>CM053784.1:271318916-271918916 GCA_028749045.1 Cupressus sempervirens | reverse complement strand
CAAGCTCCCACCCCATCGTGTAGGGGAGATAATGTATGATCTACATATGGATACTCACAACACAAAATCAACAACAAAAATCCTAGGCAAGGATCCTAAAAGCTCTCTACAACAAGTGGTACTACTCATACGAAAAAGATGATGCCAAAGGCAACCCAAAACAAAAATCATAAATATAAATAAAAACCTATAATAAACCTTAGATGCATATGGGGAAGTGTCATCACATGATTCAACTCTAAGGATACCCTGATAGTCTCTCTAGACACCAGCTCCCTAGTGACTCCATGTGACATTAGTAATCCTTTTGTATAGATAAGGAAACTAACTATGCAAGATTGCAATCAAGCATCTTCACCCACTCTTATCCTAGCCTATACTAGCACTCAAGCCATGCGCAAGGAACACTTAATCTTTTCAATTCATTTTAAAACCCCTCATTTAATGTGTAGTGTTATGAGTTAATTAAGTTACTTACAATGAGTTACCCTAGTAGCCACTTAAGGCCCTAACCTATGAGTTACCCTAGTAGCCACTTAAGGCCCTGACCTCCATTGCAAACCACTCCCCCCTATACACCTAGATAACCTACCCTAATTATCCATTCCAAATAATCCAAATTAATGCTAAAACATTCTCATAAACCATAATCATGAAAGCCCCCAAAGTAAAATAATGGAGCATGGGAAAGAACATCACACCATCAAAGAACACATCATCCATCTTGACAAAACATATCAATGATCATCAATACATAATGAATATCTTACCATCATTATAAAAATCTACGTTCCATATCATAACCAATGATAATCAAGTATCGATGACATCCAACTCCAACTTGGATTAACACAGTCCATAAGATAATCATCAAAAATATAGAGCGAACATAGATAAAACATAATGTGTCCAAGTAAAATCTCAACACAATAATTATCATTACCTTTTGGTCAAATAATATAATAACTGAGACACATGACCTCACTCATAGATGCTCCCAAATGTGCATATAAACCAATTGTGACAAAAAATTGTAACACCCCGCTCGGGAACCCAAAAGAAATAAACCTAACATGTAACAATATTTACTGAATTTTTTTATTTTTTTTAAAGTTTAAATAACATCAAAGTAACAATGCGGAAGCAAAATACACATTCACATCAAGTACACATAAGCAATTACAATATAGTTTTCATTTCTCAAGGGTTCCTTTGTGTTGAGTCACATTTAAGAAAGTTTTATTAATAAGTTTAAGTCTCAATTACAATGTCCATAATCATAAAATGAATAAACACATACATAATCATACAAGCAAATGCACAAGTACAACTAATAATATGAAAGCACATCTAATGAATAGCATCCACTGCACATGTCACAGGATATGTGAAAATAGATACAAGTACATCAATATACAATACAATATCTCGTAGGATCTCAAAACACATGATACATAGATACATCAAATGAATAGAAGTCTTCAAGATAAGAGGAAGAATGATAGTGGTACCACTGTATCAATGAGCATCTAACAATTAAAAATGTAAGAGGGATCCAAATGGTAAGAAGACACTACCTCTCGATTATGTGGTCACCTAATCAGCAAGAGAGATAATGTGTGATCCACACACAGATAATCAAATCATAAAATAATCCTAGGCAAAGAATATTGATAGCCAAAACTACCTCAAGGGTAATACGAACTACTCAAGAAGAAGAGATGATCAAAATTGAAAGGACACTCATTCTAATACTAACATCTCATACCAAGTCAACATACAAATATACCAAGACCAAAAATATACAACCACTTCGAAATCAATCTCAAATGTCACAAGCACAATGACCAACAGATGTCATCAATAAAAGTAAACTACCAATCACTAACTCTAATAATAAAAACACCACCAATGAATAATTGATCATTCATTAAATAAGTCATCTGTCAACAATAAATGACATCCAATCAATGAGTAACAACTCACAATAAATACACCATCAAAAGTAATATCCAACAAGTACACCACTAAAGGCAAATATAAAAAAACCATAGAGGAGACTCAGGCTACATACTATGGAGTGGCATCACATAAGCCAACTCTAAGGTTACCCTGGTAGTCTCTCAAGACCCTGACCGCCTAGTGACTCTATGCGGAACCAAGACACCCTCTCGTGAAGACAAGGCAACTAGTCATACCTCTGAAGGTAACACCTCCATCTCATCCTTAGTCTATACAAGCACTCAAGGCATGGATGAGGAAAAATCTCTAACTTATCTTTTTAATGTATCTCAAAGAAAGGGTTACGCAAGATATTTTAATTACTATGTTATAACTATTGACACAACTTACAATGAGTTATCCTGGTAGCCATTTTGGGCTCTAGCCCCCATTGCAAGCCACTCCCATAGACATGCACCTAGACTACCTTCCCAAAAATCACAAACCATAAAGAGTAATATTGATTGAATTTGGCTTCTTAACAAGCAACCCAAAAAATAACGTTGGTTCTCAAAACCCAAGTTCTCATAAATGCTTAATAGCATAAAGCTCATAAAACATAAATCTCAATTAAAATAATAAAGTTCATCATAACATCCAATCAAATAATCATAAAAGAAATCTAAAAAAAAGACCTCTAGTGCACATCCTAACTTGGCCAATTAAACAACCCACAAAGAAAAACCATCACAAAAATAAACATCACAAGACTATAAATAGAATATTAGAAAACGCATAGTTTTCAGCTACATGATTTAATTCCACCAATTTCTCTTGTTTAGTTTGGGTCATAAAAATGTGTTTAGAAATAAAGTAAGAATATATATGTTAATAGAAATTGTTATGCTAATATACTTATTTAAAACAACAAGAATTTAAATATCCAATCTTTTGTGCATATAAAATATGATGCAATATTATCATGTTATTAATTTAAATAATCTTAAATCATAAATGATTTAATTAATAACATAAATGTATATTATTAGATTAAATACCAATATCCATTTCATTTCTAAAATATTAATTTAACTTCTATTTAAGTCCAATATTAACATTTACTTTTCTTTTAATTCATAATGCAACTAGAGATAAAATTATAATTATAATTTAATTATTTAAAATTTCTCTCATAAAAGCAAATAGCTATTAACTAAACGATTACAAAGTGAACTCTACCACAACTTTTCTTAAAAAATAATAAAGTTCTAAATATTTATTTATTAACCTCCCTCTTGCATTAATAAATATAAAATCATTATATGCAACTAAGAATTTAATTAGACTTAAATAATCACTAATATTAACATTCACTTTATAACTAAATGGATAATATTTATTTAATTTTAGAAATTAATAAATTATTATTATTATTTTAAATAAATAAATTAGAAAAATAAATCATATAAAATAAAAATACACATGCAATTAGTATTTTCTCATGATCTCTCAAATCATGCAACCATACTATACTTAGTTTTCTATTTTTAACATATTTGTTTTCACATGCATGTAACCATACAACACTTAGCTTTCTATTTTTAGCAATTTTTTTTTAACATGAATGTAACCATATTATACTTAGCTTCTATTTTTAGTATATTTGTTTTCACATGCATGTATATATTTAACTACAACATGCTTTACTCTCAATTAATCTTTTTCTTTTTCCAATAAATTTTGCAATTAAATTATTTTAGATATAAGAATAATATTTATCTATATTTATGAAATTCATGATAATCATATAGTTCTAATGACAAATTTAAAGTTGAAACCCTAATTGTTCAATTTATTATATTTTTCTAATTTTCTATAATCAAAATTTTCCTATATTATCTGAAGGGGTTTAAAAGAATATACTCATAATAATTTTCTATAGTTTTTAATAATTTTTCTTAGTCGAGTTTTTTTTATTAATAAGTTTTCCTTTTCAAAATCTACAACATAATTCATCATTCAACAATCACTACAGTAAATTAATAAGCAATATACAAACACCCAGGAAGACACAAAGTAAACAAATATTTTAATAAAATTCTACAATGGGTTTTCAAACCCTACCTCAAAACAACAACTAAAATCCGAGACATTCTATGAACACAAGCAAATCCAGACCCCCCAAAACTTTCAACGATTTTTTTGATCAAATTCTGAATTTTGCTCCCCAAAACCTGTGTGCATAGAAATGAGCTCGAATCTCTTAATAAAGAGTTTAACTCTACCTAAGGTTTTCGATTTTTGAACATGTAAAGGCCTCTTTTTAAAATAAACTTTTATTATTCAATTCTTTCATGCACACTTAAAGAACTTTTTAATCAAAATATTCTTTTATATTTTATTTTTCTTCAATTTATTAATTAGTGCAAGCACTAATTAAAGCATAGTTTATTATTTAAATTAATAATAATAATCAAAGCTCATTGTTTAAATGCAACTCTAATTAATTATGATTAAATAAATAATTATAATAAAGTAATATTAAATCTTTAATATTTTAATTCTCTTTTTGTCCAACTTCTTAAATTAGAGTTTTAAATTAAATCTTTTAAACTAAAGTACATATTGAATTAATTAATAATTAATTAAATATCATCATATTCTAATTTCTCTTTAACCAATTTTCTAAACTTAGACTTCTAAATTAAGACTTTTAAATTAAAGCAAATATTTAATTAGTTTTAAATTAATTAAATATTCTCATGCTTTAATATTTTCTTTTTAATCAAATAATATTTAATTATATGATTAACCCAAATATTATTAAATCATTTACCAAATAAATCACATGGCAAAATCTATATAAAAGTAACATTACCAAAATGGACCAAAACTTAAAATCAAACAACACGAACAAAGATAAAATCGTGAGTTTAAAAAGGGTGAAAAGTCAAATACATGTCCTCCTTCGTAGGACAAGTAATTAGGCTATGGTTGAGATTAGGCCTAAACATTAACTCTCCATTCTTACCATTGAGTTATTGTGATAGGACACGCTCATCCTGACAATTCAAGGAAGTCGATGCTCGATACTTAGATTTTGCATAAAGGCGAGCATGTACATGTATATAAATATATCTAAACTAAACAAGCAATGACAAGGAGTGGTACATCGTGTAGATCCTGACTAGCATGTGACTATGACTCCCTCCCTTAACCACATTAGACACGTCAGATAGAAAAGTAAAACAAACACACTCACCATACACATACAAGTATGAGGTAAGTACTATAATAAGTCTTGAGTACAAATCATCACATATTCAAACATGAAAACTCATCATTTTGAATATAAAATACTCTTTATTTGATATCATCTAGAAAATAATCATATTTACTAACTAAGAACCATTAAATTATCATTAATGTGCTAATAATCATAATCATAAATCAACATGTGAAATATAATCAACTAAGTATTTATTTATTGATATACATGCAATCCAAGTCATGAAATATTTTCATAATTATAAATCCAATGCCCTTGAAACTAACACATGCATGAAATAGGCATAAACATAGTTTGCTAAATATAATGGAAAAGTAAACTATGGGTGGGCACAACAAAAATGGTTAGAATAATTCACAATGCAACCCAAGGACAAAATATATGAAATAATAAAAGATATTTAAAGTCTTTAATACAAAATCTCTACCTAGGGGAAACATTCTACAGACAAACATAAGCATTCAAAACAAAACCCCAATTTAGGAAAAAAAACATCAACATAAAACACCTTGAGCCATACAACATACATGATATCCTTTTAATTAAAATCTTCCAAATTAGACACAAATGCTTATTAATGAGACAATATACACACTCTTTATATGCGCTTTAATAAATCAAAAGTATCAATGATGTTGAATCATATTTATTATATTAATACAATTATAATTTAATCATTTCAACTAATTATGAATATCATATAAAATTATACTTTATTAATTTCATATAAAAGAATAGTAATAATAGACATTTGTATATCAAACCTTTTTAATCACCTAATTACAAATATACTCTTAATTGCAACTAAATTAGTCAAAGTTAAACTTACTACAATTTTTATACCTAGCTAAACTTATTTATAAATAATCATATATATTATTTTAAATCCTCAAATCTATATAAGATATTTTAACAACCAAAAGTTTCATAAATAATATCTTAATAAGGAATGGAAACGTTAAGTAAAATGAGATGAAAAAAAATAATAATAAGAGGAGATAATCTCTTTTTAAGAAAAAGGTAAGAATATTCTCTCAAACATGAAAAAGTGAAATAAAACTTAAGTTTTCCTTATTCATGTCCACGTAAGGAAGAAATTACAAGTAAAACAAAAGTGCATGGAAATAAATTAAATGAAAAATTAGGAGAAGGTTGTAATTTTCTAGGAAGTGTCAAGAATGTTTGATTTCTATGATACACATAGATGAGTAATATTCTCGAGTTAAGAATCATTACAAAAAATCAATTCAATGAAGAGGTTGCGCTTGAGGTTGGGCCCACCTATTCATTTTCTTTTCCCATAATCCTTTCTGTCACAATGGCAACCAAACCAGACCTAGGCCCATTTGTTTTCTTTTTCCATAATCCTTTCTCTCATAATGGAAACCAAACTAGACTTGGGCCCATTCGTTTTCTTTTCCCATAATCCTTTCTGTCACAATGGAAACCAAATCAAACCTAAGTATAAATTGACAACTTTATCCTTAAAAAAAGTGTAATGTTTACATATATATATATATATATATATATATATATATATATATATATATATATATATATATATATATATATATATATATATATATATATATATATATATATATATATATATATATATATATATATATATATATATATATATATATATATATATATATAATTCTTTTAACCAAGCCCATATAATGGGGGTGTTGCCCAAGGCACCCGCATGAGGAAGCTTCTATACATTCGACAAAATGGTCATGATTAAACTTTTTATTATTAGTATTTATTTAATTATAAATTAGAATATCATTGTTTTAAGATTTTTAAATGATTAATAAATTCTCATATATAGCCATTATGTCGATTGTATAGTCATTTTAGTTGCATGCTGGCTTGGCAACAATGAACTACTACGTATGCTCCTTTGACAACATGTCCTGTCTTTGGACAACCACATATGTCGGGGTGACCCCCATAATTTTTTTTTAAAATATCTCATAGGAAGAAAAGTTTAGTTTGTTAATCTAAACCTAATTGTTTTCTCTCCAATGTGACTCTTTGAAGGTAAATATACAATATATGTCTAAGTGATTTCATGTTATAGTGTATATATTTTTTAGGCCAAATATTTTAATTGACTTAATAATTATTTTTCTTTCAAGTGTTCTCTTTTGAATTTTCCAATAGTAAAAAGGGTTTGAAATAAATTTTAGTTTGATTGTTTTCAAAAATTTCTTCACAATTTTCTCAGATTTGTCAATTCTCAATCAAGATTTTTACTAACAAGATCAACCCGAGTTCACAAACATAATTCTTGGTCCAAAATTCATGCAATAAATCAACAATTCATTTTGCAAAACCTTAGAAGACATAGAGGAAATAGATCTTTCAAATAAATTTTCTTT
Organism: Cupressus sempervirens; assembly: GCA_028749045.1. Taxonomy (NCBI): domain Eukaryota; kingdom Viridiplantae; phylum Streptophyta; class Pinopsida; order Cupressales; family Cupressaceae; genus Cupressus; species Cupressus sempervirens. The sequence continues at coordinate 271,911,296 of CM053784.1, read as the reverse complement.
AGTGGGTTTCAAACCCTACCTCAAATCAACCGCGCAAATTTGAGACAACCTACGAATACTTGTGAATCCAAACCCTCTGAAACCTTCAACAATTCTTTCTCCTTCATTACCAAATTTTCTCCTAAAAAAAAACCAACCCCCTGATAAAATGATAAAAGGCCTCTAATAAAGAGCCCTAACCCCAAGTAGGGTTTCCTAATATTTAATTTAATAAAAAGTCACTTACTTCTGAATAAATATTAAATAACTTAATTTTTAAAATCTTTTCATACGCACTCAAAGCACTTTTAATTTAAAATCTTATTTTCTTTCTTTTCTCCACTTTATTTATTTTGCATGACACTTTTATTATCATAATTTATTATTTCAATTAATAATAATAATTAAAGGCCATTGTTTAAATCCAACTCTAATTTAATTATTTTAATTAAATAATTATAATAAATCAATATTTACTCTTTAATATTTTAATTTTCTTTTTACTCAACTTTCCAATGTAGACTCATAATAAGTCTTACAATTAAATTTAAGCATATTTTTAAATATGTTTCTAATTAATTAAATATCATCATATTCTTTTTAATCAAATAGTATTTAACTATTCAAATATGATAAGATTAATCGAAGCATCATGATTAAATCATTTATCAAATAAATCACATAGTCAAACCCACATAAAAGTAACATAAGCAAAACCAACCAAAGTCAAAGTCAAACAACACACACAAAGAAAAACTGACGGGTTTCAAAAGGGTAGGCAATCATATAAATGTCCTCCTTCTCATGACAAGTAATTAGGCTTTGGTTAGGATTGGACTTGAACATTATCTCCTCATTCTTACCGCTAAGTTATTGTGATGGGACAGACTCATCTTGACAATTAAGGGAAGTCGATGCCTGATACCTACAACCTACATAAAAGATGAGCATGTATGTGTGTGTATATATATCTAAGCTAAACAAACAATGGTGAGGAGTGGTATATCATGTAGATCCCAACTCGTAGGTGACTACGACTCCCTCCCTCAACCACATCAGACCCATCAAACATATAAAATAGACATGAATACCAAACACATGCAAGTATGGGGTAAGTAAAACCAATAAATCACGAGTATAAGTAGCATTATATTCTAATATAAATAATGTATCTCTCTTGAAACTTTTACCCTCTAGATTACTAAACTCGGTTTGCATGCATTATCACAATAACATTTGATGGATAACATTAAGTAAATATAAGAACTATATGAGTAAAATCATCACATGTAATCATGAACACATTAGCACATTTGACACTTAGATTTGGTCACACAGAAACCCTTGGTTAGAGGGAAAATTTGCAGTGGGGATGGCACCCACAAACCCTTCACTAGTCTAGTAATAAGGTTGTCTATTAGGGCACAACTTCTAGTGACTTAATCTGTTAGGAGTAATACAATAGGATATTTTTAAATCCAACTTGTTAAATGTTTTTAGCAACACTCTTCAAGCGTGCACCTGGTTAGGAGATTTTACAAAATGACTATTAGGTCCACTCTATTAAGGGATTTTATGATACAATGGTAAGAAAGTAATAACAAAGGATTTGACATGTGCAACTTATTTTTCTTGATTTCAGATTTGATCTGCTCTATATTGGTATCACCTTCCGATAACTAATAGCAACTAATCTATACTTAATCACTTCTCAATAGCTCTTCTCTATTACAATATTCTCAAACTATCATTCTCTTAGCATAACTCCATCTCGTATCATTATTTAATATGTTCTTGATCCTCCTTTATATAGAAAACATTTGGCTTCCATCATATGTGATTATTTTATGAAGTTTTATATATTATTTGAAATTCTATATTTTTTTCATTCTTATTGAAATTCAAGCGAGGACACCTTAGCAATTAGTAACTTAGTAGTCAACAATCACTCAAGAAACCTCATACATAATTCTAGATTTAATATTGGAGGTTGTAGGGCCAAAGAATCGTATTGTTATTATATGTAGTCTATATTGTAGTCACTTCTTCAAAAACTTAATGTTTAATTGGCATCCTTTGGTTGGAGGTGCCAATTAGGAAGAAAAGTAAGGCCCTGCATGTGGTGAAAGCCAAGAGAGGCCAATAAAAACAAAAGCCTTATCATTGTACTTTGCTAATAAAAAAGATTATAATAAAAATTAGGATGGTGCATCAACACAATATATTGAAGAAGGTGCATCATCACAAGCTTGACCACATTTACAAGATACACAACCTATATGACATATTGAAGAAGGTAGTGAGTTATTGATTTATGGAGGAGTAAACTAGACACTGAGAGGGGGGTGAATCAAGATCTATAACAATTTATATCTTTTCACAAATTCATCCACATCCAATAATAACTTATGCATGTAATACAAGAAATGTAAACTTGTTGTAATATGTAAATCAATTCAATCACATGTATGAAAGTAATAACACATGACACAATATTTGTTACCCAGAAATCCTCCGAAGTGAAAGTAAAACTAGGGTGGGGATGACACCCACAAATCTTCACTACTACAGTAATAAAGTTAACCAGTTAAGGTTACAATGTTTGACCATAGTATATGATCTATTCTATGAGGAGTATATTCTGTTAAAGACTTAAGAAACTATTAGGTTTCACCTAGTTAGAGGGTTTGACACTTACAACTAAGTAAGGACTTTGTTAGGAGTTTTACAAAGTTCTGTTAAGACCACTCTATTAAGAGATTTACCTTGATTCAAGTCTGTTAAAACTAACTCAGTACCTAACTCTCAATTTTCTCTGCAAGATGATTTTGAATCTTCTCCTTACTAATTGATCCTCTCCTTTGATCTGATAATATTGTCTTTCCCTTCCACTTTCACTACTTATGAATATGTCACTTATTCAGTTAGATGATAATAGAACCCTTGAATGTCTTTTGATCTCCTTCTCTCTGAACTTCACATGCACGACCACAACCACTTTTTTAGCTCTCACATTCTCTCAATCTAGGTTAAGATCATCATTTTATAAAGATTCCATGAAGAGTCTTCCAGAGGTTCCCCTGTTTTGCCTCTTCATCTTGATCATTAAACATACACATGGGGATATGTGATCCATGCCATGTAGATGTTCTATAAAAACCTCAGCAAGTATTAAATATTCTATAACAACCTCTTCAAAACTTAAATATACCTTCCAAGTTGGCTTGACAATCATTTTGCCTAAAACTTTGTTCCATTCCTGAATTTTGTATAAACTTTGCATTGCTCAACCTTGGTTGTTACTAGTGCTCAACACTATTGTTTCTCAACCTTTATTAACTTCCTAAAGCTTCACACATACTATATTTCTTGGTAGTTATACACTTTGAATTATACACAGTCGTTGAATGAGCTTGGTCCATATACCATAATTTACTCGACTTCTATAGAATTGCTCAGTACATACTAGCTTATGCACATGACTTGACCTATTAAGAGTAGCTTAGTCACAGTGATGACCATCTGAATTTTCCTTGTAAATGACTAAGTGATTGATATTAATAGACAATAGAGATTAGAGATACTAACAATCTCCCCCTTTGACATTGGTGGAAAAAACACTTTGTCATATTTACACTTTGTCATATCAATACAAAAATGAATGAGCTTTCCCAAAATGAGCTCTCCCCCTAAATATTATGACTTACGAAAAATGAATACAAAAATTCATTACAACCTTTATTCATTACCTGTACATGATACTCCTTCTATATACACTTCTCTCGTGTACACATTTCCCCCTTGTTTTTGAACACTTGATATCTCTGCTTCTAAGGTTGAAAAAGTTGAAGTAATCCATATGTTTCAATGAATTCCTTATGAACTCTGGTAATCATGGTCAGTGCATGATTCCATGTGGTTCTTACTGCCTCCAAAATTTGATTATGTGTTGTAATCTGGCAGCTAAATCAATCAAACTCTCAACCACTGATAAGTTATGATCTTTTGTGATAAGATCCTGGGCTATTTTTAGTTCTTTGCATGACCTCCAAATGAGGTATCAACATTCCCTAAATTGAGATCAACTTGGATCTCATGGTGTTGTCAACTGTCTGAAGCTCAACCATTGTACCTTGAGCATTCAATAAAACATTGTAATGCTCTATGCTAGATCCTGCTGACTTTGACATGACACTACTAGGTGTCTTCATCTCAGCTTGAGTTTTATCTACATGTGCCTGAATATCATCTATAAATCTTGGCACATCTAACAAAATTGTGTACACCTATTGTACCCTCTATAAAATATCAATCATTACCTATACTTTTTCCTATATTATCACCTTCTTCTCAGCTATAGTTATGAAAAAATTATCCATAACCTTGTTCTCAACTCTTCTTGTTGACCAATCCATCAACTTATCATTGGATTCAAAAAAATTGCACTAAATTGATCAATGATGTGTACAAGTTGATCAATAATAGATGTCTCTTCATCTACATTCTATATGTCAAAAGCTTCAGCAAAAATATGTTATACATCTTGCATTGTTTGTTGCTACTTTAACTCTCTCTTGATCTCTTCTTGCCTCTTTTTCAAAATTTCTTGTAGCAAAAAGTTGTGCTACAAGGTGAGATTTTCCATATCAAATTGTGGCATCTCAATATGTTCATCTAGACTAACTTCAATATTTGGTGACATGTCCTTTATTTCTCTTATCTTCCTTTTCAATGAAAGAGTGTTGTTGCTCGACAATGCCTTAGGAGTAGGTGAAGGGGTATCACCACTCGGTCTTACTAGTGCATCTATCCTTGAGACAACAACAATAGCACTTGGTTCAGCCTTATTTGATTTAATGTTTACCTCAATTTGAGGTGCTAAAATAGTATTATCATTTTTATCAGCTTCTTTATCTTCACCATCTTCTTCTTCATTTGTGATCCTTGACTACTCAGCTTTTGGAGTGTTAGGAGCATTGGCTTGTAACACAGGAGGGGCAATGAATAACTAGGTCCAAAAGCACACCCAACTATTAAAGCCAACTACAAGAGTGAACACAATAGAAACACAACACAGAGAACAAAAACCAAACAAGATAGAAGAGTAAAACACTTTATAGATTCATCAATTTGCCCAAGTATATGTCCAGCTATAAGGCCTTTTGGATTACGACCAACATTACAATTCAAAGTTTGATCTTTGATGATAATCTTCATATTCTCTCTACTTTTCCCTCTTCCTTCATCTTCCCCAAAATCATTTTCCAAGGCTCTACCCAAGACCCCCTTTAAATACATGCACAGCCACAAGTCAACATGTTACAAATAAGACCCCTATGTTAAATGCAAAGCTACGCCACAAGTTGGCTCACAAAAAATATTAAATAAAAATACGAAAGTAAATATTTGCAAGGTCAGCTCAAACTGGAGCAAAACATAGATAGCTCAGTCAAAGAAGGACTAGAACAATACTATCACTTGACAATGCTCGGCACATACACAGGCTCGGTACCAATAGGCACTCAACATCCACTAAGAACTCAACATCCACTATAAACTCGATAGCAACTACGAACTTGACATCCACCATGAACTCGACATCCACTGCAAACTCGGTAGCAACTACAAACTTGGCATAAATAGAGAACTCAGTAAGCAAGTACAAACTTGGCATAAATAGAGAACTCGATAGCAATGATGAACTCAGCATAAACAGACAACTCAACAATAACTAAGAGCTCCACAACAACAAGAAAATATGTAGGATGGAAATACAACCTAGGATGTTCCTTCATCAGACAACTAGGGTTGAAAGAAATGATTCTCCTAAATCATGCAAGTGTCACAACCTGAGCTGAATCCAACATAGATTGAGAAATCCATGTAGCATATTTAGCTAGTCTATTCTTCCCTTCACCACATACTCAAAGTAATCTTTTCCTCTTGTGCTTTTACTAATTCTCTAATTTAATACCTGTTCAACCTCTTCAGTCTCCTCTTAGGATAATCATTTGATACAACAACTTCATCATTTGACTCATGGTACTTATACAAATCAATAATATTGAATAGAGGAGATATATCCATTTCATCAGGTAACTCAACCTCATAAGCATTACCACTATCAAACTTCATCAAGATCTTACAAGGTCCAAACATCTTCATCTTCATCTTACTGTATATTCCACTAGGAAATTTGTCTTTCTTCAAATGAACCATTACCTCATCATCAACTTCAAAATCATGATGTCTTCTAGACTTATCAACATTCTCCTTATACTTTTGATTGCTTTGTTTCAACCTCAACTTCACTTCCTTGTGCAAAGAATTCATAAAATTAGCAAAGTCTACCCCTGTAGCACTTCTCTTTTCTTCATTAGCAACATCTCTCAAATCTAATATTCCTCTTGGTTGCATTCCATTAACAATCTCAAAATTTGTCTTCCCAATACTCCTATTCACAAAATTATTATATTCAAACTTAGCCTGTGCCAACACTAACTCCCAATTATGTGGTTTATCTCCAACTAAACATCTCAGCAAATTACCCAAGTTTCTATTCACAACCTCTTTCTGTCCATCTATCTGGGGATGGAATGTAGAACTGAACTTCAACTTAGTACCCATCTTCTTCCACAAAGTCTTCCAAAAGTAGCCAACAAACTTAATGTCTCTGCCAGAAATAATACTTCTTGGTAATCCATGCAATCTAACAATCTCTCTAAAGAAAATTTCAGCAACATGCTCAGCATCTGATGTCTTTTTACAAGGCATGAAATGTGCCATCTAAGAAAATCTATCCACAACAACAAATATAGAATCATACCCCTTTGTTGTCTTACATAATCCAAGGACAAAATCTATACTGATGTCACTTCAAGGTTTCTCAGGAATAGAAATAGGTGTATACAAAATAGTATTCTGACTTACTCCTTTTGCAACTTGACAACCTCCACAACTCTTGACTAATTTTTGAGCATCCTTATACATTTGTGGCCAATAATACTTGCTCTTCAGAAAACTCAATGTCTTATCAATTGCAAAATGTCTAGCCAATCCACCACTATGGTTTTCCTTGATCAAATTAAATCTCATAGAATTTATAGAGATACACAACTTAATTCCTTGGAACAACATACCTTCTTGAATAAAATACTAATCGTACTTATGTAATCTGTTAGATTTGATGCTCTAAACCTTCTCCATGCCTTAGAAAAATCAGGATCAATATCATACAATTCTTTCATCTCATCAAAACCAAGAACTTCAACTTTCATCTCGGTCAACAAAGAATTTCTTATGCTCAATGCATCAAAAACTTGATTAGTAACTCCACTTTTATGCTTGATCACAAATGTGAAACTCTACAAATACTCAACCCACTTCATATGTCTCTGATTCAATTTATGTTAACTTCCCATGTACTATAAAGCTTTATGATCAATATACAATACAAACTCCTTAGGAATCAAATAATGTTTCCACTTCTTCAAGGCTTGAACAATTGCATAAAACTTTTGATCATACATAGAATACTTCCTTCTAGCCTCATTCAATTTCTCACTAAAGAAAGCGACAAGTTTACCTTCTTGACTCAACACAGCTCTTATTGCACTACCACTTGGATCACATTCAACTTGAAATACCTTATTGAAATCAAGCAAAGCCAATAGAGGTAACTCAGCAACCTTTTGTTTCAAAGTCTCAAAACTCTTATCAGCTCCATGTGTCCACTTGAAATCCTTTTTATCTCCCCTCATTGTCTCAGTCATAGCATCATAGATATAACTAAAATTCTTTATAAACTTCCTATAAAAACTATCCAATCCATGAAATGATCTTACCTCACCCACATTCTCAAGTGTAGGCCATTCCAAAATTGCTTTAACCTTCTCAGGGTCCATTCTCAAACCATCTACTGAAATCACAAACCCCAAATACACAATCTCTTCTTGCATAAAAGAACATTTTTTCAAATTAATCATCAACTTCTCCTCTTTCAATCTCTACAATACTTGTCTAACATGCTCAATATGTTCTTCTTTAGTCTTACTAAATATCAAAATATCATCTAAATAAATAATCACAAACTTGCCCAAAAAATCTCTTGAGAACTTCATTCATCAACCTTATGAAAGTACAAGGTGTATTAGTCAAACCAAAAGGCATTACCAACCATTCATACAAAACATATTCCATTCATCGCCTTCTCTGATTCTGACCTGATGATAGCCACTCATTAAATCAATCTTCGTAAAATATTTTGCCCCACTCAAACAATCCATTATGTCATCCATCCTTGGCATATAAATATGATATTTCACTATAATCTTGTTAATAGCTCTGGAATCAATACACATTCTCCATTCTCCATTCTCCATTCTTCTTAGGTGCTAATACAACAGGTAGAGCACATGGGCTCAAACTTTCTTTGTTCAAACCTCTCTACAATAATTCATGTAGTTGTATGTTAAGTTCTTCAGTCTTTGTAGGTGTCAATCTATATGGTGCTTTATTTTCCAAACTAACTCTAGGAATCACATCTATACAATGACTTATACTTCTTACTGGTAGTAAACCATTAGGAATATCTTCAGCAATAATATCTTTATACTCATTCAACAAATTTTTGATTTCCTCTAGCATTCGGTCAATACTACCAGTTTTTGTTGTCACTTGGTTACCATTAACTTTTTTCACTCAGTTACTACTGACTGGTACTCAGTTAACACTGTTTGATGTCATTCGATTGCTACTGGCACAACTTGATCCCATAGGAATTATGGTAAAACAAACTTGATTCCTTTTCACTTCTTTTTCAAATTGTTTCCCATTGACCATGCAAATCCTTACAGCAGTACAATTAACCTCATTTGGAATTTCAATCAAAGGCAGCAATATTTTCTTTCTCCCATTCACCCAAAGGGTATATTGATTCAATCTTCCGTCATGTATAGCATATCTATCATGTTGCCAAGGTCTACCCAACAAAATATGACAATAATCCATAGGCATAATATCACACATAACTTCATCAAAATAATTTTCAATCTTGAACTTCACAATACATTGTTCACTTACCAATATCTTATGCTCATATTTGATCCATGAAACATGATAGGGTTTAGGATGCTTCAGCTTTTGTAAGTTTAACTTTGTAACCAGGTCCTCAGATACCAAATTTGTAGAACTTCCACTGTCAATGATCACCTTGCAAAAATTTCCATCCATCTTACATATGGTCTTAAAAAGACTTCTCCTTAGGACAGGTTCCTCATCACTTCCCTTATTACATAAGATTCTTCTCACCATCAGATTTTTGCCATACTCAAGTCTACTAGGTGAACCCTCAATGTCTCCTTGAACCACAAAATTCCTATTACCTTACCCATTTTCAAAGGATCTACACTCAAAGGATCTATGCCCTTCTTTACCACATCTGAAACACTTACCACAAAAACTACCTCTAGAATAAGAATTGCCTCTTTGTCTTTGTTCATGCTTCTTCATCAAGATCTCCTCAACTTTCAAGGCATATTGATAGCCTTCCTCTACACTTTCCAATTTCACAAACCGTATTTCATCTTGAATTCCAGATCTCAATCCATTTATGTACCTTGCAATTTTCTCAACATCATCATCCACATGTCCATATATGATGTCCAATCTATAGAATTCCTTAGTATACTTCATTACAGTCATGTCTTTTTGTCTCAAATTTTGCATCTTTCTCAACAAGCTAACTTGGTAATCAACAAGAAGGAGCTTGTTCTTCACCTTGTTTACCATTTTTGGTGAAGTCTTGATCTTCTCCTTTCCTTTCCTTTGTCTATTAGTTTGCAAATTCTCCCACCACAGTGAGGCATGTCCCTTCAACCTAGTAACTACAATCTTCACCTTCCTATTATCATGAGTGTTTTCATACTCAAAGAACTTTTCTATATTAGAGATCCAATCCAACACAACATTGGTGTCCAATTTTCCATCATAAGGAACAACTTCTATAGTAGGCCTTGAATTTACCCTAAACAATATTCTCAATAGCCTTGCCTCATCTTGATCTTCTTCGAGTTCTAGATTAGGGTTTGGTGTTACTACTTCATCATCACTCACATCATCAAGATGTGCTCCTCTCCTCTAGGCTATCTCTACAACATCTAATATGGTTGCAATTTGTCTCAATGTATCCAATATGACATTGTCAACATTTCCTCTATCTCAAAATATTTTTACAATCATATTCTAGCAAGATCGTAACCTCTACAAGTTGTAGGTCAAATCCTAGATCTGCTATCCTACAACCAATTTCACGTAGCGTTCTACATGATCCAATCCTCACAAGGATGAACCTTAGCTTTGATACCACCTGATGTAAGAGGGACAATGAATAAGTATGGCCAAAGGCACACCCAGCTATCAAAGCCACCTGCAAGAGTAAACATAGTGGAAACACAACACAAAGAACAACAACCAAAGGAGATAGAATATAAAGACACTTTATAGATTCATCAGTTTGTCCAAATTCATGCCCAGCTGTAAGGCCTTATGGGTTACGACTAACATTACAATTCAAACTTTGATCTTTGATGATAATCTTTGCATTCTTTCTACTTTTCCCTCTTCCTCCATCTTCCCCAAAATCATTTTCCAAGACTCTACCCAAGACCAACTCTACCCAAGACCCCCTTTAAATACATGCACAACCATAAGTTGACCCTTACACCTATTATAGATAAGACCCTTACATTAAATGCAAAGCTAAGCCACAAGTTAACTCACAACAAATATTAAATGCAAATACGAAAGTAAATATGTGCAAGGTTGGATCAAATTGGAGCCAGACATATAAAACTCGGTCAAAGAAGGGCCAAAATAATACTATTGCTTGGCAATGCTAAGCACTCAACATCCACTATGAACTTGGCATACACTACAAACCTCATAACAACTATGAACTCGACATCAACCACGAACTCAACATTCACTGCGAACTTAGTAGCAACTACGAACTTGGCATAAATAGAGAACTTGACAATAACTAAGAGCTCGAAAGCAAAAAGAAAACACGCAGGATGGAAATGCAACCTAGGATGCTTCTACATCAACATGAATAGGGGACATGTTATCTTGTGGACCCAGCACAATTGAGCTTTCTCCACTATTGTGTTCATCATCAATATTCACAGTTTCTACCTTCTTTGTTGTAAGCCCAAAAATGCTTTTCCACAACAATTCACTCTGTTGTCATAAAATTTCCTCTTTATTTTGTAAAATAAAGAACATTCTATATTTAGGAACAAATTTTCTCCTATGCTGTTTCATAAATTTTTCCTTTTGTTCTTGAGACAAATCATGCATAACTCTAACTAGTGTGTCAAATCTTATCTAGTTTTCTACTACTCCAGCCAGCTGCCATTTCCTCTCTAATCTATAAAATAGATCCTAAGGTATCCTATTCTCTATTGCACTATGAGTTAACCTATGATTTGCAATCATTTACACCATAGCTTCCTCCACTTTATTTCTATCATTATTGTCTAATGTATCATATTTCACATGTTTGGAACTAGTTAAACCTATAGATCTTCTTATGCTGTCACATACCTCTTCAATAGTTTTGATTTGTCTAATAGGTGGTCCTATGACCAATCCCCTTCTCCTAATTTGAGGTTCACTTGACTCAATAACCTCTATTACTTTAAGCTTTACAGATTTCTCAGCAATAGTAATTGCCCTTGTCCTTGGCTTAGTTGGTGGTGGAGGTGTTGTTGCCTTCTTCTTCTTTGACCTTTGAGTCTTCTTGCTCGGTGGCATAAAAAAAACTAGGGCTTTACCCTTGTCAACTTCTTCTTCTTCTGCTTCTCCTTCCTCTTCACCACTATCCTATTCTTCATCTTCACCAAGACCTTGAGTCAATTGCAATGGTTTTTTACCCTTGCCTAGGGTGCCCAATTTAGCTTCTAGGTCTTCAATCATCTTCTTTCTTTTCTTTTCCTTGGAAGCTATCTTGATGTTTACTACTTTGCCTCAACATCTATTTCTTCCTTCAATAATGCATCAATGTCTTCACTCACATCATCGCTTTCTATTTCATATCCAAAACTTTGTAGCCATGCCTTCCTTGGCTTTACTTCTTGCACAAATGTGTTATCTGTAATGTCACTGTAATATTTTGTGGCCAATTCCTATGGAATTCTCATTATTTGTTTCATTCTCAACTTGAATTCATCAAAATATGTATTCATTGCATTATCAAAATTGTCTCCTAATTGAGTAATAAACTCATTAATTTGCCTTGTTATCACTTCATCTTGTTCCCCATACAACATTCCTATACCAGGAAAATACTTTTGAATATAAAAGAATGTACAAACAATTAGGGAACCAACTTAAACATTGAATTGTTTGCCTTTCTTATTGATTATAGGTTTTCTACCAGTTGTATCATTTGCAACTCAGCAAGATCATACTTGTGATCTTTCATCACAATCTTCCATGCTTGCTCCACATCCACACTTGGCACACTATTTAATCTAATAGACTGATAGAATTTTTGAGCAATGACTCTCATTGAAAATTCTATAAATGTTTCCAAAATGCTTGTAATGAACAAGCCATGTCCATTCCACTCGGCTCTTATATTAGCCTCAACTTCTCCTCAACTCAAGCATCACATGGCTTTCTTCCTATCTAGGTTTGGACAACCAACAACTCTATGCATCATCATCTTCATGATTTCTACTGGTCCACCCCGTAACCAATACTTCATATCATGAATTTTGCTTAAGATGACTTTGATCCATTCTATTCTAATTTTTTTTGGAAATTCTAGGGCTCGAGTTAACCCTTTCCTTTCAACAATTCTGAACTCATCCTTCAATGTTCCTTAATCACATAACTTCTCATAAGATTCTCTAATTTCATAGTCTTCAACTTCTCCGACTTTACACATATAGCAACTTCTGACATCATGAATCATGATGACTTTAGGTGGTATCAAGGATAACGTACCCATTAAGTCTCCTTTAGCAGTAATTTCTAGAATAGCACAAAATTTAGGTTTAGGACAAGCGTCACTCATCACAAATTGAATTTTATGGCTCATTTCAATAGTTGATGAAGCTAACATGATTGTAACTAGGGTTTGATGTATATCCTTCTCTAGATGCTCAACACTCGATCATGATCTCATTCAACCTCTTTGATCAATTTGCTTCTTGAGATCTCTAATAGTTGTTTGAATTCACTTGATCGCTTAATCAATTTGAGCTCTTCAAAAATCTATATGCAAGGATGAGATAATGTATTTAAATTTTGTTATATACTTGTCTTTTGATTGATTAGGTTTGCCATAAATTCTTGTGGACTTTTTTGAGTGGAATCCAACTAACATAACAACTCGGTCTCTTCCATAGCCTTCGATCTCTATTATAATGCTTGGTCTATGTTACTTGACAACCTTTTACAAACTTTGATCTCTTGCATCTTACATATGCAAATATGAAATTTTTGCACACATTTGTGTAAGGAACTGATGTATGATGTATCATTTAGGTATTCAATTCCATGCATGGCTCTTTTACTTAGATAGAATTGACATGATCACCTTCTCAATTGGATTGAGTGACCTCAGCTCCATTAACTCCATTGTTTCCATCATCTAGTTTCTTTTTCCATTTCTGGTTCATTTCATTCCTCACTTGCTCAATATCTACTTTTCCTTTTCCTTTATCCTTTGTATGATTGTTTGAATGTACTTTAGTTCTGCAATTCTTGCTTTGATGCCCAAACTTGTGACATTTGGAAGATGCATTGTTAGTTGCATAATTCTTCTTTCTCTAATTTGGCCATAGGGTTTTGTCTCTGATTTGCATTCAACTACTCTATGCCTATATTTATGATAGTTGTAGCAATACCCTTCAAATCTAGGTGTAGTAGGTGCATTTCTCAATCTTGACCTATACTCATGTATTTGATGTCCTTGTTTCTTGCAGTAAAAATAGTAACCAATAAACTTAGGTTAATAATTTTGCATACCATGTTTTCTTTAATAGATGTTTGCAGTATGACCAATAAATCCATAGTGATAGCAAGTTAGTTTTTCTTTTGGTCTTGTATTTCTCATTTCTCTGTTCCTAGATGATTCTACTTTCTCAATGCACGAATGTCCCAATCCATTAGAATTGCTTGATGACTTCATAAGTTCTTCAAAATATTTCATTGCTTTCTTTGGTTTGTTGAATTGCTCGATAAATTCCTTCTCATTCTTCAGTTCACTCTTTAGTATCTCATTGTGAGATTTCAGGTTGGTCATATACATATCTTTGTGATTTAGTATTTGATTTGCAGTCATTAGTTGATTCACCAGATCCATTCAAGTGTATTTGTGAGCTTCTATACATCTAATAACCTTTCTTCTAGTTTGGTGGCCATTACCCTATTGTCATCTTCTGTCATTGTTCTATCTTCTTTAGCTTTCTTTCTTTGTTCAATCACTTCACATAATCTCACTGATTGGATTTCAGTTCTTTTTTCAATGCTCTTATCTCTTAATTAAGGAGTTTGTTCTTTTCAAGCAATTCAACAGATGCTTTGCCATTAAGATTGATTGGGTCAAATAGTCCTTTAGTTTCAACTTCTTCATAAGAGAATTGCTTTATCTATATGGAAATTTGCTTTCTCCCTTTTAGGAATCCTTCAGATCTTGTCTTGCTTGTTCTAACTTCTGCAGTGTGAGTTGAATTTTGATCACTTGATTGTTAGTAGTCTTATCCATTTTGAAAGCCTTCGTCTTCCAAGACATAGTCTCCAAGCCTTTAAGCTTCCTTTAGAGAACCAATGCTCTAATATCAATTATTAATTTATGGAGGAGTAAACTAGATACTAAGAGGGGGTGGGGGGTGAATCAGGATCTTTAACAATTTATACCTTTTCACTAATTCATCCACATCTAATAATAACTTATGCATGTAATTCAATAAATGTAAACTTGTTATAACATGCAAATCAATTCAATCACATGCATGCAAATAATAACACATAACACAATATTTTTTACCCAGAAAACCTCCAAGGTGAAGTTAAAAATTGGGTGGGGATGACACCCATAAATCTTCATTACTGTAGTAATAAAGTTAACTAGTTAAGGTTACAATGTTTGACCATAATATATAATCTACTCTGTGAGGAATCTATCCTATTAAAGACTTAAGAAATTATTGAATTTCACCTAGTTAGAGGATTTGACACTTACAACTAAGTAAGGACTCTGTTGGGAGATTTACAAAGATCTGTTAAGACCACTCTATTAAGAGATTTACCCTAATTCAAATCTGTTAAACTAACTCAGTACTTGACTCTCAATTTTCTCTGCAAGCTGATTTCGAGTCTTCTCCTTACTAACAAATCCTCTCCTTTGATTTGATACTCTTGTCTTTTCCCTTCCACTTTCACTTCTTATGAATAAGTCACTTGTTCCATTAGATGATAACATAACCCTTGAATGACTTCATATCTTCTTCTCCCTGAACTTCACATGTACGAACACGACCACTTTCTCATCTCTTACATTCTCTTAATATAGGTTAAGACCATTGCTTTATAAAGATTCCATGAAGAGTCTTCTAGATGGTTCCATTTCTTGCCTCTTTATCATGATTTTTGAACATACACATGGGGATATGTGATCCACGCCATGTAGATGTTCTATAAAAACCTCAACAAGTATAAAATGTTCTATAACAACCTCTTCAAAACTTAAATATACCTTCCAAGTTGGCCTAATAATCATTTTGCCTAAAAGTATGTTCCATTCTGACTGTTATATAAACTCTGCATTACTTGGCCTCTACTATTATTGGTGCTTGGCATTGTTGTTTCTTAGCCTTTATTAACTTCCTGATGCTCAACATATACTGTGCTCAACACATATTATATCACTCGGTACATATATACTTGGAATTATACTCTGCGGCTAATAACTTGTCTGGTTGTTGAATGAACTTGGTCCATATACCATACTTTACTTAGTTTCTATAGAATTGCTCGGTACATACTAGCTTATGTACATGACTCGGCCTATGTAGAGTAGCTCGGTTGCAGTGATGACCATCTGACTATGCCTTGTAAATGATTAAGTGATTGACACTAATAGATAACAAAGGTTAGAGATACCAACATGAACTTGATATTTTAGTTGGTGATGAACTTAAAGATGATTTATTGGGAGATACCTAGACTGTCCAAAATGATTTAATGGAGTTGGAGTTGGGTGAAAATGTCATAGATGAAAATGATGCACTAAAGGAGAAAAGAAAATCCAATTCTAAAATAATTGGAGTTGGGATCTATCGAGTATTTTTCAATAAGATTGGGCCTCAAAGTATCCATTCACGAATTATCATTAATTTTTTTAATCTTTAATTAATTTGGAGAAAACTACACACACATGAACTAATGAAGTGACATTTACTTATGCATGAATTTAGTCCCAACTAAGAGAACAACAACAATTGTTTGTAGCAAATGAATCTTCTTCTAATCTTCAACAACCTCTAAAATACTAAATACTTCCTCTTGTAACTTACCTTCTACTTGATTCTCTAATCCTTGTCTCATTGCTTCATAATATTTTGCACCACCTTCTTTGTTCACATGCTTCATGACATAAATCTACACACATGTACATATAAACTTCAATCAAAAAACATGTTTCATATATACTTGTAGAACCATATAAATAAGTGGGCCTAGAAAACTATGTTAGCTTTAATAACATTGTTGAAATATTTAATAAGGCTTAATACACTAATAGTAGACCTAAAAGATGTTTGCACATAAATATCTTCATACCACATTAACACGAGACCCATAAATGGGTCATGCGTTGTATAAGCACGTCACATAGCATGATCACCTATGGATAATGAAGTTTGAAATACATGTGATATATTTTAGAGTCAATACAAAAACAACCAAGACAAAGTCTCAATCTCCATAAAATTCATCACCAATTGAGTGATAACACCTAACATAATCCTTCAAACTGAATAGAAGTGACATATCAAAAAATCCCAATATATTGCATGAATATCCAAATAGAAAAGATATCTAGAATAAGCTTTGAACATAGAAACCGATATCAAACAAATATTTTGTATTATTATAAATTGTCTTCCATAGATGTCCCAAAAATAGACACTTCCATATCATATAAGAGATAATATCCACACAATTCATCACATTAACATACTACATAGGGTAGATCAATACTATAAGCCATCCAGAGCACAATCATTCAAATGACATGTTTTGACATCAATGAAAACTATGCCAAATCAACAAGTTCTCAAAACCTTTAGTGGAGGTAATTGATGAAGATCCTTTGATAGAGGCCACCCCTTGGTTTCCTTGCTTGGATTGGGAGGATGGTGCAAATGGTTTAGTTGGTAAAATTTTCCCTCCCTTTTGTTGGGGCTTGATGGATTTTTCTACTAATGTTCATCTGACTAGAAATGGGTGTGCCTTCCATTTTCATGTTTATGTTTGCACTCATTATAGTCCTATAGAGGTGTACATTGTTGCTCGAGGTGAGGCGATGGTTCTATTTTGACCATTTTTATATGGATGATCCTATTTGGGTTCTCAGTTGTGCACAAATTAGTTTTTCTCCAAATGCTCCTATTGAGGTGGAGTCACTTGGTCTCTTTGTTCACTCTCAGTTATCCTAGTTAGGCGGGTTCTAAATTTGCAGGTTTGGTGGTAGTACTATTTTGGTTGCACTATTGTCGTGGGGCTCTAATTTGGGTTTCAACTTTTTTCTCTTAGTCGTTATTCCTTTGTAGTCTCTTATGGAGGTTGAGATTGCTTGATTTCCATTGTTTTTCTATTAAAGTTCTCCTTTTAAATAAAAATAATTTGTCAACCAAGATCCTTACCATTGTCTTCTATTGAGTTGAAGACATTTTTTGGTTTTGGAGTCTCTTAAAGGTGTTGGTGTTAGCTCGCTCTCGACATGGGTTGTTTGTAGTTTGTAATTTGGTGATGTAAGAGGCCTTCTTGACTTGTGTGTTATTAGTGGTATGTAGCATGTTGTGGCATGTTCATCTACGACCTTTCAGGAACCTTTGTTTCTTGGGGTCAATACCCTAGTGTTGTTGCTAAAATAGATTATAAAAGTTAATTTTTTTATCTAGATCTTACAAATCTATTTTAATTTTGTTAATATTATGTATTTTGATTTTACATTGCTTTATCATTCCCTTATTAATATTAAAAGACAACAATTTTTTAATTGATTAAAACTAATTATATTAACATAAAATATTTTAAATTTATTTTGAACTTTTTTATAATAAGTATACAAATTATTATTATTAAATATATATTGAAGTCCTCGAAGATGTGGGAAAAAATGGCCCTCCTTGAGAATTGAAATAGACTAGCACTTGTACCCTAGAGGTCCAAGAGTCACACCATTTTTTACTTGATTCTTAGTTTTGATTTAAATTTGTTGTTAATTTACTACTTTTTGAAACTTAAGTGTAACTAATTTTGTCACGACTATGATAATGTCAAAACATATATGACCTATTCTGGAAAATCGGAACAACATATTGACAAATGATATGTCAACAAAACATGGACTAAATTATACAATCAATACAACATGACCCAATGCTTACTGAATATTCTAAGAACATTTCTATATATTCATAAGGAAGATAGAATAATAGCAACAAATAAGCATTTATTTAATCTAGAAATATATATATATATATATATATATATATATATATATATATAGCAACACAAAAACATGTCTATTTAATCCAAAAAATAATCAAAGGCAGTTATTTAATCCAAAAATATATTCAAAAGTAGTTGATTACATAGAAAGTAGATGCTAAGTAGTTGAGATTTGGATCCAAAATTTTCTCTCTATCTTTTACACATGAGAAAGGAGTGCCTAATGGCTGATTTTTTTACAAGAACAAAGGCCAATAATATTTTTTGTAGGTTTTGGATTTCTACACCAGTTTAGTTAACCTATACAAAGATGTTGTTCCAGACAAATTTCACAAAATTATGGAATGTATGCCAGAGTGCACCAAAATCTCCCATGTTGAAGTGTTCGTCATATCTTATTTCCCATTCAAGGAGGCAATATGTTTCTAGTGCCTGATATGCCATGTCAAGTCATTGCATAGTTGTTTCAATTTCCTCTATCTCATTGTCTAATAGGCTTTGTGTAGAGGCATTTTTCTAGTTGAGTCCCCTTAATATTTCCTGGCTATCAATAGTGATATTTTTTGTGAGTTGTTCGATATGTTTATCGCATGATCCCATCCAGTTTATGGACGCAAAACCTGCTATGGAGACCTCTCGCTGAAGTGAAATCAAGAGGGGGGGGAGCTGACTCTGAAATGGTGCTCGAAATGGTAGTGATATTGATGGGTATATTTTTGTTTTCCATGTTGGGTAACCTACATGCACCTATTGTTATAGTTATATTGCATAATCAATACAAAATTCATTGGATAATGTCATTGGACACAAATTAGCGAATATGAAAACATGTAGCCTTTCTTTTATACACTCAAATAATCTTTACTTCCCCATGAGCTCATCTATTGAGTTGTATTTTACATTTCTTAGCATGTAATATGTGATGGGTTTATTTGTTATTGAACATAATAATGAGTGTAGATTGGCTTATTTGACATAAATAATAACATTTTGGCATTTAAGAAGACATGCATATAAAAAGTTAGTAGGGACAAAATATATTAATGGCATATTTGAATTATCAAATAAGGGATCCACCAAGATCTAACACATAAATTTACGTGGAAGACACCCAAGGGAAAAACCTGTACACCATCACAAAAATAGAATAGAAAACAACAATCTACATGTGAGAAAAGAAATTACATAAGCTTTACTAAAAAGTACTATCATTAAACATAGCAAAACTTCAATTTTAAATTTCAGTCATGAGTTTAGTTGAATAATCAACCACCTCTGCAATATCCCAAGATGGTTTGATAGCCAATTCTTGATTGGCATCCTCTCAAGTGAATATAAATTATCTGATCCAATACTTGATTGGCATCCTCTCAAGTGAATATAAATGATCTTTTTGGATCAGATACCATGCTAGAGAATAGAGAAAAGATAATTAAAAAAAGAAATGGAGAAGTTTGGATTATTTAATCATTAACAATATTCTAGAAATTAGGGACATTTTTCCAAGTAAAGAAATTGATCATTGCAATTCTTCCAGACCTCATAACTATGAACTCAAAGATGAATAACATAAGAAAAGTTATAGACTCGGTGACAACAATAAGCATATTGTAGAAACCAATCAACAACATGTTGTGGTGTTCACAACACACGCCCCATTCCTCACTAGGAATGGGGACCCCCTACTTTTTTTGAATCCCAAATTCATAATTCGAGAGTCAGGAGAAGAATTTTTGTTTAAAAGTTGAGTCCAAAAAACACAAAAAAATAAAAAAATTGAAAAAAAAAAAATCAAAAAATTGAAAAAGCACAAAAAAATCAAAAAATTGAAAAATTAAAAAAGAAATCAAAAAATTGAAAAAACACAAAAAAAATTATTTATAAAAGAAAAAGAAAAAAAAAGAAAGTTTTAAAAAAAATATAATAAAAAGCGTCACACGCGCATCGCGCCCGCTCGTGCCAAGCGCCCGAGCGCTGAGCGCACCGCAATGCCACGCGCGCCACGCGCCTGTGCGCCGAATGCGTCAAGCGCCGCCCGCGCCATGCGCCGCTCGTGCCACAGCACATCGCATCGCCGCGCCTCGCGCGTGTGCGCCGCGCACAAGTGCGCGGGCTGTACGCATGTGTGCTCACGCGCGCACACTGTATGCATGTGCGCACGCCGTGCCATGCGCATGTGCGCTCGCTCGTACGCATCGCGCACATGTTCACTTGCGCGAGCACGCCGCGTGCATGTGCAATCGTGTGGGCACCCCGCGCGCATGTGCGCTCGCACGCTTTGTCATAGGTTCGCATCTCGCGCGTGCGCGCTCTGATGCATTTTGATTGTGTGTGTGTGCGCACAATTAACGTGTCTCGTGCATGTTTGTGTCATCGCGCTCCCAAGCACCATGTGCCCTTGCCAAGCTGCCCTTTCACATCCAGTTTTGCTTGAATAACCAATGAGAGGGGTTTAAAATATATCGTTTAAGTATAAGTTGATACCTAAGATATATTTTAATATATGCGATGAATCTTTTGAGATAGGTTTCAGACCTCCCGAAGATAAGGTAAAGATTCTAGGAAATTTCAGGGCTTTAGAAATCCAGACTTAGCCAAATTTCAGGGCTTCAGGATTTTAGACTTAGCCAAATTTCAGGGCTTCAGGATTTCAGACTTAGCCAAATTTTCGGGCTTTAGGATTTCAAACTTAGCCAAATTTCAAGGCTTCAGGATTTCAAACTTAGTTAGATTTCAAGATTCACCTCCAATTTTGTTTGAGTAACTAGTGTCTTTACTATGCATTGTTAACTCTACGGACTAATGTTTGCTTCTTTTGTAGGTAAAAATTGCATTCTCAACTTGTCGAGATCATAACTTTTGACTCGGGTCTCGAAATTCAGAACCGCTTACACTGTTGGAAAGAAGAACTGAAGATCTAATTTAAATCCCTAAAACAGTGAGCCTTTGGTTGCTCAATTTTAGCGATCGACAAAGGTTCCGACTTGAAATTTTGAGCAGAAGACCTCCAAAAAGGTCATTTAAAAATGCCTAGAAAATTTGTGAAAAATATGAAGAAGTTGAAAACATTTGATCATCTTGGATAATCGAGATCACTTGGTTTCTCGCCGGGAAGGATTCGACAGGTGGAGAGAAGACAAAGATCAAAGATACAGAGGTTGGACACATAAAGCAAATCAGGTTCCTCATCTTATGCAGCTATTGGGGACAAGATTCAACGCAGGTGCCTTGAGATTTTCGATTGAAGAAGCAAAGGAAGTGCAAGTTGATGAAAGTAATTGGCTATAAAGAGGGTGTAAATCATCAAAAAGGGGCATGGAGCATATACAAAAAGTGATCTAAAACCTCATTTGAGCAAAACCCAGAAATCGTTTTCAAAATTGAGAACTTTGATTTTTGGCAAATTGAGCTCTGTAGGTCCGCAGCTCCGCATTTTCATGTAGCTCCGCAATTCAGAGGTGCGCTGATAGTTAACTGCCAGTTCCAAAAATATCACTTTCCATGCATTGGGAGCACATTCTGATGGCAAGTTTAACATTGACACACATCAAGTGAAGGGCCAACTTCTATTTTTGGTGTCTCCATGCACTTCCACTTCAACTGATGGCTTCCTCCTACTTTCTCTCTCATGCTTTGATTGTTTTTGTCATGTAAAGGGCTCATCCATCCAATTAATGAATAAAATATGGATGGAGTCCCTCTAAGCACCAATTAGATTACCAGTTTGTATATATTTAGTTTGTTTTAATGTTTTAAAAGCATTTTATTGCATTAAGATATCTCTCACTCTCAAAACAAATTGAGGAGATGATTTCTTATAAATACCCCATTGTAAAATGTAAAAAGGGCCACCGTTATTATGCAATAAAATTATGCTTTTGGTGCTAGCATTTGGAGTGTAGTTATTCTTGCCTGAATGTGTCATTGTTTTATGAATTTTATTTATGAGATTTTGATTGAGCCAAAGGTTTATTGCGTTGTTTCTAGTTGTGCGATCTTTTAGTTTTGGTGTTTGCTATAGATATATGAATTCCGTTGACGTAACGAGCTTGAGAAGAGATCACCCGATTGTGTCTACATAGCTTTTTGTCTCGCATGAGCGCACTTTTCGTGGCCTTGCGATTTGATGAAGAGTGAAACATCATTCGATTTGTTAAAGATTCTCACTGACGATTGCATCAATGGATTCTAGGAAGCGCTGCTCCTATTTTCATTGGTTTCCTACCGATTTCTTCAAAGGTTTAACTCGCAGCGTGTTGTGTTATGTAGCTTATGTCCGTTTAGGAATTTCACTTTCAAGTTATTTGATTTGATGTTATTTGCTTTCAGTTTTGTTATTTGCTTTGCTAACCCCCCTATTAGAATAGGACCTCATACTAGCTGCATTGTTAGATTTGCATTCATTGAAAAATAGAAAATACAAAAAATATTGTTCTTTTGGTATGATATTTTGAGACAACGAACAGATTTTACTTGATTCCAAGGTAAAAGAGTTTTGGAACCAGCAAAGGCCTCCTCGTGAACATTCACATTTATCTTCTACTGAGCAGATTTTGGTACGTCGCAAGACAAACACTGAACCTTGGAGTGAGTCCTTAAAACGATTTTCTTTTCAAGAGAGGAATTGCACTATGGATTCCTACCGTTGACCTCGTGCAAAATGAACGCCCAACATAACATACAAAGAATAATTCAATTATGAATAAACCATACTTAGAAAAAAGAAAAAAAGAAACTTCATTTCTTGAACAGTTGAACCTCTGTTTTGGAGCAATGAAATCTATATTTTTATTGCAACATATCTCATTATTTCAGAACTTCTTATTACATACTCAAGCTATATAAAAACAATAGATATAAGAAATAAAACAACAAAAATTTCACCTCTAAGAACTACACAGATGTGTTCTAGTGCATGGAGAATTGAAGTAAAATTTTGCTAACTAAAGGACTAAACTAAGGTTAGACTGAGCATAACTAAAACATAACCAAGGACTGCAGGAATCAATACTTTTCCTTAATAGATCAAGAAGATACTATGAGAAGTAGAAGATTGCATGGTTTACACAATTTATTAATTCTCAATTAATAGAGAGATCTAACTGATGACTATACTAGGTGTTGTTCAACACATAACAACAACATCAATCTTCACATACATAGAGAAGTCAAATTTGAATAGTAAGGGATTTTGGTGTTGAAAGGGACTTTTGCAAACTACTAAATAGAAGATGAAGGGTATGCAAAACAACGTTGTAGTGTTCCAATCAATCTAATAATAATAAACATGGTATCATATGTGATGTTGTGAATATAGTTACTGTGGTTTTTGGAGACCTGACGAGACATATAACTGAAACCATTACACATTCTAAGATGGTAGGATAAATATGTATTCAACAATGCCATTGGAGCTAAACAAAAATCCCATTTGAGGAATGTGTGGTATTCTCTTATGGAATCATTCTTGTACTGAAGTAATTTTCATTTTTTTAAAATCACATCTTTGTTTTATCCTCCACTATTAATCTCTCCTGAGCAACATTATGACACAAAAAAAAGGTGTTCCACATCACATGCACTATTGCATCTTGAATTGGGTTTTCAAATTTCAGATGATTCCAATTATTTCATCTTGTTTATTTTGATGGATTTAGCTTGCTTTGAAAGGTCTATGCATAAAGACTTTGTACATTAGATCAATAAGCATCCTCTTAGTGTTTATGGATAAATATGAACACTATTTAGGTCAATTATAGTAGATAGAAGTAATAAAAGATGATTGTGGAATCTGAAATGAAAAATACTCACATTATAAGCCATACATGTTCACAACATTACAAATAACAAGTGGTGATGATGAAGGCATTAATTATTTTGAATGAGGCTTTCACAACTCTGGGTCCATGTGGAAATTTGTTCATTACAAACCACAACACCCTCATCATAGTGAGGAATAGGAAACGTATTGGCCACTACACTTAGCACATAATAGGCTTGGAATTGAAGAAGTGGGATATTGTTTGAGGGTTAAGTTGTGAGCATTGTACAAGATTTTGCTCTACAAATAGAATAGCTACAATTTTTTTGTGAATTAAAATGAAGTTGATGTAAAACCAACTATAAAAATTCTAGTTGGTTGTAAATGACAACATATTGAAGAAGCCTAATTTGTCTGCAAATTGTGGAAGGCATTTTGAGCTAGGTAAGATCTCATCAGGCTATTTCTTTACTTCTTCCTATGTTGTAATTAATAATACCCTTTAGGCATCTCGTATTCATGAATAAATATTTTTGAGCTTGGTTGGATGTCCTCAGGCTATTTGTTGTCATGCATGTAATTTTGGGCTGCTGGAGAAGGGTCCATCTTAACAGTTGGTCCTCCTTTGTGCACTCATTTAGCAACTAGTGGAGAAACTTTGAGGGTCTGTCTACACTTTTTGCAGTGTGTGTGGTTTGATGATTAGGGTTATCTATTGGATCCTTTAAAATCATTTTTTCTAGAGAAATCCTTATGAACTTTGACCTAGAATGGTAGGTAGATGATGTGACAAAGTTTCTAGAAGAGCAACTAGGTGGGGAGGAGGTTCAAATAGAAGCTTTAGGTGAGGAATTAGGGACACTATCATCTACGTATCGATGATAAGAAATCACAATAGTTTATGGGTAGATTTGAGATAAATCCATTTCAGTCCTTTGTCCATTCTGCACAAAAATAAGATAATTTGCATTCTCTAGTGCCACGAAATCCCAACTTCTTTTGCACTTCAAGCCATTGTTAAAAGTTTTCAATGCAACTAGTTCTGATGGTGCTTTTTCAATCGAAACTCCAAATCAACTCCATAATCTAATAAATCAAATCAAATTTTGGGAGCTTCTCTTGTAAACTTTGCCTATTCTAATTGGGAATAGATTCCATTGCCAATGATCCTGAGATTACCATTCTTATGGAATGAAGAATATCAGAGAAACTGGATTGCTACATGTATTTTGACTATAAATTTTTGTAGTTGAAGGTTTCTATCTTTCTATTCATGAACAATTTGTTAGAATGCCTGAAAGAAATATACTCTTCTGGACTCTAACGATCACTAGATATGTACAGGATTAGTTAAATATGAGCTTATTATTGGGTAGCCTTAATTTTTCCATTGTGAAATCTATAGTAGAAAGATATTGTTACATTAATTTTAAAATGTTATTTGGCCTAGTCTTTTTTATCTAAAATCGAGTTCCTCATACCAATAGGCTTCATACTCATGAGATATAGCTTCACCTAAAGCTAAAAATTCCCTATAATCAATCACCTTGAAATAACATTATTTATCTTCATGAGCCACATCTATCTTTTGATTCTCCAACTCCTCTAAAACAACCATCTCTTCTTGCCAGTTCACTGGATGTTATTCATTTGTGCCACTAGTAAGGCATTGTTCTTTTCTCAAGAGTCAATACTGTTGTTCATATGCAACAATCATTTGAATCAAGTGTCAATCTTTAATTGTCTCCTCCTATAATCATTATCAATCAACTAGATTACCTTTTCTCACTTTTGGGTTACCACTATAGCTCATGGATTCACCAATGGAATATCTTGGAAAGATAAAGACAAGACAACTTTACACCAAAAAGTTTTTCTCATATATCTTGCAGAGATAATAGCATATAGCACACCCTTTCGAATTTCCTCATTACCTCGGGGTTGGGTGTTAGTAGCTGCCCACTATAACTTCCTATGCCTACCTTGAGTTTTTAAACATATTATTAGCCCGACCCCAAAAAGAATAGTTTTATTTATAATATTAAACAATTATATAGTTTACAATTACTGTTTATGTTTCTGGGCAGTTATCATGAATGGCAGAGGATTTATGATGCATACAAATGTAAAAAAAGTGGTCATTTTAATGTGACATCTATTACATATTCTCTATTATTAGTTTAGTAGACCTTATTAGTTTTTGGTTAAGCGACAAAAAATCACATGAATAGTTATAAAGAGGTCTGTAATATCCGCGATTTCAATAACTAATCTTATTTGTTAGTCTGAAATTACTTGTTTGTGTGTTACTACATACTGGGCAAATAAAAGGAAATTTATTTATCTCATCTTTACTGAAGGGAGTGTGTACACACCTCAATTTCTTTCACAACTATTAGATATTAATTCAGCTGCTCATTATGTGTGTCTTGGAATTGAAACTGATAACTTTTCTTATATTACAATATCTATATTGCCTAATACAATTATTTAGATTGACTCACTTTCTGCAAGTTATATATTGCAACTATTAGATAACTGTCTTAAAATCACCATGTGATTAGATGGTCATCATGTACCATGTACTTTTTTCTGCCTAAGTTCAAATTTATGATTACTCACTCATTTTAAGCAACAGACCCCTACTATTTAACATAAATTGTAATATATTGTTGCCCTGATATAACCCAGATCATGAGTAGTTTAGTAGGTCTAGTTTGTTTTATTGTTGTGTAAAACAAAAAACTTTTGAGATGGTGCAGGTTTGTGGTTCATAGTCCTGAAATTCTACCCCCTCAACAAATTGCATCGTTGTTATGTGCTGGAGTTACAACCTACAGTCCAATGAAACAATATGTAATGATAGAATTTGGCAAGAGACATGGATTAATACGGTTGGGGGGTATAGGCCACATTGGTGTGAAGATGACACCCATCAGGAAAAATTTGCATTAATTTGTCAACATCTCTATATCAACATATAAAGTAGGTTCTCACTATCAATCTATATAGTAGGTTTCCACTCTATAAATTCTAGAAACAATCAAAGTGAAAAAGTTGGATTTTATATTAATGAGCCCCTAAAGCTATCCAAATTTTGGAGTATCCAATCTATCTAGGTTATTGATTTCATTTCAAAAAAAAATGCATAACCAATCAACTGCCCAATTGATCAAAACTTCCTTCTTGTATCAAACACTGGTGAGAATCTCCATCAATTCATAAAAGCCATATATTTGGGTATAGGGCCAAAAATTCAACTAAAAAGATTCCTTGCTTGTTCTACTAATTCATGCAAAGAATCGTTTGATAAAAAATTGATTTAGGTATTAGACTAAAAACCCATGGGATCTTATAGTTGGCATATTTCATTGTTCACATTTTTCAATTTTTAGTCAATTGTTTCAGATGAAAACAAATAAATGCAAAAAAGGAAAAAGAGTATGACTGAAATACACATGGAAGAAGTCAAAATTTAAGGAAAGAGCATGTAGTCGTCATTGCCTAGTGGAATAATAGGCTGTGTTATATATGGCCTGTCAAGAATTGTTATTGTATCTTCTAGGGACATATGGAATGGAAGTGCATGGTGCTAGTCAAAGCGACGACTATAAAACCACGAGATCTTTCATTTGGCATATTTCAATGTTCACAGTTATCATTATATAGTCAGGTGTTTCAAATGAAAACAAATAAATGCAAAAAAAGGAAAAACAATGTGACTAAAATACACATGAAAGAAGTCCAAATCTAAGGAAAGAGCAAGGAGTCAACATCTATACGTATGACATGAGATGCTAAAGAGAACAAGTTACAATTAGTATCAACAATGAATGTCAAAATAGAATGGTATTGATGAATGAATAGAAACAAAAGAATTGTATCAAAGAAATTATTTTCCATCCATTTAGTTGTAACTATAAAGCGAAACTCAATTTATGTAAATCTCAAAAACCTTTTAACTTTATTAGTGGATGTCTTGTATGCATTCCCTTGCCTCAACAATAAACACTATGTGTAACACTAAATTTTTTCTAATGAAAATATATAGTATAACAAGACTATAGAAATCCAAAAAAAAGATCCCATACAAATTCAACAATGGTGCAAGAGATCAAATTCAGAACAAAATCAGAAGGCTAAAGAAATCAGAGCTAAAAATTTCGTGAAGATTTATGCAAAACTCAAGTAGCTTTAAGTTTGTTAGTAAATACCATGCATGTGTTTCCCCTGCTTTAGCAATCATGAATATGACAAAGAACATCCAACTAAAGGAAGAAATTGTCACTAACAACTTCTGACTAAGACAGACAATTAAACTAAATAAATAACAAATAAGCTAAAAATGACAACATACACAAACTAGAGAAACAAGTTGAAATTACTATGCAAAAGTTGAAAAGAAATAGATTAAAACCAATGTAGCAACAAAATCTTGTTAGTGCTAAAAAAATTGAAGCTAAAACTTTTGAATGACACTTAACATGTGGTGTGTGAACTGGTAATTAAATCAAACCTGAATTTAGTTCATGTCTTCTC
The DNA here is from genome assembly GCA_028749045.1 of Cupressus sempervirens. Classification (NCBI taxonomy): domain Eukaryota; kingdom Viridiplantae; phylum Streptophyta; class Pinopsida; order Cupressales; family Cupressaceae; genus Cupressus; species Cupressus sempervirens. The sequence continues at coordinate 271,882,270 of CM053784.1, read as the reverse complement.
ATTTCTTCTAGGGAAGAAACAACTATTCAAGGATGTTTACAAGTTGTCCTGCGGAAGAGCACTTCTAGTTTACTTTCATCGTAGGAGGACTTATGCAGTTTCAGCCATTGTTAAGCAAAGCAACTCGTGGATGGATGGTTTAACTCATCTCTTTTTGAAGAGTATTAGAGGTCAAACCTTGACCAATATTCATTCATATTGATTGTAATTGAATGGTTATATGGATTATGGAGAGAACCTAGTCACTTCATAAGAAAAAGCTTTGTGGTGCCTTCATTTATTTTATTTTTTCAAAAAAATGTATGAATTCAGATACTATAAGTTGTTGCTCACATGCACGTTAATAAATTTCACAGTGAGTTCTAGAAGTTGTTTGATTTCTGAGACAATCAAATCCTCTCCATTATTTCAAACAAAAACTTCTAATCCTGGTTTTAAATTTGCATAGACAACATATTTTAGTGGAATTGAATAGGGACTAACTTGAGATATCAAGGAAATGTAAAAAAAAAAGAGGAGAATAAAACTAAAGACAAGTTGAACTATTCCCAAATTCGCCCAATGTCATGTCCCCAATTTCTGGTGACAGTTCGATTTAATTAATTTAATTAATGGTTGTCCCAGGACGACTAATTAATTACTTTAATTAAATAAATAGTTATTAAAAGATAACTTTATATTTAATAAAGTGACTTGGAAAATATTTAATAAAGTCACTTAAGAGATAAGATCAAAATTGTTCTAGAAGTCTCTGGAGAGGATGGAGAAAAAGAATAAATAGGCACCCCGGGGCTCCATTCGAATCAAGCAGTTGGTTTATCTCTCTTGATTTTTCAGGTTGTGATTCAATCACGGGTGCATTGTGGAAACTTAGGGTTTCGGCAATTGTCACAGTTGGCCATTGAGAACGATAACTCTCAATTGGTACGCAATTTTGAGGGTGTGAAATATCATCTGAATTATTGCAGATTGGAGGTGACATTCAGTCATTTCATCGGAGCGATCATTTGTGGCTTAAGGCCAACTTTAGGGTTTATGCATCACTGTCTAATATTTGGATCAGTAAGAGTGGAAAAATCAACATCCTTACAAATTATTGCAAGATATTGGTTGACATCGGATTCGAGGATTCAATAGAGACTGATAGCAAGGTTTGAAAATTATTATAATTTCAAGGTGGCGATTGCTTTGTCACGTGTCTGCATGGGTTAAAGGTTGAGCTTATATTAAGATGTGAACCTGTGATTTCATGTCAAAAGGTTAACAGTCAAACATTCAATCCTGGCGTAGTGTCGCCGCTTGAATCCAACGGTTACAAAAATGCTACGAGGTTGTGAAACAGTCAATGTTCCTGCCTATCGCATGTTTGCGGTCAAAAAGTGATGTTAGGAGCTTAACTGTTGCAAAGGTGCATTTTCGGTTTGATCATAGTGTCAGAGCTTCGCATAATCGTATGAATGCTTCGTAGCGTTGCATGGTCGCAAGGAAGGAAAGTTTCAGTTGTCAAAGGAATATGGTTTCATTCATCCTATGTCAATCCGTTGACTATGTTTTGTCATATGATCTCTAGGGCAAGTGCTGCGGGTTCTGATCTTATGATTGTTGTTTGTTGTGAGGTCATAAAGGTTAATGGTCAAACTATCAATGCTACAAAGATTTAAAGGGTAATTGTCGTCGTATGGTCATAAGGAGCATTGAAAGGTATGAATGGTCGCGATGTTATGACAGTTTGTGTTGTGACATTGTTTGGGTTCAAGTATTGACCATCGAAGCTATGAAGATGGTTTGCTAAGCCGCGTTTGTATGATCATAGGGCAGTTGAAAGGAAGTCAAAGAGAGAGCGACGTGTCATTGTCCGCAAAGCATAAGCTTCAATGCTTTGATTATGCAACTGCCGCACACAGGGCATCATTACAGGCTGATACTTTGCAGGAAATTGTACTTGGGTGCTAATGGCACAGCATCAAAGTCTTGAATAGACTGATCAATTCCAACTTGAGGGAAGATTCAGTTCTGGTGTAATCTAACGCTATGACCTCATTAACAAATGCCCTCCTCTTGGAAGACAATTTCGGGTTCCCATGACTGATCCTATTGCCAGAATTTACCAGGTTCCTCTTCCAGCTGTCCAGTTGTAATTTTCAGACTCAATTACTCTTTTGGATTACAAATAAAATATAGTACTTGTAATTGGAAGGTCCGTAGGTGTTAGGTGATGTTATTCTAAAACATTTGGGAAATTGTTCAAACATTATATTTGCCTGCATATATGGTTGAATGATTAGTGTTAGACGAATCGTTAAAGACAGCACGGGTTATCTCAAAGAGGCCATTCCAGCAGTTCAAGAGCTCGATTGCTAATTGTTTGACGAAATGTCAAACCTTTGAAGTTTTAGTATTTTGGTGTTTAAGAGGCAAATATCCTGTCGGGGATATTTCAGTGGTATCAGAGCGGTTTTCTTGCCATCCTGTGGGGTGAGAACCAAATTACATGAGTGATCAGCGCTTTACTTCAAACAAGATGGACAGGTACAGCACAAAGTCTCCTAGGACACAATCTCGGACAAGTAATAGACAGAGTATTCAGAGTCGGAAATGTGGAAAGGAGGACTATTCAGGTATTCAGGATGAGCTCAGAAAGATCAAACATAACATGTCTGAACTGTTGGTTAAACAGCACCGTATGCTTGATAGGTTGTCTGTCCCAGCTAAGGTGAGTAAATCAACTGGATTTCGTTTTGGCGAATCTTCTCACAAAGCGTTGACAGATACAATGAGAGATGTTACGAGGAACCTTAATGAGGAGTTCGAGAAACAAGTGTGCAATCAGCTAGAGGCTTCAGTTCGGTCACAGGAAGAAGCGGTGAAGGACATTACGCTGATAGATAATAATTGTCAACTTGACACTCAAGTTGAGACAGTTGAATACGAGTTTCCCAAAGGCGATGTCTCATGTACTCTTCCGACAAGCAATGACTACAGTGAAGTGAGTTCAGATGATGATGAAGATGTCATTGTGCATGATGGTGAGATACTAGGTAGAGATGAGCAAACATTCAGTATTCATGATTTTGCTGACAGAGAGTGCCAGGCTCAGTTAGATGCTTCATCACATGAGGATGAGAATGGCAGTACTTCACATGATTTGTCCAGCCAGCTGAAGGTAAGCAAAGATAGTATTGTGGCTTCTTTATCTCATCATGACAGGATGCGGGAGATGTTAGAAGAGCACATCCAGATGATTCAGTTACAAGGAAGACATAAGGGAGTTCAGGCAAATTCTTCCTGCTGTGACTTACATGCAATTGGTGAAGGGATGGGGATGACGAAGTTGAGCTATTTGCATCTTCTATCAGACCATGACTATCTTCTTCGCCTTACCAAAGATTATTCAGATGCCTTGAGGAGGAAGGAGGAGGAAGTTGTCAAGCTTTCTTGCGAGCTTGAGGACACTCGAGCAACTTTGGCATTACAGGACTGGGAGAGACATGGGAATGAGCACAACATGGAGCTGAGCTTAAGTTCATCTCGCACTCAGTTTTTGACCGAAGAAGGATCATGTGAGGTTGCTGATAATGCTACGAGTTCATCTTGCATTCACATCCAGGATACAAGGACCATGGCAGACAGGTATGTGAAGTTAGTTGGTATTGGTCACATTACTCAGGTAAGGAGTTTGCTTGAGTTACCAGTTGTTCCTTGTTTACGAATATGGACTCAAGAATGTTTTAGCAGCGTTTGGGATTCAATTGACTGGAGAACACTTAATGGTAGCGATGATTGTTTAAATACTATCATGGATTTGATTAGCAGAGTATACGGTGTTGTCTTTCCTTGTACCAGCAATTTGTCCAATGTTGGTATTAGTCTTTATGCACCGTTGTTGGGTTTGGTTCATATTTCCAGTCGACCATCCTTGCTGAAAGGTGTTGAAGGTTTTTCATATTTGGAAGCATGTACAGATGAGTCCCAGGATCATTTTGACCTTGATGACATCTGGGAGAATGAAGTGAACAGTTTTGAAGATTCAGCTTCCTTGACAGTTTCTTTAGGTACAGAAGAGCTTGATAGCAGAACTACAGATTTTGACACTCTGGATGTTGATATGAGTTTTGAAGTTGATTCGAAAAATATAGATGGTAATAATCCAGAGACCAGTATCTTTGAAGACATTCCTCCAGACAATGCGTCAGAGGGAGTTTATAGAAGACAGTCTAGCCAGAGCCATCATGTGGTTAGCCAGTTGAAAGTTAGTGAGTGAGACATTGCTATCGCTTGTGAGCATTTTGATACTGCTCGTCAGTTGTTGGCTGTTACTGGTTGGGGTTCTTCTATGACAGATGAGTCCAGCGGTGGTTACTTTTCTTTGGCAGAGATTCATGCCTTGCGTGAAGCTGTTCGGATTTTGAAGCAGGATTATTTACGATTGGTAGCCGACCGTGATCACTTGGTTGAGTGGGGAGTACAGCATATGAGGCACTCTTGGATCGTGAAGAGGAGGTGAGTGAGATTTCTCAAGAGCTCATAGCGACTACTAAGGCATTAGAGGACACACAGCGAGATCTACAGAAGTCGCAGTTTCAGTTGAAGGAGGTGACCGTGGAGTTGGAGCATTTGCGGTCAAAATCAGCCCCAGACCCAGTTCATTTGACTACCGAGGTAGATGACGGTAAGTACACTCCTACAGTTGCTTTTGAGGAGCTTATTATTGAGACTGACACACATGTTCAGGGTTTGGAAGAAGTTGGTCTTAATGAGTTTGGGATACCGGTCGAGTCAAGTTTCCAGATTGATTCTTCTCAGATAGTTGATAGTGTGGTACAGCTGAGTATGCCACCCTTACAGGAGGACCAGTTGTGGTGTAAAGGGGAGTATGTTAATGTTTCCTCATATAATTTTTACTGCACTGAACCGTTCATGGAGTATTTGTTGGATAGTGCATGTAAGGTGACAGAGGGTGTTCTCATCCAAGATACTAGTGTTATTTGCAGATTGGTTGAGAAGATTATAGGGGTCTTTTCTACTATGCTACCTCACAGGGATTTCGAGGAGGGGTTTGTTGAGCAGAATGCACGGGATCCTAGCCAGCCTACAGTCACTTGGAGTCAGAAAATGGAGCCATCTGTTGATTCCCAGTTCAATGATGATGAGCCAGCAACAGAGTTTGGAGGTTCTTACCGACATTATACGGTAGGGTACGCTCATTATTTCTCTTTTGACACAGAGGTAGAAGATTTTATTTCACGCAGATGTAGATTGGCTCCAGTTTCTTATCATCCATTAGGGGATAGATTGGCACCATCTTTTGAAAATAAAATTGGTAGTAGCAAGTTACTCCGCTTGCAGCATCGACACACCCAGAGTAGTTTTTCAGAGATTGGATTTGATGGCAGTGTTTCAAGTACCTATGGCTGTTGTCATATCTACAGTGCAGTTGGGTGCAGGTGTCATTTTGACAGGAGCTTGAGTTTTGATAGAGTTAATTCAGTTGGCTTGAGTTCCGCAGAATGTTTTCTTCTACTGACATCTACAGTTGGTTTTTAGATGATCTCATTAGAAGTGTCAGTTGTTTGGATGTTGGGTACAGTTTCTCAGTTACTGGTATTGATGATTTCTCCACGGGAGTATGATGCGGATTGGGATGATACACAGATTTACATTTGGGATCCAGGAAGACTGATTGGTTCATGGTTCAGCCATTGCTTGGGGACAAGCAATTTCAGGAAGGGCGGACCTGTCATGTCCCCAAATTTTTGGTGACAGTTCGATTTAATTAATTTAATTAATGGTTGTCCCAGGACGACTAATTAATTACTTTAATTAAATAAATAGTTATTAAAAGATAACTTTATATTTAATAAAGTGACTTGGAAAATATTTAATAAAGTCACTTAAGAGATAAGATCAAAATTGTTCTAGAAATCTCTGGAGAGGATGGAGAAAAAGAATAAATAGGCACCCCGGGGCTCCATTCGAATCAAGTAGTTGGTTTATCTCTCTTGATTTTTCAGGTTGTGATTCAATCACGGGTGCATTGTGGAAACCTAGGGTTTCGGCAATTGTCACAGTTGGCCATTGAGAACGATAACTCTCAATTGGTACGCAATTTTGAGGGTGTGAAATATCATCTGAATTATTGCAGATTGGAGGTGACATTCAGTCATTTCATCGGAGCGATCATTTGTGGCTTAAGGCCAACTTTAGGGTTTATACATCACTGTCTAATGTTTGGATCAGTAAGAGTGGAAAAATCAACATCCTCACAAATTATTGTAGGATATTGGTTGACATCGGATTCGAGGATTCATTAGAGACTGATAGCAAGGTTTGAAATTTATTATATAATTTCAAGTGGCAAGAGGAGTAAGGCGATATCCAAGTCTTCTATAGAGAAGGACGCGGTATGAGCAGATCACTACATAGATATAGCTACAGGATCTGTCCAAGTGATTGATCTCGTAGACATAAAGCTCCTGAACTGATTCTGCAAGAAAAATACAGAGGATCGGAGTTAGAAACAGAGGATCGCCAATTAGGAGTTAAGCAAGGGGGATGAAAAATGCCGTACTTGCGGGCGTTTCTGAAGCCGACGCTTGCACCGAGCTGTACAATTTCCTGAGCGTAACAGGGGATAAGCTTTGCCCCAAATTCTCAGACTTCAACAGTCGGAAGGAATCCTCAAGCTTAACTCCCATGGAGTTGTCATGTCGGAAGCCATGGAGATCAATTCTGAAGATTCCAGAGTAGAATCATCTGCTTAAATAGAAGCCCATTTAGATGGGGAATTTCGTAGAACAGTCAATCCACCAAACAAACGTGAAAAAGATGAGAGGAAACAGGGTGCACGGGTTTCCTAGACGCGAACAATTCTGAGCACACAAGACTCACTTCCGGTGTCAATATTTTCGTTCCTTTACATTGTTAGCGCAGCACAGCATTGTCAACAGAATATATCAGAAGACATTCCGACTCCACCACAGCGGATTACCACTGTACCCATTCTTTCACTCGAAGGAAACTCCAAATCGCAACGGCATCTGCAGAGCGGCATTACAGGCAGCAGATTTCCCAAAAAAAGTATGGACTTCGCATCCAAGCTTGCGAATTGGCATTTCGAGTAATGGTTTGATCCGATCGGAGAAGTATGTCTCTTTAATGAATAAAAGAGCAATGCAAGGTGCCCATGCGCAGTCTAGATTCATGCTCATTGATTATGTCAATTTAGCGTAGAGACTATTATCATATGCTCGCCACTTTCGGTCAGGGTTAACAATGTTAAAACATCAGGTAAATGTGAAGTGTAAACTGCCTGATCAAAACATAAGTGATGAGTGCCCTCCCGGTTTAAACATTGTTTGAGTGAAAATTTTGGGTGTTTTAAGAAGCAATCATTTTGTTGGAATTTCTTCAGAGATTTCGAACTTGTTTTCCAATTACTTGACAAAATGCCTAATCATTGAAGTTTTAGTATTTTGGTGTTTAAGAGGCAAATATCCTGTCGGGGATATTTCAGTGGTATCAGAGCAGTTTTCTTGCCATCCTGTGGGGTGAGAACCAAATTACATGAGTGATCAGCGCTTTACTTCAAACAAGATGGACAGGTACAGCACAAAGTCTCCTAGGACACCAAAATACTAAAACTTCAATGATTAGGCATTTTGTCAAGTAATTGGCAAACAAGTTCGAAATCTCTGAAGAAATTCCAACAAAATGATTGCTTCTTAAAACACCCAAAATTTTCACTCAAACAATGTTTAAACCGGGAGGGCACTCATCACTTATGTTTTGATCAGGCAGTTTACACTTCACATTTACCTGATGTTTTAACATTGTTAACCCTGACCGAAAGTGGCGAGCATATGATAATAGTCTCTACGCTAAATTGACATAATCAATGAGCATGAATCTAGACTGCGCATGGGCACCTTGCATTGCTCTTTTATTCATTAAAGAGACATACTTCTCCGATCGGATCAAACCATTACTCGAAATGCCAATTCGCAAGCTTGGATGCGAAGTCCATACTTTTTTTGGGAAATCTGCTGCCTGTAATGCCGCTCTGCAGATGCCGTTGCGATTTGGAGTTTCCTTCGAGTGAAAGAATGGGTACAGTGGTAATCCGCTGTGGTGGAGTCGGAATGTCTTCTGATATATTCTGTTGACAATGCTGTGCTGCGCTAACAATGTAAAGGAACGAAAATATTGACACCGGAAGTGAGTCTTGTGTGCTCAGAATTGTTCGCGTCTAGGAAACCCGTGCACCCTGTTTCCTCTCATCTTTTTCACGTTTGTTTGGTGGATTGACTGTTCTACGAAATTCCCCATCTAAATGGGCTTCTATTTAAGCAGATGATTCTACTCTGGAATCTTCAGAATTGATCTCCATGGCTTCCGACATGACAACTCCATGGGAGTTAAGCTTGAGGATTCCTTCCGACTGTTGAAGTCTGAGAATTTGGGGCAAAGCTTATCCCCTGTTACGCTCAGGAAATTGTACAGCTCGGTGCAAGCGTCGGCTTCAGAAACGCCCGCAAGTACGGCATTTTTCATCCCCCTTGCTTAACTCCTAATTGGCGATCCTCTGTTTCTAACTCCGATCCTCTGTATTTTTCTTGCAGAATCAGTTCAGGAGCTTTATGTCTACGAGATCAATCACTTGGACAGATCCTGTAGCTATATCTATGTAGTGATCTGCTCATACCGCGTCCTTCTCTATAGAAGACTTGGATATCGCCTTACTCCTCTTGCCACTTGAAATTATATAATAAATTTCAAACCTTGCTATCAGTCTCTAATGAATCCTCGAATCCGATGTCAACCAATATCCTACAATACTTTGTGAGGATGTTGATTTTTCCACTCTTACTGATCCAAACATTAGGCAGTGATGTATAAACCCTAAAGTTGGCCTTAAGCCACAAATGATCGCTCCGATGAAATGATTGAATGTCACCTCCAATCTGCAATAATTCAGATGATATTTCACACCCTCAAAATTGCGTACCAATTGAGAGTTATCGTTCTCAATGGCCAACTGTGACAATTGCCGAAACCCTAGGTTTCCACAATGCACCCGTGATTGAATCACAATCTGAAAATCAAAGAGAGATAATCAACTGTTTGATTCGAATGGAGCCCGGGGGTGCCTATTTATTCTTTTCCCTCCATCCTCTCCAGAGACTTCTAGAACCTTTTTGATCTTATCTCTTAAGTGACTTTATTAAATACTTTTATAATCCAAGTCACTTTATTAAATAAATAGTTATTAAATAAATAACTTTATATTTAATAAAGTGACTTGGATTATAAAAGTATTTAATAAAGTCACTTAAGAGATAAGATCAAAAAGGTTCTAGAAGTCTCTGGAGAGGATGGAGGGAAAAGAATAAATAGGCACCCCCGGGCTCCATTCGAATCAGACAGTTGATTATCTCTCTTTGATTTTCAGATTGTGATTCAATCACGGGTGCATTGTGGAAACCTAGGGTTTCGGCAATTGTCACAGTTGGCCATTGAGAACGATAACTCTCAATTGGTACGCAATTTTGAGGGTGTGAAATATCATCTGAATTATTGCAGATTGGAGGTGACAATCAGTCATTTCATCAGGGCAGAATCTGTGGCTCAAGACCAACAATTTCGGGGGATCTTTCTGAGGGTTGATATTCGAAGATATAATCTAGGATTTACAGGATCAGTTGCAGTATTGAACAGATCTAGGAAAGAAGGCGAGTCTCCAAGTCAATCTTCCAGCGGCACTGCCACAAATCGTTAAAGCCGAACCTGGACGAAAGGCAAATGTCACTTACGAATAAGCACTTTTTGACTAGGGACATTTGATTATCAAGGAACGAGTGTCTCATTCAGTTTGAAAGATAGTATTAGACCATTCCTGATCATAGGCAGGCATTCGTCATCTATGTGATCATCGCAACTCTTTAATTCTGCAAGATATGAGTATCAACGGCAAGTCTATAATCAGTACTGGCAACTTGAATAAGGGCACTCGATACAATCTGGGCACAACGTCATAAGTCGCGATAGATCACCTATAGTTTGGAAGGGGACGAGTTAAGAAACAAGGTTTTGATCAATCCACCCAGGGTCACTGAGGGGCCGGTGAAACAATTACAAGTGCGGGTATCATCATCCAGCGGAAGAACGCAGAAAGGCACGCAGCAGAGATCCAGTGATAACAAGGGTAGTTGGAGCAGTGATCGAGGTGTTGGCAAAGATTACCATCAGAACGAATGTCTACATGTCTGTGGGTCCAGCCGAATGAAAAAGCACAGAGATCGGGATTTCTCTGGAGATAATTTGAACAGTGTTTAATTGATCCGGACTCATTATTAACATCCACGATATCAGTAGTTTGGCTTTTCCAATCCAGAATTAATAAGGCAACGAATAAGGCACGGGAAATCATTCTGATTCATGCTTGGCAGCTGGATAAAGTGCCGACCTAGATTGTGGAAGTATTGACCCAAACTGTCAAACTATAATCAGGGAAAACATTTCTTGTTTGGCTGGACGTCCTTTCGATCTCCATAATGATTAATGCGTGGAAGAGTTGCATTGAAAACTCTCTAATGTAGGTACTGGACAAAGTCGCTTGGAGCTATGTCAGAAGCCAGAACCTTACCATGTTATTATCCAGTTTTCAAATCTTACAATAAGCAATAAGTCGGGGCTATGGTTTGGAAATTGGATTATGGTCAAGCATAGTAACATTTGATTGAAATAAGACTTCCTCCTTGAACATTGAAGTTGAAGATTTTGGTGCTGGAGAAAGCAATAACCTGTCGGGGTTATTTCAGTGGTATCAGAGCGGTTTTCTTGCCATCCTGTGGGGTGAGAACCAAATTACATGAGTGATCAGCGCTTTACTTCAAACAAGATGGACAGGTACAGCACAAAGTCTCCTAGGACACAATCTCGGACAAGTAATAGACAGAGTATTCAGAGTCGGAAATGTGGAAAGGAGGACTATTCAGGTATTCAGGATGAGCTCAGAAAGATCAAACATAACATGTCTGAACTGTTGGTTAAACAACACCGTATGCTTGATAGGTTGTCTGTCCCAGCTAAGGTGAGTAAATCAACTGGATTTCGTTTTGGCGAATCTTCTCACAAAGCGTTGACAGATACAATGAGAGATGTTACGAGGAACCTTAATGAGGAGTTCGAGAAACAAGTGTGCAATCAGCTAGAGGCTTCAGTTCGGTCACAGGAAGAAGCGGTGAAGGACATTACGCTGATAGATAATAATTGTCAACTTGACACTCAAGTTGAGACAGTTGAATACGAGTTTCCCAAAGGCGATGTCTCATGTACTCTTCCGACAAGCAATGACTACAGTGAAGTGAGTTCAGATGATGATGAAGATGTCATTGTGCATGATGGTGAGATACTAGGTAGAGATGAGCAAACATTCAGTATTCATGATTTTGCTGACAGAGAGTACCAGGCTCAGTTAGATGCTTCGTCACATGAGGATGAGAATGGCAGTACTTCACATGATTTGTCCAGCCAGCTGAAGGTAAGCAAAGATAGTATTGTGGCTTCTTTATCTCATCATGACAGGATGCGGGAGATGTTAGAAGAGCACATCCAGATGATTCAGTTACAAGGAAGACATAAGGGAGTTCAGGCAAATTCTTCCTGCTGTGACTTACATGCAATTGGTGAAGGGATGGGGATGACGAAGTTGAGCTATTTGCATCTTCTATCAGACCGTGACTATCTTCTTCACCTTACCAAAGATTATTCAGATGCCTTGAGGAGGAAGGAGGAGGAAGTTGTCAAGCTTTCTTGCGAGCTTGAGGACACTCGAGCAACTTTGGCTTTACAAGACTGGGAGAGGCATGGAAATGAGCATGGCATGGAGCTGGGCTTAGTTTCATCTTACATGCCTGACATTCAGCTCCCTGCAGCAGACGGATCATATATGGTAGCTGATAATGTTACGAGTTCATCTTGCATTCACATCCAGGATACAAGGACAATGGCAGACAGGTATGTGAAGTCAGTTGGTATTGGTCACATTACTCAGGTAAGGAGTTTGCTTGAGTTACCAGCTGTTTCTTGTTTACGGATATGGACTCGAGAACGTTTCAGCAGCATTTGGGATTCAGTTAACTGGAGATCTTTAACACTTAATGGTAGCAATGATTGTCTGAGTGCTATCATGGATTTGATTAGCAGAATATACGGTGTTGTCTTCCCTTGTGCCAGCAGAACATCCGATGTTGGTATTAGTTTTTATACACCAGTATTGGGCTCGGTTCATATATGTAGACGACCCTTCTTGCTGAAAGGTGTTGAAGATTTGTCATATTTGCCAGTGTGTACGGATGAGTTCCAGGATCATTTTGGCCTTGATGACATCCAGGAGGATGAAATGGACAGTTTTGAAGACACAGCTTCTTTGACAGTTTCTTTGGGTATGGAAGAGCTTGACAGCAGTACTACAACTTTTGACAATTTGTATATTGATATGGACCTTGGAGATGATTCACGAGATATGGATGTTAATATTAAGGATACTCCTTTAAGAGCTCCAGAAGAAGATTGTTGGAGACAGTTCAGCCAGAGCCATCATGTGGTTAGCCAGTTGAAAGTTAGTGAGCGAGACATTGCTATCGCTTGTGAGCATTTTGATACTGCTCGTCAGTTGTTGGTTGTTACTGGTTGGGGTTCGTCTATGACAGATGAGTCCAGCGGTGGTTACTTTTCTTTGGCAGAGATTCATGCCTTGCATGAAGCTATTCGGATATTGAAGCAGGATTATTTACGATTGGTAGCCGACCGTGACCACTTGGTTGAGTGGGGGAGTACAGCATATGAGGCACTCTTGGATCGTGAAGAGGAGGTGAGTGAGCTTTCTCAAGAGCTCATAGCGACTACTAAGGCATTAGAGGACACACAACGAGATCTACAGAAGTCGCAGTTTCAGTTGAAGGAGGTGACCGTGGAGTTGGAGCATTTGCGGTCAAAACCAGCCCCAGACCCAGTTCATTTGACTACTGAGGTAGATGACGGTAAGTACACTCCTACAGTTGCTTTTGAGGAGCTTATTGTTGAGACTGACACACATGTTCAGGGTTTGGAAGAAGTTGGTCTTAATGAGTTTGGGATACCGGTAGAGTCAAGTTTCCAGATTGATTCTTCTCAGATAGTTGATAGTGTGGTACAGCTAAGTATGCCACCCTTTCAGGAGGACCAGTTGTGGTGTAAAGGGGAGTATGTTAATGTTTCCTCATATAATTTTTACTGCACTGAACCGTTCATGGAGTATTTGCTGGATAGTGCATGTGTTCATTTGGACTCGCATAAAGTGACAGAAGGTGTTCTCATCCAAGATACTAGTGTTATTTGCAGATTGGTTGAGAAGATTATAGGGGTCCTTGCTACTATGCTACCTCACAGGGATCTCGAGGAAGGGTTTGTTGAGCAGAATGCACGGGATCCTATCCGACCTACAGTCACTCGGAGTCAGAGATTGGAGCCGTATGTTGATTACCATTTCAGAGATGATGAGCTGGCAGCAGAATTTGGAGGTTCTTACTGGCATTATACGGTAGGGTACGCTCATCATTTCTCTTTTGACACAGAGATAGAAGATGTTATTTCACGCAGATGTAGATTGGCTCCAGTTTCTTACCATCCATTAGGGGATAGATTGGCATCATCTTTTGAAAATAAAATTGGTAGTAGCAAGTTACTCAGCCTGCAGCATCGACACACCCGGAGCAGTTTTTCAGAAATTGGATTTGATGGCAATGATTCAGTTGGCTTGAGTTTCGCAGAATGTTTTCTTCTACCGGCATCTACAGTTGGTTTTCAGATGATCTCATCAGAAGTGTCAGTTGTTTGGATGTTGAGTACAGTTTCTCAGTTACTGGTATTGATGATTTCTCCACGGGAGTATGATGAGGATTGGGATGACATACAGATTTACATTTGGGACCCAGGCATACTGATTGGTTCATGGTTCAGCCATTGCTTGGGGACAAGCAATTTCAGGAAGGGCGGACTGTCATGTCCCCAATTTTTGGTGACAGTTCGATTTAATTAATTTAATTAATGGTTGTCCAAGGATGACTAATTAGTTATTTTAATTAAATAAATAGTTATTAAATAAATAACTTTATATTTAATAAAGTGACTTGGATTATAAAAGTATTTAATAAAGTCACTTAAGAGATAAGATCAAAAAGGTTCTAGAAGTCTCTGGAGAGGATGGAGGGAAAAGAATAAATAGGCACCCCCGGGCTCCATTCGAATCAGACAGTTGATTATCTCTCTTTGATTTTCAGATTGTGATTCAATCACGGGTGCATTGTGGAAACCTAGGGTTTCGGCAATTGTCATAGTTGGCCATTGAGAACGATAACTCTCAATTGGTACGCAATTTTGAGGGTGTGAAATATCATCTGAATTATTGCAGATTGGAGGTGACAATCAGTCATTTCATCAGGGCAGAATCTGTGGCTCAAGACCAACAATTTCGGGGGATCTTTCTGAGGGTTGATATTCGAAGATATAATCTAGGATTTACAGGATCAGTTGCAGTATTGAACAGATCTAGGAAAGAAGGCGAGTCTCCAAGTCAATCTTCCAGCGGCACTGCCACAAATCGTTAAAGCCGAACCTGGACGAAAGGCAAATGTCACTTACGAATAAGCACTTTTTGACTAGGGACATTTGATTATCAAGGAACGAGTGTCTCATTCAGTTTGAAAGATAGTATTAGACCATTCCTGATCATAGGCAGGCATTCGTCATCTATGTGATCATCGCAACTCTTTAATTCTGCAAGATATGAGTATCAACGGCAAGTCTATAATCAATACTGGCAACTTGAATAAGGGCACTCGATACAATCTGGGCACAACGTCATAAGTCGCGATAGATCACCTATAGTTTGGAAGGGGACGAGTTAAGAAACAAGGTTTTGATCAATCCACCCAGGGTCACTAAGGGGCCGGTGAAACAATTACAAGTGCGGGTATCATCATCCAGCGGAAGAACGCAGAAAGGCACGCAGCAGAGATCCAACGATAACAAGGGTAGTTGGAGCAGTGATCGAGGTGTTGGCAAAGATTACCATCAGAACGAATGTCTACATGTCCGTGGGTCCAGCCGAATGAAAAAGCACAGAGATCGGGATTTCTCTGGAGATAATTTGAACAGTGTTCAATTGATCCGGACTCATTATTAACATCCACGATATCAGTAGTTTGGCTTTTCCAATCCAGAATTAATAAGGCAACGAATAAGGCACGGGAAATCATTCTGATTCATGCTTGGCAGCTGGATAAAGTGCCGACCTAGATTGTGGAAGTATTGACCCAAACTATCAAACTATAATCAGGGAAAACATTTCTTGTTTGGCTGGACGTCCTTTCGATCTCCATAATGATTAATGCGTGGAAGAGTTGCATTGAAAACTCTCTAATGTAGGTACTGGACAAAGTCGCTTGGAGCTATGTCAGAAGCCAGAACCTTACCATGTTATTATCCAGTTTTCAAATCTTACAATAAGCAATAAGTCGGGGCTATGGTTTGGAAATTGGATTATGGTCAAGCATAGTAACATTTGATTGAAATAAGACTTCCTCCTTGAACATTGAAGTTGAAGATTTTGGTGCTGGAGAAAGCAATAACCTGTCGGGGTTATTTCACCCAAGCCAGTTCAACTATGATAGCCCACTCTTAACTTACAAGTACAAAACAAGGCTATAGAGACTTGCATTTTCAAAAGACTTATAACTAAGACCACACAAATGTTATAGAAAATGTTTCCCATTCTTGATGATCCAATATTCATATGATGTTATAATAGATGCTTAAAAATTTATATCACATGCTACTAAAAAATTTCAGACCTAGTGACAACAATACAGATCAAGCAACAAAGCCTTGTAGCTTATACTCTTTCTTAGTATATTCTCTGCAAATCCTATCTAATGTCCATATGAGAGTATATAGTTATGAGGCAGAACTGGTAGTGATTGCTTGATCTTGTATAAATGCTACATTTTGAAGTGTACTGTAGTAGAATATGATTTTTTTGTTGATTTAGAACAGGGATGTTGTCCTAAACACTGATCTTCTTGTAATTTTCAACAATGATTCTACTCTATATAATGAAACAAATCAATTGAAAAGTAGTGGGAACTTAGGACCTGGAGACAAATAATAGACAAAGACATTCAATGGCAAACCCCGAGGTATTCAAATTTCAATACCATACCACATGTTCAATCTTCAATCACAGAGTTAAGTGCATTTATTTTCTACATTTATATTCAAACTTTTGAAATTTCTTATTATAGAATACATTAGCCCATGAGTTTTCACTCATTAATAGTCTAAGTTGATTGTGCTATGTGTTTATGTATTAATGGATTAGCCCAGACTGTGGAAAATGAAGGTTTGTTTCTTTTACAATGTCGTTGACTTCACACATTCATATCTACTAGAAAACAAGAAGTTCATAGTAGTAGAACTTTTGAATATGTGAGGAAAATAAAAGATGACTATTACAGGAATAGAAAACAAGAGCAAATTGAATCTAGCAAAATATAGTCTATGCAGAGAACCCCCACGATGAAACAGAGGGGTCCCTGCTCCCTACTCAAGTCTATGGTATAGTCGACCCCCTTGGTACATTTAGCAGATTAAGTCGTTGGTTAAGTTGTTTTTGTTGATCCAACCAAAAAAGTAGAATAGCGAAAAGCCCCATCCAAGGATTTGGGGGCCCTAACCGACATTCAAAACAAACCAGTCCGCCTCTACATGGGTAGAGAAAGGAGTAGTTCCAAGTCCAGGTCCGGATGTTGCCATTTACTAAAGAAGGGGGTCATAGTTATAGGTATAGTGATCAAAACACGAATCTAGTCACCTATCTAAACAAATATCAAAACAACATTTTATGATTTACAATATATTTCACTTCATAGAAATCATTAGAAATTGACTCATGGGAAAATACAAAGGTAGAGAGTTAACCAAGATGAAGAACATAAAACCATTCCTTCTTCCTATATTTCAATATAATGCAACAATAAACACCTAACAACCTAAAAAATTAAGAAATGCAGAGAGATCCGTAACAACCCTGTTTGGAGAAAAGCAACAATAGAAGCTGAAAATAATAGGAGCCTAAAATACCTTTCTTACGCTAAAATCCTTAGACGTACCATGTATTAAGAAGCGATCACAACCCTTACAAATACCGACCACAAGAAAACCAATCAATTCCCATTGTAAACGACACTGCCACGATACCAACATCTCTCGATAGCCGGGCATGGTAGAAGGATGTCACAATAGGTCCATGGCGAACGCTACTCACATCCACCATGGCAGCATTGTTTCGAAGTCGAGGGTTTACATCCGGCACCTAAAGGGGATTCCGACTTGGATAGGACATTTCCTAAACACAAATCCTATAGTAAATAGCCTAATTGGCTAAGGCTGGGATCCCATGGAAGGGAGCTTCCTATAAAATAGAGCAGAAGCCGCTTTCTATTTTTTAAGAAATATTTTAAAGTTAGCGATCCCATGACATATGTCGTATATTCAAGCTGATCCAAAATTTAAGGTAAATAAATAAAAAATTTAATTTCTCTTTACAACTATTTTTTAACTAGAAATATAAAATTCAAATATTTGACAAGTCACAAAAATATTTCTAAGCTATTCAAATATTTGACAAATGAGAGAAAATATTTCTAAGCTAGCAGGGCTATTTCCAGCCAAATTAGAGCTTGAGCCCTCATAGCCCCATGCCAAAGTATCGATTGGAACACACTCATAATTTTCCACCGCCATTTAACCGCCATTGGAGAAGGTTGTTTTGAGCAAGCGGAAAATGGCGAGCATTTCCAGATTGAAAGCGGGAAGCAGTGCAGAGGAGGTGGAATGCCTTGACGAGCTGCTTATAAACATACTTTCGAGGGTTCCACAAGAGATGTCATCAAAATGTCCACAGTGCGAAAGAGATGGCGCGCCCTCATTTCTGACACAGTTTTGCTCATGCCCATTACAGAAATTGTCAAAAATAACCGATATTTTGTTTCACCGACATAGAAGAACGACCAACGCCAGGACAATATGAGTTCTTCTCTTACAATTTCCAAACGGGTAATCTTTTCACTGTTCCTTTTTCTTGGGAGGGTTTAGACAGATCTTTTAAGAACGGGAGGTTTGAGCTATTAACCGCATCAAATGGGCTTATGTGCTTTTATTCAGACGTTCCTGGCCCTGTGTTGTGGGTTTACAACCCTGTGACCAAGTTTTTGAAAAAATTGCCAATGCCTATTCTAGTGAATGTAGAGATGGTATTTTTTGTTGAAATTTGCTATACCCAGAATACTTTAAAATTTGCGATGGCAGGCTTGCCTCTGGTTGACGAGAACCCATATATCCCATATACCCTGGTGTTTGATTCTCATTTAAATTCGTGGTCTACTCCTCAGTCCCTACCTCTGTTGCGCTTTATTGACATAGAAGAATATGATTCTGTAGCCACTCAACTTTTTTATAATGGTGTCATCTATTTCGTTGTTAGAGTGGAAAGTAGAGAAGCCGAGGAACTGGAACAATTTAGAGATGCATAGGACTTATATAGAGATCGCAAAAATCTTTTACACATGATTATAGGTTATGATGTGAATCATGGTCAATGGGACTTTTATCTTTTCGTTCCTGCCTCAGTAGGGTTTGTATTTCGCCTGATTGAATGGGAGGGAAATCTATTAGCTTGTGCATCTAATACATGGGACGGCTGGGATGGGGGTGATGGGCATTTTGCGTTCTGGACTGTGGATACAGAACATAAGCTGTGGATTCGAGAGCGGGAATTAGATTTATCACATGAACGTCACTTTTACTGGAGGGTGTTCGCAAGCAATGGTATAGTATGGTTTACATGTGGTGACGATTCTGTCATAGTCTACCATATGAAGAACAGACATTGGTCACGTCATCGACTAGATGATGACGCTTATGACATTACATTATATGTTACTTTTGGGACCCTTACTTTTGCGCCTACCCTTCTGTCATTCTGAAATGTTGTTGATATAGTGGGAGTTGGATTACAATTTAGATGCTGTTTTGCTGAAGATATTTCTGGGTTTAGCAGATGATGGTCTAATTTGGTTGAGCATGGTTTTCAGTACTGTCGAAGTGTAACAGAGGATAGCTTCTTGTCTATCTTTCTACCATTCACACCTGTCATTCTTTTTTCCTTATTGCTATTTCATGTTTTGTACGACCTCACCGGTTTATGAACTTCTTGCTTAGTTCCACAGCATGAATTTAGACTTATGCAAACAAAAGAAAAGCTCTTATTTAAAAGTTTCCATATGTTGATGATTCGTAAATCCAAAACAATATTGAGCCATGAGATATTTTGGTTATCTATGGACTGGTTTCAAACGATTGGTCCTGTGAGATAAGATCAACGATTGGAGTATGGCAACCGTAGTTTAATATCTAAATAATAATATCAAGTTCATACTGTAACGGTTGGAACTTTTAAGTTTTAGAGGAACAACACCCGTCACTGTTATGACTAAGTTTGTGCACTCTAAGTTCCTATGCTCCTAAATGTAATGTACTGATCACTTTTAGTTCACAGTCTTGCTGCATATTAAGTTAAGTCTTGGACTTCTTTATTACTATTAGCTTACCGTGTTACAGAAGTGTTGAATTTTTACTAGCTATTTCTATACTCTCCCTAAAGAATTAATGTAGTTATATTTTCATTTTCTTTTTAAACAGAAATGTTTGCTAGCATTCTTGATACTTGCAAACAGAACTTTGTATCTTAATATTTTATAGCTTCTACTACATGGAAATGTTTATTGTGCTTCACATTACCTATTATATTAGTATTATATAAACCTCTTCAACATCATTCATATTATGACCACCAGATTTTTTCTTTTGGCTGAGATTTTGAAATTTGTAGAACTATTTTGAATATTAATGCTTTTGAACATGATCACAGGACAACAGAGGAGAGAATGGAAATAAATCAATTTTAATTGTCATAGAGGTGGATAAAATTGTTCATTAAGATAGTTTCGTAATTTTCATCAAAATATTCTTCAATTCCTTGTTACTATAATTTGTTACAGTGGAACACCGAAGTGGACAAGCAAAAATGTGTACCCAGTTGCTGCACCTATGTTGACATCTCATGGTAGAAAATCTATTTCTTAAGATCATCCTTTTTGGTTTGTTCTTCTTTCAGAATCTTAAGTACATTTGCGATGTGGTCAGCTTTAGTAAGCTTCGTAAGTTTTCTATTTTCCACATTGACATTCTTGATTCTCCATAAAGCATAGTAAGGCCTGAAGTTGGCCTTGAAAAGGGTCAGCAAGGCATCGTGGAGTGATTACTGCTTCCTCATACAAGTTTGAAAGCAATCTATTGAGGAACCATTTAAGGAACGCTGACAAAATCCTGTAGCCACATTTGACCTATTCATCTATTCCAGTCCAAAAAATTGTGAGAACCCTCAACAACCCCAACAATTTTCTACGCATTTTATGCACTTACTGCACATACTTTGTTTCAAATTGTTCAATAGGGTACCTCGTTCAGGGAGATCTCTTCGAGAAAAATTGAATAACATATGTGTTATTATGATTTAAATTTCAAGACATATTTGGTTAGAGCAAGTACCATATTGTTTAACACTGAACAGGGTACCTCGTTCAGGGAGATCTCTTTGAGAAAAACTGAGTAACATATGTATTATTATGATTTAAAGTTCAAGACATGTTTGGTTAGGGCAAGGCCCATATAGACAAATTCTGCTCAACCCTTCTTTATCAACCCAATGCATTACTATAACCTAATCTGCATTGATTGCTCTCTTCTGAAGAATTCAATCTTCCAAATATTCTTATGCAACTTGAGTGCAGTGGGGTATTTACCAAGTTTGTTGGAGATGGAGCTCATCAACAAGCTTGAATTGTAATTCTATCCTCACTTCAGATGTTTGGAAACTCAAAAAATAAAAAATTGTACAATTAAAATATTGATAATGTTTAGAGGCTTGGTGGGCTTATTTGAGGTCAGTGGATGCATTCAGTCCTGTTAGATGTTCCTGAGGGTCTTCATTAGGGAATTCCACTTGTAATCCTTTATTGATATCTGGATTGATTGATACAGTCTCTTCTCTAATTAGATTTTTCTTAGGTATATATTTCATGTTTATAATTTTTCATGTGATGTTGCTTTTTATTATTATTTTTATATATTTTTTGAATTGCAAATTTATAACAAGTCATATTATCTCTTTGGATTGAAAGTAACATTTCATAACAAGTAGATAAAATTGGCTGCATGCAAAGTCTAACAACGATTGTATGATTCATGTATTACGAGGTAGTTGGTAAATACTTGCTTGTTAATAACAGAGACCGAAAGGTCAATTTATACAAAAGAATGAGACGATGTTTCCTTAGGAAACGATTGTAAAGAATAGAAACATTCTATTCCAGAGAAAGCAAAAAACGAAAGCAAATTAAAGCTTAAGATATTTACAAGATAACCATTAACTAATAATAGACCTCTTATCTATTATTGTAATACCCTCCCTTAATGGTTAATCTATCTAACACACCAAACTGTCCTCTGAATTTGACAAACTTATCAGGACCAAGAGGCTTGGTGAGAATGTTTGCAGTTTGATCTGTGGTAGGAACATACTGCAGATCTATAGTCCCGTCTTCAACCAGCTGTCGTATGTAATGACAATGAACATCCACATGCTTGGTTCGTTCATGGAAGATTGGATTTCGTGCTAACTTGATAACGCCTTCGTTATCAACAAACAGAGTAGTCGGTCCTGTTGGTGACATCTGCATATCCCCAAGCATCTGACGAAGCCAGACAACTTCACATCCTGCCTTAACAGTCCCTCTGTATTCAGCCTCTGTAGAAGAGAGAGAAACTGCCTGCTGCTTCTTGCTGGTCCATGTGATTGCACCGGATCCCAAACTGAACACATATCCAGATGTTGACTTTTTATCATCAATAGAGCCTGCCCAATCTGAATCTATGAACCCACTGAGTTTAGGATTAGAACTCCGAAAATACAAAAGTCCATAATCAGAAGTGCCCTTCACATAACAAAGCACACGCTTTGTTGCCATCCAATGATCAACCTTAGGAGCTGTCATAAAGCGTGAAGTATAGCTGACTGCGAAGTTGATATCAGGCCTAGTAGTAGATAGGTAGATGAGGCTGCCTACTAGTTGCCTATACGTAGTATCATCAACAGAAGGAGAATCAGACTTGGCTGATAACTTGAGACCTTTTTCCATAGGTGTAGATGCAGGTTTGCAATCCTGCATTCGGAATTTGTCTAACAAGGCCTTGGCATATTTGGATTGAGAGATGAATATACTAGAAGACTATTGCCAAACTTCAACACCTAAGCAATAATGCATGAGCCCAAGGTCAGTCATATCAAAAGATTGGCATAAGTGTTGTTTGATTCCTTGAATCAAAGATGTCGAACTGCTAGTGATGATCAGATCATCCACATAGATAACCAGAAGGATGATGTCACTGTCAGTAGTCTTGATGTACATATTTGAGTATGAAGAACTCCTCTTGAAGCCTTGATCACTGAGGTACGTATCAATCTTGATGTACCATGCCCGAGGGGCCTGCTTCAAACCATAGAGAGCTTTTACCAATTTGAGAACCTGATGGTCTTTACCAGCAACCTTGAAACCAGGAGACTGCATCATGTAGACCTCTTCATGGAGATCACCATTTAGGAAAGCACTCTTTACGTCCATCTGATGGACCTTCCAGCCAAACTGTGCTGCCATGGCGAGGACTAATCTGATGGTGCTCATCTTTGTAGTAGGAGCAAAGGTCTCTTCATAATCAATGCCTTGACGTTGAGAAAAGCCCTTTGCCACTAAACGAGCTTTGTACTTATCCAAAGTACCATCTGATTTGTATTTGATTTTGTAGACCCATTTGCAGCTAATGGGTTTCGTCCCTGGGGGAAGATCAGAAAGGACCCAAGTGTTGTTCTTTAGCAGGCTTTGGTGTTCAGATTGCATGGCTTGTTCCCACTCTGGAATTCCTTTAGCCTCGGAATATGTTTGAGGTTCAAACACACTGTGAATGTTGGCCATAAGAGAAAAGTTAACAGAATCTGTAGTTTTGCTCTTTTTTCGAGCAGTTCTCCCATCAATGAGCTCATCATCATGAAGATCAACAAGTGTCTTAGCCCACCACTTAGGCCGGAGAGGAGAATGACCAACAGTAGTACTAGGAGAGGCTTGATCAGCAGGATCCTCATCAGAAGAATTTGGATCAAACTTAGGTGAAGCATCTTCAAAACGAGGTGATCTTGCAGGAGAAGCCGGAGGTGTCTGTACATGTATCACTGGCATGACTAGAGCTGCAGGAGCTACTGGAGCCCTCCCACTAGGTGGACCTAATGGAAGTCGAACTCCCAAATCATGAACTTGCATAGGCTGGTCTGCTGGATCAGCAACAGGAGAAACAAGCATGAATGGTCATCGGTGCTCATCAAAGACTACATTGCGGCTGTATATGAGATGAGATGTCTCAATATCAATAAGGCGGTAGGCTTTGTGAAGACTGCTATATCCAGCAAGCATTAGTTTTTGACTCTTGGCATCCAACTTGGTGCGTGAAGCATCAGGGATCCAAACAAAAGCAAGAGAGCCAAAAACCTTCAGGTGACTGATTATGGGCTTGCGACCTGACCAGGCCTCTTTCGGAGTTTTACCTTTGATCGCCACTGTAGGTGACCGGTTCAACAGATAAACTGCAGTGTTAACTGCTTCTGCCCAAAAATGCTTCGGAACATGTCTGTGTTCGAGCATAGAACGAGCCATCTCAGTGATTGTCCTGTTCCGACGTTCAACTACATTGTTCTGTTGTGGCATGTGGGGTGTGGTGAACTGGCGTTTGATGCCATGTGTATCCAAGAAGCTGGAGAAAACATTAGAACAAAATTCCCCCCCATTGTTTGATCTAAGAGTAATAATAGATTTCCCAGACTCTTTTTCAACTAAGGGTTTAAACTTTTGAAATACAGTAAATGTATCGGATTTCTTTTTAAGAAAATACACCCACATTTTTCCACTGAAATCATCTACAAACAACAGAAATACCTGTACCCAAGAACAGAAGGAGTGGCCATAGGGCCACAGATATCAGCATGAACAAGCTGAAGTACCTGAGAAGCTCGCCAAGAATCGCCACTGGGGAAAGGTGTGCGATGTTGCTTCCCAGCCTGACATGCGTCACAAACTCCAAGGTGTTGAGTTTGAATCTCTGGCAAACCAAGAACAAGCTCATCCCGAGCAAGTTGTGAGAGATAATGCACATTTAAGTGCCCATATCGCTGATGCCAAAGTGTGCTGATGGAAGATCGCCGAGCAGCCATAGCTAAGTCCTGAGAATCACCAGAATCAGTAAGTCTGAAAAGACCATGATCCTCAAGACCAATTGCAACAGTAGACTTAGTCGCACATCAGTGATGGTGCACTGATGTGAACTGAAAGTGACTGCCAAGTGTGGAGAATGTTGCAGCAACTGACTGACAGAGAGTAGATTTAGTTCCATCCCTGGAACGTAGTACACATCAAGGAATATGAGATTCCTTTCGACAGACTGAATCTGAATGTTGCCTTTACTGACAACTGTGTACTCTTCTCCACCACCAAAAATAACAGAATTTGAATAAGGCTGGTAGTTAGTAAACCAGTCTCTACGGTGAGTGAAATGTCGAGAGGCACTTGAATCAATGTACTAGGTAGATGACTTCACATGATCTGCGGGTTTTTTAGCCATGAAGGCGTAAAAGGCAAATTTCACCTGCTTAGTGTGCTCTACACTGTTCGCTTTGGGTTGCGAACCTGATTGCTTAGATTGGGCAGCTAAGTGTTTTCGACATTCAACCTTCATGTGACCAAACTTGTGACAGTAGTGAATGTTCTTCTTTTTGGTACCATCGGATGCTGGAGTAGAAGACTTCTGTTGAGATGGTTGCTGAAACTTGCCCTTATCCTTCTGAAAGGATTTCGCAGCAAAGGCTTGCTTAGTGGAGGTGGAACTGGAGCTACTACCAAACTGTTGTTTCCACCGATCTTGCTGAAGCAGTAGGGTGCAAAGATCAGTGAACTTTAGATCAACACCAGTAGATGTGATGTTGAGAGTCTCGATAAAATGCTCATAGGATTTTGGTAAACTCCGAAGAGTGATTACCATAATATCCTCTTCCTCCATCTTGCAACCGATGGCAAGTAACTGATCACAGATTTCCTGAATCTGATTCAGGTGTGCCTGGAGCGAGGTGCGCTCATTCATGACAATAGAAAACAGAGTGTTTTTCAAAAAGAAGGCTCTGCTCTTGTCGGAAGTCTCATGAAGACCTTTTAGACGTGTCCAGATTTTGGCAGCTGTTTTGCCGGATGGAATCTGAGAAAGCTGATCATCAGCCACAGATAATTTGAGAAGCATTACCGCCTCTCGATTATTCAAATCCCATGTATCTTGATTAGGACCCGGAGAAGTCGGACGTTGCATAACACCCAGAACAAGTTGATTGGTGTTTCGATATTCGAAGATTGCGATGATGTGCTGCTTCCAGGTTCCATAATTGCGACCATTGAATTTGGAATTATGCTCGAGCAGAATATTTGTCAGAGATGCCATGTGGCACGTTTTTCAATGAAAAATTGTGAAAATTTGTAAAGGCATGTTCTTCGAGGCAAAAATACGGAAGACCCAGAAGAATCAGAGAATGACCCAAGAGAGAGCTCAAAAAATCCAAAAGGAATTTGCTATCGTTTTCTGAATTCGTTGGCTCAAAATCGAGGCACCCAAAAAAAATGGACAACAACCCAGTTGAGCTCTCGAAAAATCCATCAAGAATTTGCATACAAAATATTTTTTCAACCCCAAAAATTAGGGTTTCGAGCAAAATAGTAGTTGGCGGCCAAAAAGGTCAAAAACAACAAAAATGGTGTTTTGCAAGGCAAAAAATGGCTGATTTTGATCAGGATTCAGGCGTTAGGGCTTTGACAGTGGAGAGAATGAGGAGGTATGATAAATTGAACTCCGGTCAAGCTTCAATCAGCGCCAAAAATGTGGGTTAAAAACGCTTGCCAAGACCAGTCACAAATCTGGCGGACACAATCGTGATTTGCAGAAAAAATCGTTCAGTCTTCTTGAATCGAGTAGATCGGACGCCAAACTTTGAAAAAAATGGACGCCAAACCCTAAAAAAAATGGAGTTTAGTTCAGGTCACGTTTTGCAAAGAAGTTCGGCTCAAAAAAAAGGACTAGTAATACCACGCGAGTTGCAGACTCGAGTTCGGGAATTTCTCTAGGCCGAAAACCCTATGCGGGTTTTAGAGAAATTCGACAGAAATAATTTTGAAAAAATTTAAACAAATAATTTCACGAAGAAATTATAAATTTTTTCGAAAAAATTTAAGTAATAGCTCTGATACCATATTACGAGGTAATTGGTAAATACTTGCTTGTTAATAACAGAGACTGAAAGGTCAATTTATACAAAAGAATGAGACGATGTTTCCTTAGGAAACGATCGTAAAGAATAGAAACATTCTATTTCAGAGAAAGCAAAAAATGAAAGCAAACTAAAGCTTAAGATATTTACAAGATAACCATTAACTAATAATAGACGTCTTATCTATTATTGTAATATCATGCTCTTGATTGCATCATAGATTTGTAGATTAGTTACTGCTAATCATTTATGTGTCTATATTGGCATAGTCTAATAACTTAATAAGCAGCGAAAAGGAATTATGATGACAAATATTACTATGGAATATCTATCTAGATTATGTGTAAGATAATGTAATTACAAAAAAAAATATATATTGTAATTTAAAATTAAAAATAGATTTACGAATGAAAAGAATTGAAACAATTTGTTTGAGTTTGGATTATATGATAATCTTAATGAATTGTATTCATAGTAATTAAATTCTTCAATGTATCCAAATTTGTTTATTGCATTTTAAACAAGAAGTATTTGTAGTATGTTTGTGAGTCAGGTTTATATATTGGCAAGGCTATTTTAGTGTATGATTTTGAGCAACACAGTGTTCTAGACATAATCAACTCACAAGCATCTTTGTTAATGAAAAATTCTAGAAATCCATAACTTAAGTTGTCATCACTGGAAGGTGTTTCTGTGTCGCTGCTCAATTTGATTGCAGCTAACGAGTTTTTGTTTGGTTCGGTGCACTTTGGGCTTGAGTAGAGGATTTTGTCTTGTCTCTTCTTTGTTTATGTTTATCATAATAGTTTTGATTTGCCACATTATATAGATTGCAGCTACTGAGTTTTTGTTTGGTTCAGTGCACTTTGGGGTTGAGTAGAGGCTTTTGTCTTGTCTCTTTGTTGTTTATGTTTATCATAATAGTTTTCATTTGCCACATTATATATTCAGGACAATGTTATTTATTATATGATTTGGGACATTGACATAGTCCTAGTATGGGGGAGAGAATACAGTAGTTGTGTATCCTTTGTGCAGTTCAAAATTCTATACATGGACATCAAAAGAAGAGTTTTTAAATTTTTTTTTATAACAGTTTCTTCAACTGCTCAAACTTGAGTTTTTAAAATTGTCATTGTTAGTTTTGATGCCTTTTAAGTATTTTTTTTATGCTTCATTACCAACAGTTCAAGTTCAGTTTAACTTTTTTAGAACCAGTAAGCACAAAAGTGGTTCATGTTGAATGCATGGTGCAGAGGATCCTGATCTATCTTTTCATTAAGACAAAACCCAGGAAGAGTAACCAGTAAAGAAGGTTTCTTTATCAATCAAAGATTCAAAGTAATCAAAACAAGAAAACTCCAATAGCACCAATTACTTAGGTAGAGTAGGCAACTTGTCATTTGTTAAATATGGATTCTAATTGTTCTAATTATTCAAAGCTACTCACAGAACACAAAATATAGGTATTGGCCTGAAGACGTCTATTTGAAAATAGCTTTTGACAATTAAGTACATTTAAGCCTAAATGTAAGGTGTGCTCTGCGTCCTACATTTTTGAGAATTTTAGGCTATGGAGCGATTGCTAAAGCAAATTACATTGAGTTTCCATTGTGCAGACCTTGTAGCAGACCTTGTAGGTCAATGAATGGCCTTATCATACTTGCAATTAGGCCTATTGCAGCAGTAGCAAATGAAGAAACTATACTTATTGTCAGGCTACAATTTTTGACGGTTCCTATAAGCTTTTGTAAATATAGTCAATAGATGTTTGTAGGGTTTAGTCTGATGAAGTTCTTAGATTGATAAGGATATTGGATGTGGGATTCTTTATATTTGTCTTGGGAAAATAGGTTTTAGTAGTTTCGAATGTCATGCATATGTAGTTTGTAGTGATACTCCCATCAACAATCATGTTTTCATTTACATAAATTAATTTTTCTGCATTCAAATTGTTGAATATTATATTATTTAAGGCCAATACCCTCCCTTATCGACCATGATTGCATTGACATCATAAAAGAAAGTTGCTCTCATTGTTAGGGAAGAGGAGCCAATATATGGTCAGTTCGAGATATGTTATATTGGTGGACAAAATGGAATATATGATGGGTTTGAGACATGTTATTGTTGGAAAAGCTACTTGCGGAAAATGCCTTCCAAATGCCAATTAACAAGGGAAATATGAAAGATTGTAAATCTACTTTAAAGCATTAAGATGCACAAGAAAAACGAGAACATTGAAAAAACAAATGCACATAAGAAAAACACATACCAAATTTAATATGGGAAACCCTTTTAGGAAAAACCCACCCCCCAAAAACTCTTGAGAAACTTTGTATTACAGCAAACAATTTACATACAACAAACTTTGGTTTTCGGACAAATTCACAGGCTTAGATTGTATCACAATCAACTTGACTTTCATAGCCCTTTAGGCCAACGAATCCTTCAGACATTTATG
Source organism: Cupressus sempervirens (assembly GCA_028749045.1). Classification (NCBI taxonomy): domain Eukaryota; kingdom Viridiplantae; phylum Streptophyta; class Pinopsida; order Cupressales; family Cupressaceae; genus Cupressus; species Cupressus sempervirens. Next base: position 271,853,243 of record CM053784.1, on the reverse strand, counting down.
CACTTGTTATGTAATGTGGTGCATTAACTGTCACATAGTGAAAATGGTTACTGTCAGCCTTGTCAGTCCCAGTGGTCACTTCTCTAGCTGGCAGCCCCTTCGGCATGGGATGACACCCTTTGGCCTCTGAAACTCCCTTTGGCATCAAGGCCTTAGACACTCACTTCAGTCATTGATCACTCTTACCAACTTTTCTGTATTGCTTCATCGTATCGAGATGACATTGTGCACATGCCATTCATTGTACAAAATACATTTAGTAGACTCCCTTGTATGGTGACCTTACTTCCATCGTATGAGGATCTCTTCCACTTAACCTTACTTCCATCGTAGGGTGATCTCTTCCACATATCACTGTACGATGATCTCTTCCACATGTGTCATTGTACGGTGACACCTCCATCGTACGATATTGTGGACTCACCGTACGATACTTTGTCATTCCAACATTTATATTGGTGGACAAAATAGGCACCATAGTGGTGTACTAAAAATGTCTCATCATTGTATTATCCTTCGAGAAGACGCCTCTAAATTTTATAAAGCAACCACTAATGCCATAGTAGTACAACTTTAAGCACCATTTAGTACCTAATTGTCTTTATCACCTTTTGGAACCATTGTGGACTCTAATAAAAAGTATATTATTGTGGAATCATATTTGATCATGTAGGCTTCAAATTTTGTGTTGTTTTTAAAGTAAGGGAATTGATGAGTAAAATAATATAAAAAATTAAGGATAATTTAGAATTTCCACATAAGATTTTGAAAAGTGTGAAGTTAGGGTGAGCATATATAAAGCTCTCCTACCAGTAAAATGAAAAGTCATAGAGTCCACCTACTAATCCTCAAATAAACTCTTATACATTAATATTTAGTGTGAAGCCTTAAAATGGTCATTGATTGTACTTATTATGAAGATAAAGAAATGATAATCAAGTTCTACACTAGCGTATTTGAAATTGTCAAGATTTTACTATTGAATGTTTTTGATTAAGTAAAACAAGTTTTGAAGGGTGCCTAAAACCTTGTACAAGTGTAAAGATTTTCAATGAGTGCATAAACAAAAGATACAACAAACAAACACAGAATTGGTCAACTCCAAAACTAAGGGTAACCAAGGTGACAAAAAGCCCGTCACTAGCCAAAAGAAAAGATCTAGCAAGGAGGCAGGGCCAGAGACATCACGATTTTCCCTTTGATTTAGAGCCTCCCTTGCATGATCAAAGGTTCATTTCTAAAGGAGCAGATGGCCTAGTTTTCTTTCTTTTTATCGTAGTCCAACCATCCTCCACCTTAGCTGCCTTAGCAAATCAATCCCTTAAGGAAATAGAACAATGGAGCCTAGGGGAATCCAAAAAAACAACAATCTCCCTAGAAGAGCCCAAAGTCAACTGGCCACCCACCGAGATAGGCGGAAAGTCCAGTACAGGGGCGGGGGCAGGAAAGGTAATAGGGTCTTGGCCCCCAACAGGACCAGGAGGAACATTCAGAGTAGGGGTAAGATAGGGGATAGGGAGAACAAACTCCTTCTCCACCGAAGTATCAACAACAGGGGAAACAACCGCAGACAAGGGTGGAACAGAGGAGGTCTCCAACGAAGGGGCAACAAGAGAGCCAATCGGGACAATAGTCGTGGCAGCCACCAGAGAATCTTGAGAAGAGTCACCATCCACAACAGAGGGAGCTTTGAGAATTGTGTAATGATCATCCAAAACATTCTTCCACTAAGAAGGAGGCTTCTTCGGTCTAGGTTTTTCAGAGGAGCAACGAGCAACAAGGTGATCGGTCTTGTGGCACTTCCTGCATCAGAAAGGGATTCATTCATAATCAATACACTGGACCCAAGATCCAAGCGGAGAGGCCAAACAAATCATCATTGGGAGACCCTTGGAAATGTTGACCTCAACTAGGATCTGAGCATAAGTGGTGCGATACACATTGGAAGAAGCATAATCCACTAGCAAGAAATCCACAATGGTCTCCCCCACCGCCTCTAGTACAAAATCCACCCAAAGGTGAAGGGGAAGATTGGGCAACTTGACTCATAGAGGGACCTTATTAAAGGATTCCGTCATGGGTCAAAATCCTTGAACCAGGGTTTAGCCATAAAGGAAAATCTCTCTTCCCAAGAGAAACCCCGACGTAGAATAGCATTCCTGTCTTCAGTTGAATCAAGCTTCACAATGAAAAAACCCCTAGCAATTGGGTATATTTGTGTAGTACTTGAAATGAAGGGTTCCTATACATGACCAATCCATGCATGCAGGTCCAAAAGGGAGGACCAGAAACCCTTAAAGCGGAAAATAGCGTAGTAGAGGAGAAACTATCCAACTGTTCATAAATATCCTCAACAATCTCTGGTTCTAACTCCAATATCAACGAGTTGCCAACAACAACAGGCTCAGCAACCCGAGACCCCAACCTCGCACTCGGACCACCATTGCCGCACGGGAAGCCTAACCTAACATTCAAACCACCTAAACTGGCCTTGTAGGTTGCAACATTTGCATAAGATAAGGTGAATCTACGAGCCTCAGTCGTCGACCCAATAGGATCACCCAGAGGAGAGGATAGGGCACCACTACGCAACCTAGAAACCATGGAGATAGAACACGCGAAGCATTAGACGGTACAGGGTCGGAAGGGGGAAAAACGCAAGCCCTGCCCACTCTAACAACACGCTTCACCACAACAGACCTTGGAGGTAGTGGAGGAAAATCCTCAGCAGCGTGCTTAGAGCAAGCTTGGGAGAGATTCACACGGTCGCCTGCAGGCTCATTTGAAAAATCATGGGAGCAGGAAGCCATCTTGTTCCACTATTTAACTATTCAATGTTAGTGAAAGTGCATTTTTTGGTAATATGTTATTCTATTAGTACATTATATTAACTTTTTAAATTTTTTTTAATGTAGAGTTAAATTTTGACTATCATTACTTGTGTTTTTTCAATGAGATGATTAGTAGTAGTGCACAATCTAGTGTAATGTTGATATATGATAGAATTAATAAAATAATAAAAAAGGGATTATTAATAATAAAAAATATTAACAATGTTATAAATAAATTACTATAATCGTTCATAAATTATGAGAAGTAGAATTAAAATATTGAACATCATTTCTGTGCAAGCACTTTCAAAAATAAAGAAATGAGGTTTCACAAAACGAAAGGCAATATTGTGAACACGGTCTTAGTAGCTGTAAATGTAAATATGCAATATTTGTACCCAAGTTGAAAGCAATAGTTATTGTGCAAACATATCAAAGGGCACGTCGTTGGAAGTCAAATACCCAAACTTGCATGACTATAGCTTGAGATATGGCCCCTTGTAGCTGAGAAATAGTTATAGACTAGCACTGGCACCAGAAGAAGGTGCAAGGGATACACTGATAGGTTTTAATAGAAAGATTAAATTTGAAGAGATGTATAATTGAAAGAGGGATTTCAAATTTGATAGTGTAAAATTAAATCTTTATATAGAATTGATGCATATTCCCTATATTACATACTTTTAAGTTTTAATTTATCTATTCCCTATATCATACTTTGATTACCTTGAAAAAAGGAATTTAGTGGATTAATAGCTTTAGATTGCATAGCAAATTTAATATTATTTTTTCGATGAGAGTAAACCATTGTTTTATGAGATGAAACCATTTACTGGCCACCTGATACCATTTACTAGTTTATCTAGTGTGAGACATATCCTAGCTAGAGAAATTTTACATTGTAACTTTGGGTGCAATAACTACCTTATGTGTTGATGATCTAAATGAGCTTTTGGTATGTATGGGCATTTGATTTATGAATTTGGAGGTTGGTTTGGATGATTGTTGATTTTATCCATGCTTGAATGATTAAGCTATTGTATTTTGGAAAGCTTATATTGCTATTGGGGATTAGTTTTTTGTGCCCTTTGATATTGTGCTAGATTGGTTTGATATAGATTTTTATTAATGTTATGATTTTCAATTTCTAGTTATTTTGGTTGGATGTGATTTTATTGGAACTTTATTTTGAGAAACGTGTTTTGCAACTGTTCAATTGTGTAATTCAATATTTATCTATTGGAAATTGTTCATCTGTTGCTTTTATTGGTTTTTTGTGGTTGAGAAGTTTTGAGCTTTGTTTGCTATGGTTTGATTGATATATTGTTTGCTGGTGTGCAAAGTATTTATTTTTTATTTATCACATCAGATAGCCTCCTGTTAATGTGCGAAGTTAGCTGTATTAGTCTCTTTAAAACAATGTCTTTGTAATGCATTTTTTATGGGCATACCTGTTCTTCAAAATAGCATTATTTTACAGAATTCACAACAATGGTTGGAAGGCATCTCCTAGTAGCTGTGAAAGAGGTGTTGAACAGCTATGGAAAGGGTGAATTTGACAACAACACTAATGTAGTAATAAGCAATATGTGCATAACTAGAAGTTTTGTCAAACACCACAGGAAAGAGAATGAAGAAGAGGATCAGAACTAACTACCGTGTATGCATCCCTACTTTACCATAAGTGGGGTCGGTCACTACAGTCCTTCATTCTGGTGCTCTCCAACATCCACTTCTCCATTTTTAGCCTCTAGCTCTGCATGTTATTTAGTGCCTGCCTGGAGGAAGACTTCATCAGTCCGGATCAACAAAGTGATGAAAGAAATTTTAGTAATAGTGGATTAAGTGTAGAAAACATCTTTCACACACTTGGTTTCTTTTCAAATACTTGTGAAATTTCTCATCTATTTTACATTGAAATGATTCAATTGAATGCTAAGAATTCAAAGTTTCTTGAAGGGTTGCCCACCTAGGTCTTTCTCAGAAAAACTTTGTCTCTCATTTATTAGCCAACCATTCAATACTCTTAATCATTGGGATCTGCAACCCCTGAGAGAATATTGAAAAAGTGTTGGGAGTCAACAGACCTCATTTTGCCACTATAGCTCATGGTCTGGTGCTTGCAATGGTTGTAATTGTCAAAGATATAGTATGTAGAGTAAGATCCATGTTAATATTTTGTTTTTACTGTCCTCCCATGGCTTGGGCACCATGTCTAGATTGATGCCACACTCTGGTTTTTTACAGCTTTTATTACCCAGTAGGTAGTTAAGCTTTCTGCTTTTACTAGAAACATATCTATCAGAATTGTTATATTCCACCAAATGACCATACAACTTGAGGATGACAGATATCTCTGCTCCCATGAAACTTGAAAGTCTCCAGCCCTACCTGGCTTCAAGTAATCATTTCCCCCCCATAGAATTAATAGAGAATTCATTCTGTGACTCTAATATCAAGGAATTGAAATTATGCCAATATCGGAGAATAGCCCTACATTCTTAATTTGAAAATTTCAAACTAATTGATTATACAAGGGTCAATAACATTAACTACACTCACCAAATTGTTTGGACATTCTATTGTGGAAATTGCCAAGGTCTTTGATATAAAAATGGTTAACCTTATTCTATTAGCTTGAGCTTATACTTTCTTCTGCATTGCTTCTTGCCTAAATCTATTAGCTTCTTCATTCGTTATAACAGGTCTTCCTTGGGCTTATTCAAATCCATTTTTAATATTTTACATAGTTCATATATATTAGATATCATATTAGTTTAGTGTTTAGTTGGTCTGAAACCCTGATCTAGGATATTTTTGTACCTGATGGTGTATGGTGGTGATGTGAGGAATTGAAGAGTATAAAAAAGAAGAGCCCAATCGTAGGCAGAAGTAGCAAAAGAATCCAACATTTCCAAATCTTTTTGAAAGTCTTGACTGTAAGCTGGGCCGCTCATTTCTTCTCTTCTTTTCACTTCAAATCTCATTTTGGAGGCGGCCTCATTAGAATTGTCCTTAGCAACAACTACAAAAATGCTGTTGTATGATGGTCAATCAGGTGAAACAGAGCTTCAAGATGTTGAATTACTCCACGATGGCACCATTTTTTAACCTCAATTGGCCTAGAAAACTTATGTTTCCCGCTACAAAAATCAGGAGAGGTTTGAACACAGTCATCCGTAGCACGCAAGTGACAAAACAAATCGATAACATGTGAAAGAGAAAAACATGAAATGAATGACGTGATTAAAAAATTGATGATTACATATGATATTCAATCAAGATAAAATCTGGTAGATTTGACATAAAGATCAATCACCCCAATTCATGATCGAAAAATAGTTTTCTGATAAGGTTTTTTGCCCGTGCAACTTCTAGCTGGAGTGAACTCCAATGGGAAAGCCTATCGGCTAAATATTCACTTTGTTTTATCATCTATAGTCCATATTGCATTGTATTTTATCGATTCATTGTGAGAAGTCGGTATTTGATATCGTGGGTTAGAGTAGATGTTGTGTTAATGCTACATGTAATATTGTGCATTATGATGCGTAGGTGTTTTAGTGTCGTGCACATTGTGTGAGTAGAATCTCTTGGAGATTTTCACACGAAGTGAGAAGCTTACCTTGGATTAGGCTTAATCTACAATCAAATACTGAATGAAGCTCGGAATGTGCCAATGATTACTGTTGTTTTTTGTTTTTTACTTAACCTCGTATTACATCTTACTTTAGACTAGTATAATAATTTATGAGCTCAATTGATAGGAATATAAAATAAAGGGGATATACATACAATTAGCAAAATAATTGTTGTTTAGTGTGGAGCTTGATCACTTCTAAAGTGATAGATTGTCGATATGTGGTGATTGATTGAGAAAGTACTATACACTTTTAATAATTTTTTGGGAGATTTGTTTTTTTGTTGACTTGTCTAGGATTTTCGAGTTGACTTGTCAACCTTTTTCAAAGGTTGTTTCCTCAAGTGTTTTTCAGGTTAACTAGTCAAATATTCTCTAGCCCTAATTTTGTAAGTGGAAAAAGCTTGAATAAAATGGCTTAGGTTTAAGGATTTCGTAATGTGATGAGATTATAGCTTCTTGCAACAACATTGAGCTGTAAGGGATTACAAAATGTAATCAGGTTGTAATCACTATATAATAAGAATATTGAACTTGTTATTTGGTGGACATATTCCAATAATTGGATGAACCACGTTAAATCCATGTTTTGCTTTCTCTTCTGTGATCTTTATTATTTTTTGATATTGGTTATATTTGCATATAAAGTTTTTTTGGCTCTTTAATTGCTAACAATAATGACACAAATATAGTAGCCTAAAGACACACGTAAGTAGAACAAATAAGGAGAGCATTTTGAAAGATATAGAGAATAAACGATAAATATAGCTAGCAACAATAAGATATTATATCAACCACATTGTCCAAAAAAGGTATTAAATCAATAAGAAAGGAAACTCTGCAATCTACATTTGATACTGCACATAAATCACCAACACAAAAGGAAGGGTATAGCATTAAGACATATACATCTCCAAGGTAAGTATAATACCTATTATAATATTGGAATTAATTCATTTAAATAATATCCATGCTCAATCCCATTATAAAATCTAGGCTATAAGCGATAGATAGGGATACAAGATGAGAAAAGCCTATATAAATCCGACCAACAAATCATTACGAGATGTGTAGAATCAATATCCCTATAGTTGCCTTGAGGTTTGACCAAGATGGGATTTAGTTGCCTTGAGGTCATTCCAAGATGGGATAGTGGGCTTGGATCGACAGAAACCTTGAGGAAGATCATTGAGTTTTTGGTGTCAAAGTGACATATTGCATCTCAGTGTTCCTTCTAGATCAGAGTTATAATTGGAATAACATGTTTTTAATTCTAAAATAGTTTATTACTTGCCTATAACGGTAGTCACAAGAGAGAGAACAAAGGTGTATTCAGGCTAGTCCAACCAATTGGCTATTCCAAGATGGTTAGGATCAACACCCTTATAGGTGCCTTGAGGTTTGACCAAGATGGGATCAAGTTGCCTTGAGGTCATTCCAAGATGGGATCGTGGATCCACATAAACCTTGAGGGAGACCATTAAATTTGGTACCTAAGTAATCTATTTACATCCTAAGTATTCTTCACGACTCAAGAATGATAATAAGTGCAAAACAAAACAAGCATCCCCCTAAGTAAGCCATTTCCTGTAGAAGTATGAGATTAGCTTGTAATAAATGATCTTGTCTCATATTTTCTTGAAACTTATGCATACACATATATACTAATGATCACTTGTGGATGTGGGATTGTATTGAAGAAGTGAATTTTGTAAATCATTTTCTAGACTTTAGCGAACTTTTAAGTCATTAATAAAGAATGCATGTATTTTGGGTCTACATCGTGTTTTCAAGCATTCATTTGTTTGCTTCGTACTTTCATGCATTCATGTGTATGTTGTGTCTTCTTGCATTATGATGTGTACTCCCTAAAACCTTCTTGCGTCCAATGATATGCTTTATATGAGGGTTCTACAAAATGTCATGTATAAATGATTTTTGCTTGAGGACAAGCAAAATCTGAGAGGGGAGGGTTGTGATATCCCTGTTAAAATAGAATCTATATAATTAAATTATAAAAAATAAAATAAAAATAAAATATTAACAATGACTATAATCCTTCATAATATATGAGAATTAAAATTAAATGATAGAATTTAATATTTAGATTAATAATTTGAATATGTAAAGTAAATATATTATGCAATATAGGGAATAATATTAATATTGATATATTTGATATAATCTATATTATTAATGTAAAGACACGACTCTTGGAATATATATATATATATATATATATATATATATATATATATATATATATATATATATATATATATATATATATATATATATATATATATATATATATATAGGACATTAAGGAGCTTAAGGAAAATATACAACTAGTTTGCAATCAAAAAATTGAAATAAACTAAGGAAGGTCCAAAGAGGGACATTACATTCACCAATTTGGTCCTTGCCCTTACTAAAAGGTCAAACACGTGAAGATGGGTGTTATATGGCCTCCTCTAATGGACCTAGGATAACCACAAAATAAAACATCACAAAAAATAATGCAACATCACTCAAAACAATAGGATACTTCATAAAACAACAATTCATCACACACAACACAACATTACACAAAATATAACACTTTGGCAAATATATACATACTTTCAAGTACTGAACAATTAATTTATAATTTTTGGTGATGTATTAATATTGTAAAATATAAAATGATGATCATCAATGGTAGACACCCAAGTTATATATACATAGGAAGGAGATCCAAAATCTGATCCTTAAGCTCCAAATCTAATTTGTATAGCCAAAGGGATAAGATGGATATAAATGCAAGACCTAGCTAAAGAACATGATAATGGGTGCTTCCTTTCTTAATGTAATAAGAAATGCAAGAGACCTAAACAAAATACATGATGTCAAATAAGATGTAATTTCAGATTTAGTGAATGAAAGTAAGGTGCTAGAAGGAATATAAATGAAAGTATACTCACCCTGAAGGCTTATGGAGGACCCACTTTTAGATATACTCTATTAAATTGTACCTTAATCTAAAACAAATGGAGTATTGAAATCCAAAAACCTGCAACTTCTAGTTCTGAAAATATGGCTACACTAGATACATATCACTTTTAGCAACTATAGAGTTGAAAACCAAGGTCTCAAGAATGTGATGTAGATTGCACGTCCAAATTTTACACTTTCAGATTTGAATCTCGATGAATCTGCAAGAATAGGAGAAATTTGTTGGGGGAAAAGAGCTTGCTTTGGTGAAATGTGTAGGAATTAACCTTGAGATGAAATAGAGGAAATACTATCATGTTATAAACACTCTAAATTGGTTGATCAAAATCAAAGCAGTAAAGAAAGGTCAAAGTTAATGAAGTGGATTTCAAATCAAATCGATCAATCAAAAGCAAAGTGGTCAAATAAAGTCAAAGTTAATTCAACACATTCAAGTCCTACACATATGCTAATTTATCTAATTACAAGAATTAATAATTCTTATTTTTCGTCACCAACCACAAAAGGATGAAATCAAATCAACCAATGGGGAAAGTGAATTGTGCTCATGCTAATCAAGGACAAATTCATTTTCCATTCTCCATTCTCATTTAATCAATTATGCAATTAAAATAACTCTCTAGATATCCTTATTAATTTCGAAACATGTAACAATAGACGCAAAAACTATAGAAAGATATGTTATAATTCTTTAGAATACCTGAGAGGGGGGGGGGGGGGGGGGGGGGGGTGAATCAGTTATTCAAGGTCCAAATGCCATAATAAAACTTTTTCTGTTTTTTCTACAAATCCTTAATGGTGCATAACTGAACTTATCATGCATGCAATATAAATATTGAAACAACTAAGAAAAGTAAACATGCATCACACCATAATACTAAGAATTTGATAACCCAGAAACCCTCCAGGAATAAGAAGGTAAAACTGGGGTGGGGATGATACCCACAAAAATAACTGCGCAATTGATTTTAACCACTTCTGATGGTCTGCCTTGTGAAAAGCCTGCCCTGTTAAAGGCTACAACACATTGTTAAATGTGACCTTGTTAGAGGATTTCACCAAACTGTTAGGAATGGGCTTGGTTAAAGGACTTTGGAACATTCACTTGGAATGTCACCTTGTTAAAGGATTTACAACATGGCTATTAAACCAACCTAAGTCCATAGGTTTTATCTTAACTGTTACAATTGCTAGAAAGTAACAACAATGGCTTTGATCCGATTCAACTTACAACATATCTTGCAGATTACAGATCACACTTCAGTTCAATCCTTTGCTTGGCTTTTACTCACTTCAATTCTGTTAGCTTGTCTTCTTCTCAAGCTTTGTTTCCTTGAGTTTTTTTCACTCATCATACCAATGCAATCATATCTGTGGTCATCCAGTGAAATAGAGTATTCTTTGTTCTCTTACTCCTTAGCACTTTTCTTTAGCAGCTCACGATTTCATACTTTCTCGCCACCACACTTCTGCTTCGTGACCTTATGACTTCTTAAATAGAAATCTGAAATATCTTTCCCGCTCAATTCTCCCTCTCCAATTTTAGGGTTTCAATGGATTAGGTAGGATACAATGTATCTACCCCATTTTTCTTCTTCATCTAGAAACCTTGTCTAGCATCCAATTGTTTTCGCTAGAAACCTTTTTACATGGTGTTCTATGCCACTAGCTCATCACTCTTATCTTCTATTTGGTTTACAAACTTCTAGGTAACAACCTTGTCGGCTCAGATCTAGCGAATCTTCGATTTCAAAATAATGCAGCAACTCGACATTATTGGTTTACTGATACTCGGCTTGTTCTGTGTTACTCGACACTTGTATCCTGCTCGGCATCTATATCTTTACTCGGCATTTGTTCCATGCTCGGCTCTTGATGTTTACTCCGCACTTGTTTTATGCTCGACACTTGATATTTACTCGACACTTGTTTTCTGTTCGACACTTGATATTTACTCGGAACTTGTTTTTTGTTTGGCACTTGTTTTTTGTTCGACACTTGCTTGCTCGACTCTCTCTCTCTCTAATGAACTTAGTTAGACTTTACAAATGACTTAGCTAAAACCTTACATCTTTGATATGTTTCAGTGTGCCCACTCTCTGTGTCTTAGAATATGTCATCAATACACTTTTTCATCAATGGCTTAGCTGATCCTTGCATTTCATTACAACATCATAACTTCAACCTTTCTCTATGTGCTCTAGTTACATCTTATTGATTGCCTCCTCCTTGTCAATCAACCAATTGATAGTATTTGGATCACTGAAGCAATTGTCATTCCTGCAAGTAGCAAGTTTGACATCAATGACAAAACAATGATTGAGAACATTTTTTATCAGTTCCATTATTTTTTATGTATAATCTCTTTAGTCATTTCCAACAATCTCCCTTATGATCTTTTTCAATCATTTCCAACAATCTCCTTCTTTGGCATTGATGGCAAACCAAACTGATCATTTGATCAACTTAGTTACCATCAAAATCATATAATTTTACTTTTCAGTTTCTCATAAGTCTCCCTCTTTCATATATATCTCCCTCATGAGTATCTTTCTCTTATTTTGTTTATTTTGATCAGTTTCTTCATATCTCCCTCTTTGACATAAATGCCAAAGATGTAGCATCTTTAACATGTTAAATATAGGCTTTGAATCTCATATTTTCTCCCTCTGTCACCATGCTTGTGACTGATTTGGAGTGTCTGCACTTGCTGTCATCCTCTGCATCATTCTTCTGATATTTCAATGATTTATTCCTGTTGATGCAAGGCAGCTTCCTTGTTATTTTTATACTTCTTGAGTTAGGGGTATTACCCCCAACTTGCCTCTAAGATATTCATAGGCATCTTTGGGCAATGGTTTGGTGAAGATATCTGCAGTTTGTTCCTTTGTGTGAATATACTCCATCTTCACTTGTTTGTCTTCTACTAATTCTCTGACATAGTGATACTTGATTGCAATATGCTTGGTTTTTGCATGCATTACTGGATTCTTGGATATGTTTATAACACTTGTGTTATCACAATACAATATCATAAGTTTGGTTACCTCTTCTTTCATTCCTTTTAATAAATGTGTGAGCCACACAATGTTTGTGCAATTGACTGCTGCTGCCATGTATTCTGATTCTGCAGTGGACTGAGACGTGCATGTTTGCTTCTTGCTGGTCCAAGTAACTAATCTTTTTCCTAAAAATAGTGCTCCTCCACTTGTGCTTTTTCTATCATCAATGTTACCTCCCCAATCTGCATCTGTGTATGCATTGAGCTCGAACTTTTCATTCTTTTTATAATATAGACCAAAGTTATCAGTTCCTTTGAGATACCTCATTATTCTTTTTACTGCTATGAGATGATTTTCTTTGGGATTAGCAGAGAATCTAGTCACTATTCCAACTGCTAATGCTATGTCTAGTCTGCTATGTACAACATATTGTAGTTTTCCAATCATGGATCTGTACATTTTTTGATTAACTTCAACTGATACATCATTTTTGGATAGCTTATTTTCTATTGCCATTGGTGTGCTGATAGGTTTGGAATCTTCTAATCCAAATGTTTTAAGTATCTCTTTCATGTACTTTGATTGTGTCATAAATATACCATGCTTTAGTTGATGTACTTGCAATCCAACAAACAATTTGATTTCTCCAAACATAGACATTTCAAATTCATGTTTCATTTTGTCAGCAAAACTTTTGCAAAGCACTTCCTTTCCTCCAAACACTATGTCATCTACAAAGATTTCAGATACAATAATGTCCTTACCTTCTTCTGATTTGATACACATGTTGCTGTTGTCATCAGTTCTTTCAAATCCAATTTGCACTAGATACTTGTGAAGTCTCTCATACCATGCTCTAGGTGCTTGTTTCAGACCATAGAGTTCTTTATGTAGTTTACAAACCATATCTTTGTTGTTTTCATCAACAAAACCATCAGGTTGTTCAATGTAGACTTCCTCTTCCAATATACCATTCAAAAAAATAGACTTTACATCCATCTGATAGACTTTAAAACTTTTATATGCAGCATATGCAAGTAAAGTTCTTACTCCTTCCATTCTTGCAACAGGGGCAAATGTTTCCCCATAGTCTAATCCTTCTTTTTGAGCATAACCTTTACATACTAGTCTGGCTTTGTTTTTGGTAATTTCTCCATTCTCATCTAGCATGTTTCTGAATACCCATTTGGTACCAATCACATTTTTGTCAACTAGTCTGGGAACTAAATTCCAACTTTTGTTCTTTTTAATTTGATCAATTTCTTCTTCCATAGCTTTGTACCAGTCACCATCTTGTAATGCATCATACACTGTCTTAGGTTCAATTTTGCTTAGTAGACATGATTCATTTTTTAGTCTATTCCTTGTCATTGGTCTTGCATCTTTGTCACCAATTAACTGTTCAACAGGGTGATGCCTCTTCACATATTTGGACAATCTTGGTTTTGTCCTTGTTTCCATATTTGATCTTTCAGATTCAGGATCACTATACACTTCATTGTTAGGTAGCTCTACATCTCTGTCATGTGTACTGACTTCAGAGTCAGAATGAGCATTTTCTTCATTCTGCAACTTGGCTTCTGAATGCAACTCATCATTCATTGGTTGTGAGTTGGTTGAAACTGAAACTTGTTGTTGAATCCCAGTTTGATTGATGGTATCTTTGTTAATGGGCATTCCTTCATAAGAATACACGAAGGTTCTGTAGTCATCCATTTTCTTTGGTTTTTCAACTTGGACATCTGCATGCTCATCAAAGTTTACATTTGCACTTTCCACAATTTTGTCAGTGTTAGTATTTAAACACTTGTATGCTTTACTTCTAGTGGAGTAACCAAAAAATATGCCTTCATCACTTTTTACATCAAATTTTCCATTTCTAGCATCTTTAAGGATAAAACATTTGCAGCCAAATACTTTGAAATGCTTTACATTGGGTGAGTGACCATAACATAATTCAAAAGGTGTTGCATTTGTACCTTTCTTGACTTGTACTCGGTTCAGTGTTTGAACAGCCACACTTATAGCTTCTCTCCAATATTTTAGAGCAACAGTCTTTTCTATCATTAATGCTCTGGCGCAGTCAATCACAGATCTATTTCTTCTTTCAGCAATTCCATTTTGTGGGGGAGTTCTTGTGGCTGATGTTTGTCTCTTGATTCCTTTGTCATTGCAGAATATCTTGAATTCATTCGATGTAAATTCACCACTTCTATCCGATCTCAGGCATTTCAAACTTTTTCCTGTTTCCTTTTCAACTCTAGCCACATACCACTTAAACATTTGAAAAGCATCAGATTTTTGCTTTAAAAACATAACAGTCATCATCTTAGAATAATCATCAACAAACAACATTATATATTTGTCTCCTTTGTAACTTTGTACTTCCATTGGACCACATAAGTCAGTATGGACTAACTCAAGTACTTCTTTAGATGTATAGTTTTTACTTTTAAAACTTGACTTGGTCATCTTTCCTAGCTGACATTGTTTGCACATGATATTGTCAGGTTTCTTCACTTTAGGTAAACTTCTGACTTTCTTCATTTTACTGATATTGACCAGATTATCAAAGTTGACATGACATAGCCTTCTATACCATAACCACCCATCATCAAATTTTTCAACGAGACAAGAGGTATTTTTCAGATCAAGATAAAACAGATTACCTCTTGTTTGATCTCCTTTTCCTATCAGTCTATCATCAGTATTATATATTTTTGCAGTTTTATTTCCAAATTCTACTTTGTAACCTACATTGCCTAACTGTGAGACACTTAGCAAATTGTATTTTAGTCCTTCAACATAGTATGCATTATCACATGAAATTTGTTCTATAAGCTTAATGATACCTTTTCCTTTGACTTGACATGAAGCATCATTACCAAATCTAACACAATTTTCATCATACTAAGTAAAGTTAACAAACTTACTTTTATCTCCTATCATGTGACGTGAGCATCCGCTGTCTATGATCCATTTATCATTAGTGTTCATGCATGTTACCAGTGCTGTTGGCTCTTCTTCATTAGATTGGTCCTTTATGGCCACATAAACAATTTCATCATCATTATCATCAGAATCCTCTTCAACAATATAACACTTCTTGCCTTTGTCTTTGTAATCTCTCTTATCATTTTCTCTTCTATTTTTGTACTTGTTACTTTCCTTGTATTCTTTTTTCTGTGTACACCTTGCAGCAGTATGTCCTACTTCATTGCAATTAAAATAAATGATAGGCATCTTACCTTTGAATCTTCCTTTGCCTTTGTGAAATCTTCTAGCTAGTAGTGCTTCCAATTGTTCCACATCTTCCTCATCAGTGCTACTGTCATTGGATACATATTTCATCTTTCTTCTTTCTTTCTTTGATTTCACCTGATCAACATCTTTTAATGATAGCTTAGCTTTGAAAGTAGATTCAACATTCTCAAGTCTGTAGTTATCAAAGTTAGATAACTCAAATGCAGTGAGTCTATCTATTATTCTTTCAAAACTTAGATTGTTTCTTGGCACACATTTTAGCTCTTGTATAGCTGATACTCTAATAGCATAGATAGGGAGAAAGGTTCTTAAAAATTTACTATTAACAGTATCATCATCTAATTGACCATTCAAGCATCTTATTGCACTTACCACTTCCTTTATTCTAGCAGCATACTGAACATCATTCTCACCTTCTTCCATTTTCATATCATCAAACTTTCCTCTGAGACTTTCTCTTTTTTCTCTTTGGACATTCTGATCTCCTCCATAAATGTTAGATAGGGCTTTCCACATTTTGAATGCAGTGTCACATCCTTTGATATCATCAAATTCAACATAGTTGAGTGCAGAAGCAATTTCCAGCATTGTTTGATTGTGTTCCTGTTTATTTTTTAAATCTTCTGTAGTAGGAGCACCAATTGGATCAACATGTTCAATATCAATTGAGTTTCGAGTATAATCTCCTATGGATCCAAGATGTAGCTTCATCAAGCTTTGCCAAGCAACAAAGTTGTCTTTGTTGAGCTTGGGAGCTTCTCTCTTAGGCATTTTGATCTTTTCTGCTTTTGGTCTTTTAAACTAAATCAATAGCCGAGGCTCTAATACCAATTGTTATAATTCTTTAGAATAACTGAGAGCGGGGGGGAGGAGGGGAGGGTGAATCAGTTATTCAAGGTCCAAATGCCATAATAAAACTTTTTCTGTTTTCTCTACAAATCCTTAATGGTGCATAACAGAACTTATCATGCATGCAATTTAAATATTGAAACAACTAAGAATAGTAAACATGCATCACACCATAACACTAAGAATTTGATAACCTAGAAACCCTCCAGGAATAAGAAGGTAAAATTGGGGAGGGGATGATACTCACAAAATAATTGCACAATTGATTTTAATCACTTCTGATGGTCTGTTTTGTGAAAAACCTGCCTTGTTAAAGGCTACAACACATTGTTAAATGTGACCTTGTTAGAGGATTTCACCAAACTGTTAGTAATGGGCATGGTTAAAGGACTTTGGAACATTCACTTGGAATGTCACCCTGTTAAAGGATTTACAACATGGCTATTAAACCAACCTAAGTCCATAGGTTTTATCTTAACTGTTACAATTGCTAGAAAGTAACAACAATGGCTTTGATCTTATTCAACTTACAACATATCTTGCAGATTACAGATCACACTTCAGTTCAATCCTTTGCTTGGCTTTTAATCACTTCAGTTCTGTTAGCTTGTCTTCCTCTCAAGCTTTGTTTCCTTGAGTCTTCTTTACTCATCATACCAATGCAATCATATCTGTGGTCATCCAAAAAAATAGAGTATTCTTTGTTCTTTTACTCCTTAGCACTTTTCTTTAGTAGCTCATGATTTCATACTTTCTCACCACCACACTTCTGCTTCGTGACCTTATGACTTCTTAAATAGAAATCTAAAATATCTTTCCCGCTCAATTCTCCCTCTCCAATTTTAGGGTTTCAATGGATTAGGTAGGATACAATGTATCTACCCCATTTTTCTTCTTCATCTAGAAACCTTGTCTAGCATCCAGTTGTTTTCGCTAAAAACCTTTTTACATGGTGTTCTGTGCCACCAGCTCATCACTCTTATCTTCTATCTAGTTTACAAACTTCTAGGTAACAACCTTGTCGGCTCAGATCTAGCGAATCTTCGATTTCAAAATAATGCAGCAACTCGGCATTATTGGTTTACTGATACTCAACACTTGTATCCTGCTGGGCATCTATATCTTTACTCGGCACCTGTTTCATGCTCGACACTTGATGTTTACTTAGCACTTGATATTTACTCGGCACTTGTTTTCTGTTCGACACTTTATATTTACTCGGCACTTGTTTTCTGTTCGGCATTTGATATTTACTCATCACTTGTTTTCTGTTCGGCACTTGTTATTTACTCGGCACTTTTTTTCTGTTGGGCACTTGCTTGCTCGACTCTCTCTCTAATGAACTTAGTTAGACTTTACAAATGACTTAGCTAAAACCTTACATCTTTGATATGTTTCAGTGTGCCCACTCTCTGTGTCTTAGAGTATGTCATCAATACACTTTTTCATCAATGGCTTAGCTGATCTTTGCATTTCATTACAACATCATAACTTCAACCTTTCTCTAGGTGCTCTAGTTACATCTTATTGATTGCCTCCTCCTTGTCAATCAACCAAGTGATAGTATTTGGATCATTAAAGAAATTGTCATTCTTGCAAGTAGTAAGTTTGACATCAATGACAAAACAATGATTGAGAACATTCTTTATCAGTTCCATTATTTTTTATGTATAATCTCTTCAGTCATTTCTAACAATCTCCCTTATGATCTTTTTCAATCATTTCCAACAAGATAACCATACACAATAACATTAGATTTATTAACCAGGGAAACCTTTGATTAGAGGGAAAACCCTAGTGAGAATGATACCCACAAGTTGATGTTGTAGACACCTAAATTTGTAATCATATTTAGTCATCTCTTAGGACATTATTGATTAAATATTAATTAATTAATTTTCATCCTCTAGTTAATTAATTTTAATTAACTATAGTCCAATTGATAAAATCAAATGATCATCCAAAATCAATTTATCAATTAAATCCCTATTCCTCTATTAAATTAAATAAATCCTCAAAATCTATTTAATTTAATCCCATATCCCCATTTTATTAAATAAATCATTTAATAAAATACCTAAAATCTTAAAAACTTTTCTTAAACCGTATCCTAACTCCTAATCCAACTCATTCACCCATACTAACCTCACTTAGCCTCCTAACTATACCATCCCATCAAAGCTAAATCACTTACCCCCTAACCCCCTTTCTAAGCTAATCCTAAACCCCTTCTAATCATGTCCACAATCATAAGCAAGGGTTAAGACTTGCTAAATCAAACCAAAGTCAACAAACTCAACCACACCTCTCACATCCTCAAAATATCTCTTACACCTCTTACATCCCCCTTAATGACTCTTATAGAGCATTTATGGAGCCCTTATCTCTTGAGCCTCTTTTGTTGACCATCCACCTTGCCTTCCCTTCATCCAATCACCTTCTAACATGTGTCACCTCCCTATTGGTGCTAAACAAGCACAATCCATGTGCTCTCTTCTCCTTGCATCCTAGCTCTCCCTCACCATCTCATCATCTTTGCATCTTGACCATCTATCTCTCTACCCCTTGGCCTATAAATTGAACCCTCTCCCTTTACTAAAATGATCCACCTTCCATGCAACGTTATATTGCTATTTTGAGAGCTCATAAACTACCAAAATACCATTATAATGTTGGAATCACTCCATGAATCCATTGTTGAAACCTTGCTTCATTCACTCCACCCATCCATCTAAATCTTGACCATATCTTGTGAGCATACACATCTTAAATCATAGACAAATCTATTGCATCATGATGTTATACCATTAGGAGCCTACTATTCTTGGTTTGCTTTCTTTTGTGGTGATAACAATCAATCCTATCATAAGTGTTAACTACTTTAGTTATGATAATGCTTTCTTTATTAGTTAGTATTCAATTTGCACTACTAAGCTAGGTGATACATTTTGGCATGCCCAGTGGGCCTTGTTCTAGATCTATTTTGGGCTCTTATCCTACTACTCCTTATCTCCAACCCTCCATTTTGGGTCCATATATCCCTTATTTAAATCCCCCACTCTTTCCATCCATTTTGGGTCCTTATATACCTAATATGAATCCTTTATCTCCTTCATCTATTTTGGGGCCTACTCCTTCCTCATTTCCATCTATTTTAGGCCCATATCCTTCATTCCCTCCATCCATTTTGGGCACTTATATGCATCCATATCCTGTATTCCAATCCATAATTCCATCCCCTCAAATCCACAAGCTAGATAATCAAAGACACTCATCCTTGAATCCTTTCCAACCCTTAATCCTCTATTAGTCCATCCACAATTCCTCCATGTCCCCCATGCTCCTATTCCCATACCATGGCTAATAGAAGCATATTGGATGCCAAAATAAAAAAGCATAAATCCACAAATCCACAAAAATCCAAATTTTGACACGTCCCTTCTAAAATACATGTTCCAAAAGCGAAACATTTACTCCCAATCAAAGAAAAAGTCAAGAGGCCATAAAGGCCCAAGCTGCAAAAGTAAAAAATCATGTGGATACCCAAGATGCTCATAAAAGAAATGCATCTCAAAGAAAAATCTCAATTGGCATCCATTCATGCTACTCAAAAGGCCTCATTCATTCATCCTTTATCCAAATCTTTGTATAAACATCCTTCATCCCCCCAATCCGCTCTTAGTCCATATGCTTCTTATTCTAAATTTCCCATCCTCCATCTTCCAACTTTACTTGTAGTTCTTATCTTTCTCTCCCTCCATTTTCTCCTTAACCTCATTGAAAACCATCTTTCCCGCTACTTCAACACCTTTCAAGGTGTGTGCCAACGATGATTTTTCCATTTTCCTCATTCATTTACCCACAAGCCTCATGTCTTTTCCATCCCTTACCTACCAACGCTCACCCACCCTTCCACTTGTTCAATCGAATCTTTTTTCCATCCATCCGAGTAAAAATGCATCAAAAAAATGAAAAATAAATAAACAATAAAAATAAAAATAAAATAAAATAAAAATAAATCATCCAATGGTGAAGACTTGGCAATTCAAGCCCTTTGGACAAGTACCATGATGAAAACTTGGCAAACAAGTGTCATACATAATCCCTTTATTCAAATGCTCTATACACTTGGGGGCACGCTCCATCACCCATCATACCCATCTCATCCCACCATACTAACCACATCCTATTCATTTCAACCACCATCCTCCTTTGGATCTTGATAGAAATAAAATCCACCACCAGATACATGCTTTTCGTCATCCTTTTGACATCCATTTCCCATCGGAGTTTGTATCCACCTATCCTTCATCCACCCATCCTACTTACCCTCTACCATCTTCCAACTCACTTTCTTGGGTTCAATTTCAACATCCAATCACCCCTCTCCCCTTGACCCTATAACCAATGTTCTTAATCCTTGGTTATCCTTGTGCACATGGTTTTTTCTTTTTATCATTCTCCCATAGTGAGAGTATGAGCTTCTTTCAAAACCCCTCTCTTAGCCACTCTTAGTCCTCTTTCTCATCTTAGATTCTTGTAGTTTCAACAAGTTGTCAGGCCTCGCCTTCTCTCATCGCCACCTTCTTTAGGGGGCATCATGCAGTCCATTCTCTCCTCTTCTACTCAAAACTGGGGCAACCATCTTGCTTTAAAAGTCATCTTCGCGTCGTTTATATTCAAACTTCTTTGAAATAGTGTTGTTTCAACATTATGTCAAAGAGGGGCAAAATGGAGACACCTAAATCTGATTACATCAATAGGTAATCATATTTAGTCATCTCCTAGGACATTATTGATTAAATATTAATTAATTAATTAATTGTTATCCCCTAGTTAATTAATTTTAATTAACTATAGTCCAATTGATAAAATCAAATGATCATCCAAAATCAATTTATCAATTAAATCTCTATTCCTCTATTAAATTAAATAAATTCTCAAAATCTATTTAATTTAATCCCATATCCCCATTTTATTAAATAAATCATTTAGTAAAATACCTAAAATCCTAAAAACCTTTCCTAAACTCTATCCTAACCCCTAATCCAGCCCATTCACCCATACTAAACTCACTTAGCCTTCTAACTAAACCATCCCATCAAAGCTAAATCACTTACCCCCTAACACCCTTTTTAAGCTAATCCTAAACCCCTTCTAATCATGTGCACAATCATAAGCAAGGTTAAGACTTGCTAACCCAAGTCAAAGTCAACAAACTCAACCACACCTCTCACATCCTCAAAATATCCCTTACACCTCTTACATCCCCCTTTATGACTCTTATAGAGCATTTATGGGGCCCTTATCTATTGAGCCTCCTTTGTTGACCATCCACCTTGCCTTCCCTTCATCTAATCACCCTCTGACATGTGTCATCTCCCTATTGGTGCTAAACAAGCACAATCCATGTGCTCTCTTCTCCTTGCATCCTAGCCCTCCCTCACCATCTCATCATCTTTGCATCTTGACCATCCATCTCTCTACCCCTTGGCCTATAAATTGAACCCTCTCCCTTCACTAAAATGATCCACCTTCCATGCAAAGTTATAATGCTATTTTGAGAGCTCATAAACTACCAAATTACCATTATAATGTTGGAATCACTCCATGAATCCATTGTTGAAACCTTGCTTTATTCACTCCACCCATCCATCTAAAGCTTGAGCATATCTTGTGAGCATACACATCTTAAATCAGAGACAAATCCATTGCATCATGATGTTATACCATTAGGAGCCTACCATTCTTGGTTTGCTTCCTTTTGTGGTGATAACAATCAATCCTATCATAAGCGTTAACTGCTTTAGTTGTGATAATGCTTTCTTTATTAGTTAGTATTCAATTTGCACTACTAAGCTAGGTGATACAGATGTAATAATATAAATGTTCATCTTGAAAGGATGGATCTTTTTAGGAGTCAGTGAAATACATTTAGTACATATGAGTCCCTTTTAGGAGCCTTTCAATCCTTGCTAGGAGATTCCAACCCTGCTAGGAGTTGTGCTAATCGTTAGGAGTTGAAAGGAAGATAAAATGACCCACTGTCAAAACAACTTTAGTACTATCTTCACTGAATAATATAGGTGTATAGCAACAATTGTCCATCAACTTCTCTTGTTGAATACAGTTCCTTGTAAGTATAATGTGCCTCAACTACACCAATCTCTAATATGATCCAAAAGATGTTTGTATTCAAGCTCGCACTATACATCAAATATCACATTATCTGTGCTGGATACACACCCTCAAGGAAATGACCTTTCCTTTATACTAAGTCCTAAAAAAAATTGAATTAGCCTCAAGGTTTTCCCAATTTACAATAATAATATAGGACCAACCTAATACATTACAATATACGTTACATTACAATTTTACATTTATTCACAATTATAAGTAATCTATCGGCTTACAATCTTCATAACTTCACAATCGTTGATCATTTGATTATGTGTGATTAAACAAAACATATTCAACATGTCTTCAATTTCAGCCTTGAGTTGCTCAACCAGATTCCATTTCTATTAGGAGATAAAATCCAAACATCAGTACTTGCTTTCTAGAAATGCTATGTGAAATCTTTCTTCACCAAATCCTTCATAAATCTGTCCACTCTTCATATTTTAGTATGCGTTCTTAGTTATTTCATCTAGATATACTCTAGAACATAATAGAAAGTATGCATAAGGTGATCTTCAATCCTCAAACCACACAAATCTAATCTATGTTTGTTGTTCTACTAGTCTTCACTGAATAATAAGTATGTTGACATCAATGACAAACTCTATCATGAATGCAAGAAACAACCACTGAATCATGTCTCCAACACTGCTAGGATACACTGCTAGGATAGTCCCCCATAGGAATGTCATTAGCATTCATGCTAACAATCGCCCCCTTTCATTTTGATGGCAACACAAACAAAAAATATCTAAGTTCCACAAATACCAAACATGCTACTACATTTTCTCCCCAATTCATGCTACCCATGAATGTACCAACAAACATGCACAAGGAAGATGTTAATCTCCCCAATACATCAACATCTTTTGAAGTCCTCTTCATCAATAAAACCCTTTTCTTCAAGAACATCTTTCCCTCATGAACATATCTCTCCTGAACATGCATAACAAAGGATGTATTTCATGTGTTACTCTCTCCCCCATTGACATCAATGACAAAGGTATCATTATGTGAATTTTCTAAGTATGATCTGCAATAATCTCAAGTGTCCAATGAAACCATTAAATACTAGTACCAAGAGTCCTTCATGACTCATCTCAAACACATATACTCTCCCATAAGAGAAGCATCAAGCATCTAGTCCAGATAAAGAAATAATGTTATGGTTACCATTGGACTAATGCAATTTTTGCACCAACTACTCAAAAGCAGGCTAGGGAATAACCCCAAGCATACCTCTCAAGTACTCAAATGTATCTTTCGTCAAAGGTTTTCTAACTATGTTTGTTATATATTCCTTTATGCTAACATACTCTAATATAATCTCTTTCTCTGTAAAGTTTTCTCTCAAAAAGTGATACTTAATAGATATATGCTTTAAAAAAAATGTAAAAATGGATTCTTTGACATACTTAATGTACTTGTATTATCACAATGTATGCTAAAAGGCTATGTAATCTCAATCACAATGTCTTTCAACATTTGCTTCATCTAAATAATCTGATTACAACTGTTTGTTGCTGCTACATACTCTACTTCTACTATACTCTATGAGATACAATCATATTCTTGCTTAGCCAAGAAACCAATCTCCCTCCCAAGAAGAATGCTCCACCATTGGTGCTCTTTTTATCATCCACACTTCCAGCCAAAATCACACCAATGTACACACTTAAAGTGAAATCATGTGATCTATCATACCATAGTCCATAATTAGACATTCTTGTCAAACATGTGAATTTTTTTTTAACTACTACATAATGTGTCTCTTTAGGATTTGTATGAAATCTTCCACAATTCCAATTGCACTAGCTATATCAAGTCTAGTATGAGTTAATATTGCAATTTTCCAATCATAGATTTTTACTTATTTTGTTCAACAGTAGGGGATTCATCTTTGCTAGACCATTTGCATCGAGTTACCATAGATGTTCTAATAGGTTTAAAACTTTCCAATCCAAATTTCTTCAATAAGTCTTTGAGATGCTTAGCTTGTGATATGAAGATCCCATATTTATTTTGTACAATTTGCAATCCCAAGAAGTATTTCATTTCACCAATCAGACTCATTTCAACCTCTTTCTTCATTTCTTCTAAAAATACCTTACTTGCTTCATCATTCTCTTCAAAAAAATGTCATCCAAAAACACCTCAAAAATTAGTAAGCCACTGTCATTATTTCTGATATATAGATTACTATTAACATTACCTTTCACAAATTCCAAACTCTTCAAATACTTATCCAATCTTGCATACTAGGCTATAGGTGTTTGTTTCAATCCATGGAATGCCTTCTTTAATCTACAAACCATGTCCTCTTTCTCTTGTTTCTTGTTATAACTACTTTGTCTTTGCTTCCAATGATCTATTCAGTAGGGTGATTTTTTATACAATTTCTATTAGGTGTTGCTATCTCAACTCTAATTTATGCTCTAGATTCTTCTTTCTCCTCTTTTTACTGAATTTCAATATGCAAACCAATGTCAGTTTCATAAAACAATTCCTGCTGAACATTCTCCTTGTTAGTTCTCGAATTAGTTTCTTCATCAGAATTATAATCAAGTATCCTTTCCCAAATTCTAAAATTTTCATCAGCTCTCAAATTCATGCTCTCAAAAATAGTTTGAAGTCTGTGACTAAAACATCTATAGGCTTTGCTTTTCAATGAATACTTAAGAAACATACCTTCATCACTTCTTGAATCAAACTTCTTAATATCATCATCTCTTTTAATGTAACACTTACTTTCAAAGATAAATACTTCACAGAAGGTGCATGTCCAAACCAAAGTTTGTAAGGTGTCTTATTTATGCCTTGTCTGATCTGCACTTTATTCATAGCATATAGTATTGTATTTACTGCTACTCTTTAAAAGGTTTTTGATACATTAATTTCAAGCATCATTGTTCTTGCTGCCTTTATTACTAATATGTTTCTCCTTTTTGCTATCCCATTCTAGTTGGGTGTCTTAGGGGCTAAAAGCTATCTCTTTATACCATTATCTTCATAGTAAGTGTTAAACTCATTTGAAGTAAACTCTCCTCCTCTATTAGATTTTAAGCATTCAATCTCAAATCCACTCTTAAATATCTTAAATTTCTCAAAACTTTAGATTTTTCTCTGAGAAGTGCTACCTACATCATTCTAGCGAAATCATCAAAAAGAATCATAAAATACCTTTCACAATAGAATTTTTTTAGTCTTTCTAGGATCACTCAAATCTATTTGCACAAACCACAATTTTGTTGAAGAGGTAAATTTCTTACTTGGAAATGAAGTTTTCACAATTTTAGGAAAATCTCTAACAAAAAATGTAATTAAAGTTGATATGAAAAAATCTCTTATGCCATAACAAACTATCATCCACCTTAGCAATTGAACATGTCATCTCAGTAGGATTCAAGAGAAATACATTGCCTCCTATCCTTGTACCAATACCTATTGAGCTATCATTTTGCATGATGCTAAATGATAGGGATTCTTGTGAGTCCCTCTCTTCAAAAGATAATAGAGGATAAACTCCAAGGTTTTGGGTGGCCTTACAACCTTACTTTATACTCTTAATTGAAGATAAATGTTTATATTCACGAGGAGGCCTTTGATGGTTCCTTCCAAACAATTCGGATAATTTGTTTGATGTATTGCTGTTTGAAAAAAAGTAACCACAAAAGAGATATATTTTTAGTATTTTCTTTCTTATGATGAATGTAGTTTATCAATGCAACTATATGAATTCCTATTTTAACCAAGTGTTAGAAAAGCAAAGAACAAAGATAGGGTAACAAGAGATTAAAGCAAATAACTTGAAAGAGAAACTCCTAACAAACATAAACAATGGCAACAACACGTTTTCAAATTAAATCTTCAAAAAGATTGGGTAGGAAACCAATGAAATTAGGAGCAGCACTTCCTCAATTCCATGGATGCAATCATTGACGGGAACTGAATAATAACTAAAAGACGTTTCACATTTCGTCAAATCACAAAGCCACAAAGTGCATTCATGTGAGATAAAACACTATGCAAGAACAAATATGTGACCCTTTCTCCAATTCAATATGTCAGTGGAGTTCATTAACATGAGCCAAACACCAGAACTAAAAGATTGCATAATCATAACAACACAATAAAACCATTGGATCCATTATTATTCATGAACATGCATTTACAAAAAATAACACACTCCAACAAGAATAAATACACTCAGAATGAGAACACCAATATGATATATTATTGCATCAAAATAACAACTTGGAGTACATATTACATCCATGTATTTATAAAATCCTTTCCTTCCATTGTGTTGGAAGTGAGAGCTCTTAAAATGAAAACTCATGCTAAAAAACTAATAAAACAAATCTAATTATTTACAAACTGACTCTCTAAATGGTGCTAAGTAGGTCTCCACCTCTATTTATATTCATTAATGGGTGCATGAGCCTTTACATGACACAAAATAATAAAATAATAAGAAGATAAGAAGAACGCAACTGCAAGATGATGTAGTAGTCTCTGGAAGTTCTCAAAATGAAAGCTTGACCTTTTCTAGGCATGTCTATGAGTTGATCTGTCATCTAAATGCAATTCTTGTGCATGGAATGCTCTAAATTAGGAACTGGTAGTTAACTGTAGGT
The DNA here is from genome assembly GCA_028749045.1 of Cupressus sempervirens. Lineage (NCBI taxonomy): Eukaryota > Viridiplantae > Streptophyta > Pinopsida > Cupressales > Cupressaceae > Cupressus > Cupressus sempervirens. Next base: position 271,825,846 of record CM053784.1, on the reverse strand, counting down.
GCATTGTTGCTTACTCAAAACTATCGACACACTTGTGCACCTTTGTGACAAGTTCCAAAAATCCAAAAATCTTCTAAGTGTCAAAACTGCATTTCCAACATCTAGGTTTTCTTCCCCTTTAGCAAAATGATGTTTGGATATTTGCTCTTGAAATTCTCTATTATTTCCACCACTAGGGTAGCCTCTGGAAAATCCAAAGCTCCATATTTATCTTTCATTGACTATCGGTAGTTAGTAATTGCTATCTGAATTGCCATAAAATTCTCAAGCTTTGTATCCAACTCCAACAATACCTCTTCAATATTAAATGCTTGTCTTATGTCTTCATTTGAGAAAGCATTTTTGAATGTTCCTCAAAATTGTTGGACCATTGATTGCGTCTCAATGAGTTTGGTCTTAGAATAGTCTTCAAAAATCTCAAGGCAAGTGGCATCACATTACCTTTCCACTTCTAAAAATTGCTCCTAATTCTGATCCCTAAGCCTCTAGATATCTACATGCAATCCTTCCATTATCTTATTTCCTGCTGATATCTTCTCAATCTAGTCATCGAGCTTATCTAACTCCTCAATAGTATATGCTTCCATCAACATATGATACCTTTGGCCCTTTATTGATTTCAATGCCTGTAAGTCATTGGCCTAGGTATGTAATTCATCCATTAGCCAAAAATCTTGGTTCACTATGGAAACCAACTTGTCAACACTCGAATGGATGTGGTGCAACAAGTCTAAATTACCCTATATTATCTCCACACCTTTCTCCTCAAAATTGTCACACCATTGTTGACATGCTTCCAAAAATGGGTCTAAGTGTGCCATTCTCGTGCCTTTCCTCTCTAATGTTGCCGCAAGAGTGATCTATGGATTCTCTAGGTCTATGGGGCCCAAAAATTCATGTAAATAGCCTCTTAATAGCTGATTTTGTTTCTATAGTGCTATCAATTTAGACTCATCTTGGTCAATGTGTCTAAACACCTCTTTCATCCCTGTAGTGATAATCAATTTTGTATTGTCTACTGTGGGTGTACCCAACATGACCTCCTTGATTTGATAGTACTTAGGAGTCAGTTGTTTTGCATCAGCATGTGGAGGAGGAATGACTATATGTGAAAGTAAGTCCTGATTTTGGTACTTCATTATGAAGGCAAGTGTTCGAGCATCACCCATAGGTGGCTCGAGCTTCTTGGTTGTTGTCATTGATTCTTTCATTCCCTCCTTAGATGTTAGGTCCACGTGCATTTTCTAGTGAAAGATGACCTCCCTCTTTAGCCACATCAGTGTGCTACCAATGGGAGACATGTATTTGGCTATTTCTACTGCAATCTCCTTTCCCTTATTAGTCCTTTGGAGTCTTTTCCCATTGAGAAAGATGTACATTTGGAGTCTTTGTATCCTATTGGGCTAAGGTCCTAGCCTCTATATCCAAAGGAGTTTTTTGAGGATTTTCATGTATTTTCCCTTCCTTAGATATTTCACTGACATGCAATTGCTAGGGCTCCCCTTCCTCTATTGCTTATTCTTCTTATTTTGTAGCTTGAGGAAGTAGAGTCACTGATCCCTTATCCAAAAATGCCAAATCTTGAGATGGTGGTGGTGGAATACCCAGAGGTCCTTGAGGTAGAGGTGATAATTGATTCCAATCTTCTTCTAAGGATTCACCTGTGGGAGTATTTCTTATATTCTCTCCCACCATCTAGGTGCCCACTAGCATGAAGTCAAAGTCAGAGAGGTTGAAGACATCTATTTCTTGACCCTCCATATCAACAATCCATTTTTAGTGCTCATCCTCTGATGTTGATACCTGGATAGGCTCCCTTGGAGTAGATGTGGGTGTCACTATTGAACTTTTTCTTCTCTCTTCTCTTTCACCTTAGCCGAGTGGGTTCTTTGGCTTAAGGGGACATATTCAATTTTCTCCCCTTCTTCTTATTCCTATACTTCCAGGATTGTCTTGGGCACTTGTGGGGATGAAGTTTTTTTTCTTCTTTAATCTCCTCCTCTGTGTTCTCACTACAGTTGATTAAATCCCTTCCCTTTTAAGAGTTGAGGAAGATGCTTCTTCCACTTGTGTAGCCATTTGTGGTACCCTCTTCTCCTCTACCTATTCATCCTCTACCTATGCTAGCTATGGAGGCACTTATGGCTCTTGTGTGAGATCTGGAGCTTCAAGCTCAACTTTTTCAGGTTGTACCTATTCTTGTTGAGGTACTTGGGCTTGACCTATTTTCTTCTTGGCCTTGGAAGGTACTCTTTTCATTTTCTTAATTTGATCAATTTCAAAGTACTCAACCTCCCTCTCATGCTGGTGTACCATTTCCAACCTTACTAGGGATTGAGCAAGGAAGGTTGGCATTGTGACTTTCACACCTTTACCTTTGATTGGCCTTGCAGTAGCTTGTAGAGGTATATCCTAAGGAACTAGATCCATTCTAAATGGTTTCTTGATCCATTCATTTCTCAATTGGACTATATGCTTGGCTCGATGATTTATATCTACATTTTCATCTGTCCCTATTTTTGCATTCATTATTGGCCAATAATAGATCTTGTACCTATTGTATAAAGGACCCAATATATCTCTGGTGTCCTTTTCCTCAGCCTTCAAAGGGGTCTTAATCTTCAACACATGTTCTACCAAATATAGAGTCATCCTACAATAGTCCCTTATAAAGACATCGTAGTCATTTATTGCATTCATCCAATGATCTTCTAATGCATCTTCATGTACGAACTCTTTCCTTGCCAAATTTTGTACCATCCCAATGTTGTCAAAGTAGGAGCGAGGGGAGGTGTACTCTTCCAAGGGATATTGGTCCCACTCAGAATAGAAGGTGATAATATCTTGCTTTTGCTTCACCTAAAAAACACCAATTGTGATAGGCCAGACCCATGTCGTTGTCTTCTCACTCTATCGTATGCAAAAGTGAGTTGCCATGCAATCTCCAATAGGATGAGCTTATCAGATGGGTATGTTGGGAGCTTTTTTGGGCATGGTAGAGTACCAGATCTCCTAACATAGGTGAATGTTTTAAATTGAATGTAGTAAGCGTCAATCTTTGTGATCATGACAACTGCTTCTACTGACTTTCTTTTGGCATAATCACCCTCTATGAACTTGATGATTTTGAAGATGAACCTGTTATTCACCACCCTATATTCCACACTTTGTAGTGGGAGTTTCTTCTTCACTAGTTATGGATATACCACATAGGGCCAAACATTTGTGTCTTGCATGCTTCCCTTCCTATAGAGGCCTAGATAGTCTGTGGTTCTTGCTACTAGTAAATAAATTATATATGATGTCATATAGAACTATGGATCAGCTTTGACAACTACACATTGCTCATCCAAGTTTTCACTTGGGATGGTAGCCCAATCAATTGGCATCTTTTTCATTCTGATGGTTTCTATAAAGTGGTTCATCTAGGTTTGAATCTGTCCTGCTACAGGAAGTCCCATAACTCTGCTCAAAATTACAATTGCACATCCAATGTCATCCTTCATATAGCCCCTTGTCATATAAAATTTTCTTGTGCTACTTTCAAATTATCCTTATACCACCTTTATCACCTATGAGAGGAAATCTATAAATAATGATCTGCCCTTGGGAGATGGAATTCTTTCTCAATGTTCCTAGTTCAGAGGTCCAGGACTATCTCTCCTATTGCACTTGTAATGACCTCCTCTTCGTTCACATAGTGTTTTTCAAGAGTCATTATGAGCTCTAAGGACTGGACTAATGTTGGATGTTGATGTCACATTAACAAGACCTGACCAGATGAGTGCTGACACCATTGCGAGTCTTTTTTGGGTTTGTTAAAAATTGTGAGGAATGTGCTCCAATCTATATGCTTGAGTCCTTTGTCTCTAATCTCAACATGTCCATCTTGAAACTGGGATTTCATTGGTGCCCCTTGGTACTGGAATTCCATTGGTTTCAGAGCTATCTTTTCTACCATTAAAGAGGATGATGAGGCCATCTTATCTGCACAAGAAAGATAAACATTAGTTAGAAAGTTGAAACTTTGACCTAAAAAAACCCTAATTGACTCCACAATAGGTCAAATTAGTCAAAATGTGATCAAAACTAGTCAAATCCTCCAAAATTTGCTAAAATGTAGTCTAGTGCACCTAGCACACCCTTACAGGTGTACAGGTGCACTATTTTGGCCTTTGAATAGCCATTTATGTGTAGTTGCGCAAGTGCGCACCTAAGTGAGGTATGCTCATCCGTATTGCACAATGCAATTGGGGCGGGGGGAAGACTTAGGTTCTTCTTGTTTTGTGGGCACAAAGGTACACACATGTGCACTTCTAATGCCTTAGTGGTTTCGTGCATTTGTTCTTTTTATTAATTCTTTATTAGTGTTGGAAGGTGCACACATGCACACCTTATGGAGGTTAGGTTAGCTTAATTATTTTTTAACCTTTGGTTTGTAGAGGTTTGCATGTGCACACCTTCATTGAGGGCTAACCTTGTGTTGTTTCTTGTAGGACAGGGAGTGACAAAGTTGCACACTCGATGAGGGTGCGGGGGTGCACGTTTAGGAGGAGTAGGAAAGTGAAGTGGGAGATAAAAGAAGGCCTAGTGTCTTATATAGACCCCAAGGAAGGCGCACCTAGGAGGGTGCACAGGTGCACACCTTCGAAGGTATTATGCGCATCTCTGTAGGTGTAAGCACTTGCAAATCTTATGGATGTGTGCAGGTGCGCACTTCCAAAGATTTGCATCTCTGCAACTCTAAAAGGGTACGCATATGCACACCTACTTCAGAGTGCAAAAAAAAAAAGAACATCCTCAAGAATAATTTAGTGCATATCTGACTCTCTAGGTCTCTCTAGTTAGACATTGGGGCTTGACTTAGACTCTTGGGGGAAGTCCAAAAATGATCCAAATTCTAGACTAGGAGCCTAGTAGGAAAAAATTTACTAGCATGTCCTCATTTTTAGGAGAAATGGGGTGTGCGTTGTGAGACCACAATAGTGCCAATCAATGTGCCATCTTTATCTTTGATAATGCAAGTCTTCTTTATAAACTACAATGATATCTCTTGTCAACTAGTTGTCCAATGATCAAAATATTATTTTTCAAACCCTCCACAAAATAAAAATCATCAATGTTACTCTTTCCATCAAGTGTATTAGATCCTTTTTTATTTTATATGATAGGTTGCATTATTTCCAACTCTAACTACTCCTGGTCAGAGCTATTGAACTCAATAAACTTATTTATATCTCTAGTCATGTGATGTGAACAACTACTGTGTATAATATAATCATATTTATTCTTTATAACTCATGATACTAATGCTTTTTGTTCTCTAACTTCTTTTTTAGGACTTTCGTCCTTAATAGAAACAAATCCTATTTCATAATCATCACCACTTTCACTCAAGAATTCTTCCAATTTAGAATCAAATTCATCCTCATCAACAAAAAAAAATTCTTAGTACTCTTTATTTATGGGGATTTAAAACTTCTTTAGTCTCTCAAGGCATTTAGAAGAATAATGACCAAATTCATTACAAGTCCAACACTTAAATATTTTGTTACCTTTAGGTTTTCTCTTCATAAGTAAGGAAAGTCCTTCCTCAAACTTTTTGTCTTCATATAATCTTGTTCGACTGCTATTGAAATAATTTCCACTTGTAAATTCACTCCTTGTCAACAAATGTTTTTTATTGTGTGCATAGAAAGTAGTTTCAACTCCGGGAAATTCTCCACTTTGTCTCGTCCGCATTTTAGCTGATTGTAATATCTCAAGAAGAGTTTCTTTAGTAAAAGCATTATTCATGCATGGAATAACTTGTTCAATCATACATTTTGTTTGTTTGTATGCAGGTGTCAAAGTATTCAATATCTTCCATACAACTTCATCTTTTGATTTCTCTCCTCCACAAGTCTTAATTCTTGGAACAATCTTGATGTTCTACCAAAATAACTTCTTATAGATTCTTCTTTCATCATCTTAGAGCCTTGAAATAAACATATCCAACTCTGTAATCTAACTTTCTGAGCATGTTGTTAGCCCCCCATATGAATCCAAATTTTAATTTTTAAAATTTGGATTTCTGTTGATTCCCTAACCCCATTAAGATGGGTTCATATGGTCCAGTTAGTTCACATCATTACTAGTTTCGTTCAAGAACAAGCCTTGAATCATTTTGAAATAGGTGAAAATGGTTTGACTAATGTGAAAAAGCTTAGGAGGTTCATTGAGTTCAAATACAACTAGGTTTAGTGCAAAGGTTCAATGATTCAGAGATCAAGTTTGAAGGCCAAGTTCAATGGTTCAAACTAGTATAATGGGTGCATGTAAGTTTATAGGTTAAATGTTATAGATAGTCAAGTTGAGTTTAAGTGAAGAGTCTCTGATCCAGGTTGTATGGTTCAGATTAGTTTGTGTGAATACCTTTGGGTACATGCAGGTATATTTTGGTTCACAGTGATTCAAGCACCCCAGATTCAAATTCATCAAATCAAGATTGGGTTGTTTAGATTTCAGAAGGCTCAATGATATGTCTTTAATTTTCACATAGTCTACATTTCAAGAACAATGTTTAGGTCCCATAGTGGTATGGTCATGATGATCAACTCTACAACATAGGAGGTATTTGTCATTTGGAGTTGTTGGCCTTGTCAAGTCCTTAGAATTGAAAATGATTTAATATGTTGGGAGTTTTTGTAGGCAAAACTTAGTAGGTGCATATAATAAATAATGTGTGCAGATAATTTGATCGAATGTCTTTTAAATAACACATTCCAAAACAAGATGAGGGGTAGTGTTACATCATGTTTGAGAAAGCTTACAATATCACCTTTCATGAGAAATTGGCACGCTCTCAGCTGACAATGTTTAAGGTTCCGTTTAAGCTCTTCTTCCAAATTGGGTGACAATGTTCCATAAGGCATTCATTCCTTATGGTAGGATTCAATGTACTGGAAAATCAAGAAGGTTCAAAGATTTTAAAATGAGGCAAAGCATAAATAGGGGTGCTAAGGTAAAGGCAAAGCACACACAGTGGGCCTTCCTCCATGTGGATGAAAACCATTGGCCACATTCCTTAAGTATAAGGCCAATGTCTTAGCTCAACAACAACATGTGCATACTGTTTGAATGAAATGACTTCATTATCATATTTGACTCAATATGAACTATGATTAGGAAAGAGCCAACCCAAACCATGAGATGGGGCCATCGTTAAACATCACATACTAAGGGAGAAATTAAGCTTTGAAAAATAAATCAACTTTGACTATTTAAAACTTTTAGTCTAGAAATTAAGTCTTAGTGTATGATGTTTAAGCCATTCCATGAGATGGTGCCCACAAAGTGTTAGACTAAATGAGGATCCACATGATTGAACTTCAGTGAGAAGGAAATGAAGTCCCTATGTGTGTGTAATTCACACTACACACGTTGCATCAGGGGAAGCTCATTTCTCAAATGTTATGGTCGATTACATTCAAAAATGTCAAAGAGGACACCGAGTGCATAGGCAAGAAGTATAATCTTCTCAAGTGCCTGAGTATAAAGTATTGTAACCAGATACCATATTTAACATCATAACATCAAAGTCAACATGAAGTCAACACACTAAGATTTGTGGTGATGGTATTGTGAAGCACCAATTACAGGTTGTAAAATCAGGCTCAAGAGGGGATGAGTCTTAGAGACTCCTCACTCTGATAGTTATTTATGGTATAGGTGATCAACATTAGAGAAGGAAGCCACAAAGTATTTGACAAAATTATGGAAAATTAGCCTCAAAATGACCAAAGTAGAAGCCATGAAATGTCCTTCGATAAGGAATGTGCTGAATATGGGTGTCGATCAAAGCAATTAGTCTAGGTCAATTGGTAACTTGATGAAAAAACATATTGGGCCCATTGGAAATTGAAGCCTTCATATTGACGATGTCATCAAATGGTATAGATATCCAAAATGGAGGCAAAGCATGATTGACCACACTATGGGGGTTTTCTTTTGAACTCATAATACATTATAAATGAAAAGTTGTTGAAGCTATCTTAATGGAGAACTAACTCACATATGACATGAAAACATACATTCTTACCCCTATAAGTGGTAGAGTTTGAGTATGAACTTATATCAAAAGGAAATCACTCATGGTTGCAAGAAACATAGCTTCAAGATTCTTATCTCATCCCACTGTCAAATTTGTGATATCTTCAACTTGATTGTAGCTACTTTTAAAGGAGGGTAATGGAAAATATGCATCAAAGGGATTCAAATTACTAGTGGTGGCTATTATATGCATGACAAGAGAAGATGAACCTCATGGGAAAGTGGATTATCCTCAGTATAATTGATCCAAACAATAGGAGAAACTCAAGCACCACCTCTCCAAATCTACACACACTCTTAATCCCATGGACACCTTTATTATTCAGTTTATAAACATAATATTTATAAATATTGAGTCTAAGAATTAATGTAAGTAGGGAAATTGGATTACAATAAATTTTAAAGAGTTGGTTATTAGAATTGATAAACATCATTGGAGAAAGAGGGAGTTTTTCAAATAAATAGGAAATAAAGGGAAATGAATAAATATCTTAAAGACTTAGCTACAAACAAGGTATGCCCATTGTAATTATTTATTAGTAAGAGCTTTCCAAGCTAAGGGTTCCATATGCCATTTTTTGCTATTGGAGACTTTGTGCAATGATGGGAAGATGGGAGTTCTATTTTGGTTGTCATACACAGAGAGAAAACTAAGCATTTTTAATTCTAAATCTTAATTCATGAGTGTAGGGGCAAGAAGATGTTTGTTATATCCTTGTATGTTTAAAGAAGGAAAGTATTGGATTGTTAGATCTTTGCATCTGAACTCTTGTTTTCTTATTGATATTAATCTTTGAATCAATTCAGTTTCCTCTGAAAGTCATTTTGTCTCACTCAATCATGAATGTGTTTATCATTTAACCTTTGAACCAAATTTATTCATGTATTTGGAAGAATTGATGTGTCTTTCTCTCTTTGTGTTCTCTATAATGTATAAGTATGAATAAATGGAATTTAAGCCATTTATCAGTAGTTTTCAGCAGTGTCATTCTTCTACATCTATTTCGTGTTCATGGGTAGATGTTCATGTTGGTTTGTTGATTTTGGGTTAAAAGAATTCCCAAAGTTCATACTCATTCAAAGAAGGGAACTATACATTTTTATCAATATTTAGAGGGCACTTATGTATTCTAATTGCTAAGCAACCCAACTATTAGTTGCAAACGATTGTATTCTTGGTTTGGGCATTCAAGGGTTGTTTTGAGAGTATTTTTATAAAAGAAAAATATGTTAACTAACATATGTTTATCACATTCAAATTTAATTTTCAAAGCAATCCAAATTTCATGAGCAAGTCTCAAAGATTTTACCTAACCAAATTTAGCTTCAGGTAGCATTGATAATAGTGCTTCTCTAGCAAGCATGTTGAACATGAATGTATCTCTCTTTTTCCTCACAAATCTCAAGATCTTTTTCTTCAATCACATCCTTTTTCTTTGTAGAAACCAACTATAATGTCCCCTCTTTTGGATTAAATTTGAATGTTGTAACCTACAACCATTCATTGGTAAAATATAGAAAAAATGTATGTGAAACACATTAAAAATATTGGATTAATTAAATATTAATCTAAATACTACCCATACTACCCTTCCTAATCCTTCATAAGAGATCCTTCTCAAACCACCTAACCCTTTGATGACAATTGTATCTTGGTTAGGTAATTATCATATAAAGAACATCTTCCTTAGGCCTCTTTGTGATCTTTGGTAACACCACTTGGTGGAGATTCCACCTCTAAGCAAGTCTCTTTTCTATGAAATATGCATATGTTTGACCACTACAATATATATTGTCTCCAAGAGATTCTCTATAGATCTCTCTCTAGGTTCCAATTCAAAATCCTGACATTCAATCAAGAATGCCCTCTAATCTTTGAGTTTTCTTAAAAGAAACTTGATATCCTAATCAATGATCTCTAACAAGCTCTTACTTGATCTCTATGAAAGTTTATAGTTCTCATCTCAATCCTTGATTTTGATAATTTTATCTACCAAATGATTCATATTTATTTATGAAATAAACATATCAAATGAATACACCTCTGATTCCTTTTATTTTTTCATTTTATAATCTTTTAGAGAATATATATTACTTCAATTCCAAAAATTCAATATATATTAGTTTAGTTTCTTTAGTTTCTCTATTCTAATGGTTTTGTAGTTCAACTCTCTTAGGTATAATTTTTTCTCAATCCTCCATATTTTATTTATCATCCATGCACATAAAGAGTTGCAAACCTTCATAATCACAATCATTTTGAAAAGTCACAACTCTTCATAATCACAAGCCTTTGGAAAATTCATTACACTTCATAATCAAAATCCTTTGACAAGTCACAACACTTCATAATCACAATACTACAAAAAAGTCACAACACTTCATAATCACAATACTATCAAATAGTCACAACCTTTCATAAGTAGAATACTTTTGAAATTACAACTCTTCATAGTTAAAATACTTTTGAAGAGTCACAACCATTCATAATCACAACCCTTTCAAAGAGTCACATCCTTTCATCATTGAAAATATTTGAAAAAGTCACTTGTTTTCTTCTCCTTCCTCTTCTAAATAATCCTTCTCGAACTCTTCTCTTCTTCATTACTCTTTAAAATGAACTCTCCTCCCTTTTATACGTTAATTTTAAAGAGTCACGTCTTTTTACTACATCTCTTGACTTTTTATTTGATTTAGTTAATTTATATTATATTAGTTCTTACTTATCTATTTATATTTATTATCACTTATTATTAAATCTTATTTAGAAAGATAACATACTTTCTAAAATATTCTTTTCTATTTAATTTAATTAATATATTTATTCATATTAAATTATTTTAAATATTATACTAAATATTATTTTGTTGATAATATATTATATATGTAATTTTATTTCTTATTTATATACTTGAATATGATTTTCTTATCATTATTCATTTAATTTTTTAATTAAAATTATATTTTAAAATGGGGACATGACACTCCACTCTTCCTCAAATTGCTTGTCCTCAAGCAATTAAATAGTTTCTTCTATTGATTTGAAAGATGTATACCTTTTATTCTAAATTTTTAGGTTGTTTTTATTGACATGATTGACCTTATTCTAATTTTTGTTGGCTTTCTACATTAATATTTCATATGAACTATTTCCCTCCTCTTTTACCTATAGGATGGCAAGATCATGTTCTGATACCACTGTAATGTCCCTTTTTTTTGAGGGTGTGTGCACCAAGTTGATGCACAAAAAAGTGGACACCCCCCAAAAAAAGTAAAATTTTCAATCACCTAATTGAGTTATTCAAAAGTGAAATGTCATCTAGACTTGGTATCCAAGCCTACCCATTATACTTTTAAAACCCGATCGAATTTTGTTAAGTATATAATTTACTGTTGCCCACATTTGAGGGCATTTTTATACCCTCAAATGACAACATTAGCATGGACTGCAGAGGAAAACACTAGAACATAATTATATTTAGGATTAAAATATATTTTGATTGCGTCTCCATCCATGGTGCCCCGTAAATGAGGTAAGTCTTCATTTTATTCGTAATTAATGTATTGTTTTAATAATATTGTAATGTGGTTTTGTAATTTATATGTTTTGTAATTGTTTTGTAATTTTTTAGTTATAGATGCATCAAAACATCCAATAAAATGAGGGAGAGAAGAAAGACCACCTCCTAAATAATCAAACCCTCCATCCATCATGACACAAACACAAAACACTCCACCTGTACAACCACAAAACTCTTCACTCGTACAACTACAAAACCCTCCACTCAATGTTCCCGTTCAACAACCACCACCTCCTATAAACCCTCCTCGCATACAATTACATCATTTAAGTACTACAAAAGAGGACCTCATAAACCACCTCTCACAAAATAGTGCTAACATTACTCAAATGGTCAATAGGTTGTGGTCATCTTCACTTTCTCACTACTGAACCCTAGTGAATGCACTTGAACAAATAGCCCAAAATGCAAATGAGGTGTCTAGGGAGGTTATGAAATGGGGTAGATGGAGGGATAGGTGTTATGTATTTTATGTTGATGGGTTATCATATCAACAAGTGAAAGATAAAGACATAAAAGAAGGTACTATATGTTCTCTTTTCACCAATCCTATATCTGACAACTCCCTATTACACACAACCAAAACTTTTCCTATTCATTGGTGCACTCATACTAGGACGAGATCATGTTTTTGGGGTAGGTGGTAAATGGTATTTGACCTACCACCATGTAATAATTATTAGGTGCCTCTATATTTTTTGAGAAAGCTATATTGTGATTTCATCCTTGGTCAGAAGCCAAATTACTTTGACATCCATCAGTTTCCAGGATAGAGGGAGAGACTCTATGTAGGATGCCTGGGGCTCGTAGGGTGGTACCAAAAAATGAGAGGATATGTACAGAATGAAAAACTATGCCTCATGTTGTGCTCCCATAAATTGTAAAGGAGTTTATCAATTTATACAATCTTCATGCGGCTGCATCATTGAAATATGTTATCATTCAACATGGCTCATAGTTAGGTGGTTTTCCTTCACCTATGGCACCTTAACCATCATCAGATGCACCTTTAGGGTCATCACAACATGCGACAACTCCATCATCGTCACCTATGGCACGAGGGTCATCACAACATGCGATAGTTTCATCATCATCACCTATGGCACCTCAATCACCATAGCATACAAAAAATCCATTAGTATCACCTACACCAGCAGTGTCATCTTCGCTTGTGTCACCTACACCACTAGTGTCATCTACACTTGTGTCACCTACATTAAAAATGTCATCCTCACTTGTGCCACCTGCATCGTCATCACATGCATCATTACAGTCTTTGTGGACTAATTAACATTTTTGTTTTAGTTGTTAGCACATGTGTGATGAGATAGATATGGAGGTGTCTCAGGATGGAGTATCATCTCATCCATGTGTACATTGTGGGCATACTTGTTATTCATATGGAGGTGGGCATTTCACATTGACAAATGATTTTATGGCGATGGTCTTCAGTGGACAGGATACACAACTTTGTTTATTTGAAATTTGACATGATATTATTTAATCACCTAAATATTGTAAAATTTAAAAAATAAATATTATTTTATAGATCACTCTAGATTGATATGTGAACAATATGCAATGTAGGATGCAACAAGTAGTTCGAGAACACCACAGAGTACTCATTCTGCTAGAGGTGTGAGGCTAGGAGCAAGAAAAACCAAGGTAAAATTTTTTAAATATTCTTAAAAGTACAATAATACATTAGCTTTAAAATATTGTTTCTTAATTGGTATGACACTAACAACCTACTTATAGATCCTCTTCTATCTCCTACCAATGTTGAAACCCTCTCATTCATCAAATCCATCCAATTTCCATTCACATCTCTTGCTCCTAGCATTACCCAAACCCATCTAATGAACCTCATGATTTTTGACATGATATTACTTAATCACCTAAATATCCTAAAAGTAATTTTTATTTTATTTTATAGAGCACTTTAGATTGATATGTTCAAACAATATGCAACGCAAGGTGCAACAAGTGGTACGAGAACACAATATAGTACTCATTCTGCTAGAGGTACGAGGCTAGGAGCAAGAACACTTGAGGTAAAGTTTTTAAAATAATCTTAATAGTACAATAATACATTGGCTTTGACATATTGTTTCTTAATTGGTATTCTTAAAAGTACAATAATGCCTTTCCAGTATTGTCCTTCAAGTCCTTGTGTCTTCTTTCCCTCCTATGATCTTCTTGTTGTTATTGTGCCTTCTTTCCATTTACAATATTATCTCATATTTATAACAATACTCTTTACTATATTATAGTGCTTGGCGGGAGTTGAAATTTCTCAAATTGACAATGCCACACTTTCTACCATTAACTTTGACCTTGAGAGCTATGTGGTATCATAGCTTGCACACCTATCAAGTTTATGATTTGAGTTGAATTCATGATGTGTCTTATTGATTCCTCTTATGTTATATTTCTTTCTTTTTTAGGGTACTCCACATAGCTTGAGGTCTAGAGGAAAGGGAAGGAAATCAACAAGAACACCAAAACAAAAAAAAGTTATTAAATATAAGTCAAGTTTATATTTTGAATTTTTTAAAGAATGAATGTATATACGTGTACTCAATATTGATGAATACGTGTTGACTTGTTTGTTGTATATATGTAGAAATAATTTAGTTTTCTAGAGTTGATGAATACACCTAAGACTATTAATGTTGAGGCAATGCAAGAGGTAAAATTTCATATTTTCCTTCTCATAAATTTTAGGTTATATTATGCATTTGTTTTATATACATATTAAACAGTTGTATTTACAAATGAGTACAAGTTTTTTTTCCTTCCAGTTTTATAGTAATTATCAACAAGTTGTCGTATTAACATTTTTATTTATCTTTTACCTATTACAAAATTCTTTGAGACTTCGTGCAAATCCTTTCTAATTTTATTTTGTTAGAGTCCCAAGCGTCAAAGACAGGGTCAAACACAACAGAGGCCAAGGGTATGTATGTAGAGTTTTAGTTGAAGCCCTCTTGTGATCTCAATTTGGATTGCTTGTGTGTGATAGAAATTCCTAATGCCTACTCTACAATTCTAATATTTTATCGCTTACCATACAGGTTGTGCCTAATACCAGCATTGATTCATCAGTGGTTATGCCTCCTACTAGCATGGGATATCCAGCTTAGGTTGTAGTATGTTTTTTTTTTTATTACTCTATTTGGAATCCCTAATGCCACTCTATAATGCTAACATTTTATCATTTACCATATAGGTTGTTCCTCATATTGGCACTGCTTCATCAATGGTTGTATCTCCTGCTAGCAAGAGAGATCTAGCTTAGGCTGCAGTACATTTTTTTGTTTTTTTACTCTATATGGAATCCCTAATTCCACTCTATAATGCTAACATTTTATTGCTTAGCATACAGATTGTGCCTCATACTAGCACTGCTTCATAGTGGTTGTACATCCTACTAGCACAATAAATCTAGCTCAAGTTTCAGTACATTTAAAAAAAAAAAAACTCTATTTGGAATCCCTAATGCCACTTTATAATGCTAACATTTTATCACTTAACATACAGGTTGTACCTCATACCAGGACTGATTCATTGGTGGTTGTGCCTCATGTGAGCATTGAATCATTAGTAGCTATGTCTTCCATTGTCACTCTACCTCATTATTTTGTTAGGACTCTCACCCATCGATGAAGGAGCTCATTACTTTTATTATTCAGTCCATCTGTGGGACCAAGGGATGAGGTAATGAACAATTCAACTATCTGCAATTTAGAACCTAATTTCTAGTTATTTTCATATTACTTATAGATATGATATTTGATAGTGTATTTTATTTTTTCTTCTATAGACACCTAGTGAGCCACAAATTGTATTAAAGAGGCCCAATCTTGATGATCCTGCACAATCATATATATTGATAGTGATATACACATGTAGTTGTGGTCATCCATGACATTGACATATATTTGAATTTTGTATTGTATATATTCAAGATTTATATTGTGTACATTTGACATTTCTATTTTATACTTTCAACAATTGTTAGGTATTCAACTTTTGTATTGTATATATTCAAGATTTGTCTTGTGCACATTCAACATTTGTTGGGTATTCAACTTTTGTATTGTATATATTCAAGATTTTTCTTGTGCACATTCAACATTTGTCGGGTATTCAACTTTTGTATTGTACTGATGAGACAATATATATTTTTAACTATATGATTCATATGACATAATATATAGTTCATTTTAATATACATTAAACTTGGATTTCCATCCAACTTGTTCAATGTGTGCATACAAACTTGTATTTCAACTTACTTTCTTGCAATTAATAAAACACATGAACTTTCACTATTTTATACTAAAAATGTAACATGTTTATCAAATTCATTATAACTTATAATCATATGCCACTTATTTTGATGTAATAAGTCATGAAAAGTAAAAATATGTCATGATTTTTGTACTTGTACCAAAGATCATAGCTTGATAGTGCTTAGAAACCCTTAGGGACACTTCCATTTAGTGTGGTCGATACTATCAAAGGGATGTTGTGGTTGAAATGAGGTTGATCCTAGGTTAAACTTGCTCAACTGGAGCTAACAGAGTAGAGGATTCAATCCTAGGACTAACGGTTTGAAATATACACAACCTTGCTCATTTTAATTAATCAACATTGCAACTTTTGGAAATAGGTCAAATACGAATGCCAAATCCAAAAAAAGTCAAATCTCTAAAAAATGAGATAGGTTGTTGTAGGCCTAGATAACACAATCTTGTAGCACTTGATAGTTCATCAATACCTCACACGAGGTTAGAGAAATGCTCGATCAAATATCACATGATGATGGTGTTTAGAGACTGTTAGGGACACTTTCATTTAGTGTGGTCGATACTATCAGAGGGAGGTTGTGGCTGAAATGAGGTTGGTTCTAGGCTAAACTTGACCAACCAGAGCTAACAGAGTAGACGATTCGATCCTAGGACCAATGATTTGAAATATACACAACCTTTCTCATTTTAACTAAGCAACATTATAACTTTTGGAAATAGGCAAGATATGGATGCCAAATCCATACAAAATTGAATCTCTAAAATTGAGATAGGTTGTTGTAGGCAAAGATAACATAATCCTATAGCACATAATAGTTTTTCAATACCTCACACAAGGTCAGAGAAATGTCCGATCAAATATCACAGCTTGATGGTGCTTGGAGACCCTTATTGATTCTTCCCTTTAGTGTGGTCAATACAGTGAGAGGGACATTGTGACTTGTTGTGGTTTCATAATGCATGCCCCATTTCTCCTAGAAATGGGGATCCCTAGTATAATATTTAGCTTTCAGGATCCCTAGTCTGCGGTTTGGGTCTTTTTAGGGTTCTACCTATTATTTATGCCTAGTATAGATCTTTGTCTAAAGAACCCATTTTGGAAAGAATTGGAGATTTTGCAGAGGAAAAACCAATTTTCATGCAGAAGGGTGCACTAGCGCACCCTTCAAGGTGCGCCAGTGTGCTAAGTCCCCAAGTGTAAAACGCTTCCCTTTGGAAGTGCACACGTGCACATAGGCGTAGGAGTGCACCCTAAAGGGTGCGCTTCATCCAGGGCCTATAAAAGCTTGTGATGCCCCCTCCTCTCCATTCACTTCATTTTTCCACATTTAGCCTAGCACACCTCCACACTTTGTGAGGTGAACTGATCTTCATTGAACTAACACCTATACACACAAACACAATGTTAGAAGGTGCGTACCTTTTCTTCAATAAAAGAAAATAAATAAAACTAAAAAATTAATCTAACTTCACCAAATGAAAGGTGTGATATGTGCTATGTGTGTACCCTTTTTTCAACACTTAACATAAATTTTTCATTATAAGGATGTGTCTAGCGCACCCTCAAGGTGCGCTAGGTACACACCCTTAGTGTTAAAGGTGTGCTGAAGAGGAAAGGCACACCTAGCACACCTCTAAGGTGTGCAAGGTGTGCCAAATTTGTCTATTAGAGGTGTTTTATAGGTTTTTTAGGTGTTTTGTCATGATTTTTAGGATTTAGGGTTTTTGGGTCTTTTTTTTAGTAATTAGGGTTTTATTTAAATTAATTTTTTCAACCTTCTAGACTAATTGATGTCTATTTTGAGCAGATGAAATGGCTTCCTCCTCATCCTCCCTCATTGCAAAGATGGCTCTAAAACTAGTGGTCTTTAAATTTCATGGTGTACCATCAAAGGCATGCTTCCAAGATGCTCATTCAGAGATCCGAGACACGGAGTTAGGTTATATTATTTGGAACACATTCCTAATCCTACTCAATAAACCAACTGAGAGGCCTCCAATGGTATCTAAACTTATCAAATCAGGAATAGTAAATGCAGCTTCACACCCTATTTTAGTACAATCTTTCAAGTTGATCATGGCACTGGTAAAAAATTATGTTTGAGAGAAAGGGTGGTAAAAAGCATAATTGGAGAGATCATTCTGGATCTAAGGCCCAAGAATATATAGAAAACATTTCATCTTCCTAGGGTAGATCGATATATTAGGTTGATATACCATGAAGTAAAAAGGTGGTATAGAGAGCATGAATCAAAAGCCACATAAATCATTCAGTCATTGTATCTCATTAATAGGACTCCTCTTGGGAAAAAGGCTGGGAAAGTAGATATAAAAAGAGGTTCTTTGAAAGATGATATCAGACATTCCATAGTGCTCCTAAGAAGAATCATGGGATTACCAGTAGCTAGACACTTAAACATATGGATGGTACACTTCATTGAAACCATAAGAATGACAAAGATGCCAATTGATTGAGCCTCAATTCTTAGTGAGAATTTGGATGAATAGCTAGTGGTGATAAAAAATAACCTAATGTTCTATATGAGGTCTTATTTGGTGTATCTGTTAGAAAAAAGAGCTATATATTAGCTAGGATTATTTAAAAGGGGCAACTTGCAAGATGAGAATGCATGACCTTATGTGGTATACTCTTAGCTGGTGAAGAAAAAGATCTCAGATCACAACAAAAAATACAGAATGGTGAATGATGCTTTCATTTTTGTAGTCATCCAGTTCATTGAGGGAGACTATGCGAAAATGATGTTAGAAGAGGCAATGATAAAAATTACAGAGATAGGTGCCTACTACATCCAATTTAAGACATTCACCTATTTAAGGGTAGTGGGTAAAAAATAAAATCCAAAGAAGTATCTGTGTGATAGACTCATATTGTTAGAGATTGCATGACAACTCTTGTCTATATATGAGAGAGTAAGGAAACAACATAAGAAGACCTGGGTATGGTCCATCACTATAGGTCTATTTGGTGTCAAACAGAAGCAGGATATTGTGAATTTTGAGTTAGAATGAGATTGGTATCCCTTGCAGGATTATAACTCCTCTCATCCATGTTTTGATAAGATTGGTAGAGTTCATCACTTTGTAGGAAAATAGTTCAAACATGAAGATGCCATAGAGGATCATTGGATGAAAATAGTAGATGACTACAAAATTTGAATAAGAAATTATAGTAGGATGACTCTCTATTTGGTAGGCAGTGCCTTGAAAATGAAGGTCCCATTAAAGATTGTGTAGAAAGATACTGAACAGGACTTGGATCCCTTATATAACCATGATAAGATATATGATCGACCTATCATGAATGTAGAGATTAATAGAGAAGAAAATGCAGATATCAATCATAGGGAAAGACATATCATCCAATTAATTAAGGAATGGTTTAAGAGACCATACACATTGGATTTGATTCCAAAAATGATAGTTTTCCAAGCTGCAACTTGCCTAGTGAAAGGTAGAGGAGTGAAAGTGACAATGCCAACATTCACAACTCAGTCTCCAATAAGGCTAGAAATGGTCCATCAACTTGATAGAGAAGTTGGATAATTTAGGGAACAAAAGGGTAAAAATAATAGGAAAAGAACTTCCTTGTAGAAAGCTAAGCCCAACGAGGAGGCAATTCAAGCACTAGAGCACCAAGGGATAGAGTATGTAGAAGTTACCTAGACTCAAGACAATCTGCTAGTACCACTGCTAGAACAAGGGCAAGAAGTAGAAGCAAAGGCACAAGAAGTGTCTTTTCCTACACAAGAGGAAGAAGCATCTCCATTAGCTCCTAAGAAAAGAAAGATGAAAAATCCAATTAAAAGGATAAGGAGAGAAAAGGTAATAAGAAAGGTTATTCCTTTTCTATCAATCCCAAAAGTTATTCTGGAGGAAGAAGAGTAGGATGACAAGGATGAAGAAGATAACCTTCCCTTGAGTCAAAGGACTCGTCTTGCTATGGCTATTAAGGTATAATGGAGAAGGAGCTCTACTATGGTACCACCATCCATTCCTACACAACATATTCAAGTTACAACTTTGGAGGATGAGCTATAACAATGGATTGATGAGCAAGAGGATGAAGGGGCTGATGTCTTTAAGATATTAGATTTTGATTTCATGCCTGTAGGCACTGAACTTGTAGGAGATCAGATAAGGGATACACTAAAAAATCAACCTCTACAAGATGATTGGAGTCAATTTCTACCTTAGACATAAGGACCTTTAATTGCTCCATCATCACCAAGACAAGATTTATCTTGCTTGGATAAAGGTTCAGTTACTCCTCTCCCTCTAGATAATGAAGAATAGGTACAAGATGAAAAAATAGAAGAGCCACAACAAAGACCCATTGATGAAGTATCAAAGGAGGGGCAAATAGATGAGGAACCTCAATAGACTTCCCAAGATAAAAAGGTGAGGACTGTGGACTCAACAAATACAAAGATGCCTAGTATGGATCTCTCACAAAAGTAGAAGACTCCAGAGAGGAGTGATAAAGGAAAGGGCCTAGTAGTACAAGCTCCCTTGTCATCTAAGAATAAGTCTCTAATCGAAAATACTGAAAGATGGTTGAGAAAAGAGGTGATGGTTAGACACAAAAGGTAGATATATTGTAATGAGGAAGAGGAAAAAAAAGAATTAATTAAAGCTCTCAAGAAACTAGATGCACCCATGGGTGATGCACAAATATTGGCCTTCGTTATGAGTGATCGAAATCAAGACTTCCTAACCCATGTTGTTACCCCTCATCTAAATGAAGATATTGAAGATTTGACCCCAAAAGATTATCAAATCAAAGAAGTCTTGATTAGAAAACCCATTATGGATACTACCAAATTCATGGTCACTACGGGAATCAAAGAAGTGTTTAGGCACTTAGAACAGGATGAGTCTAAGGTGTTAAAGCTCCGAAAGTAAAATAAACTCCTTAGAGGGTATTTGCACAAAGTAGTTGGTCCATTGGATCCTGGAAAAACCTAAGGAGACTCTAAGAGTGACATTTGATAAGAGGGATAAGGAGAATGCACAATTAGATCCATTTTTGAAGGCTTGTCAGCAATGGCGGGAAAGTTTTGAAGAAAAAGGTGTGTAGATCATACAAGGAAATCTTAAGTTATTGCACCACATGTAGGATAATGTAGACAAGCTAGTTGCTATATTGAACCAGGATTTTGGGTTGATGGATAAGATACATACCTGGGGCAAAGACCTGAAAGCATTATAATCAATAAAGGGTTAGAGGAATCAAATGTTGATGGATGTATATACTATAGATGAGTTAGATAATAT
This sequence comes from Cupressus sempervirens, assembly GCA_028749045.1. Taxonomy (NCBI): domain Eukaryota; kingdom Viridiplantae; phylum Streptophyta; class Pinopsida; order Cupressales; family Cupressaceae; genus Cupressus; species Cupressus sempervirens. The sequence continues at coordinate 271,804,563 of CM053784.1, read as the reverse complement.
AGATGATTAGATAGAGAAGATTGTAGATGGTAATAAAGTAATGTAGATATTCATAGGCTCAAGGATCAAACCCAAGAGCAAATTTTGGAAGTAGAGATATATTATAGTGATGCTTTCCTTGATATTTTTGAATATGATTCAAGGGATAGACTCATGACCGTATAAGTTGAGAAATTTTGGAAGACTTTTGAAGGATCTTTCACTGATGGGGATATTAGAAAAGCATTTCAGACCAAAGAGGCATTGCTAGAATTGGATGTGAAATTGGGAGATTTTATAGACTTGCATAGAGGTGGGAAACTATTGACAAAAAGGTAAAGGATAAATATGATACTTTAGATTTTTTGGATGCAATCCAAGTGACAGAGATTATATAGAAATTCAAGAACAAATACCCAATCATAGCTTTAGTATGAAGGGGAAGAAAACCCAAAAGTTAGAATTCCAGTTTTGTCACTTAGTAAAATTTTGCAATTTTTTGACCTATCTCCCAAGGTGTGCAAGGTGCACTTCTCCCAAGGTGCACTTCTCTAAAGGTGTGCCAGAAGTTTTTGAATAAATTAGAGGTGCACTGATAACTAACTACCAATTCCAAATTTAGAGCTTTCCATGCACTAGAAATGCATTCTGAAAACAATTCAACTCTTACAAACATCTAGAGAAGGTTGAGATTCTATTTTTGTCATCTCCAGAGACTCCTACATCATCTAATGGATTTCTTCTTCTTATTTTATCATGTTTTCTTTGTTTTAAGACATGTAAAGGCTCATGCACCCATTAATTGATTTAAACAAGGGTGGAGTCCTACTTAGCACTAGTTAGAGAGTTAGTTTGTACATAAATAGATTTGTTTTATTATTTTAGAAGCATATGTTTGCATAAAGAGATCTCTCAATCTCAACACAAATTGAGGAGATGATTACTTATAAATTTAGGAATGTAATATGTATTCTAGGCTGTTATTTTGATCTAATAATGTATGCTATTGGTGCTCTCATTTGGAGTGTAGTTATTCTTGCCTAAGCATGTTATATTTTGTGAATGTATGTTCATGGAGTGTAATGGAGCCAATTGTTTTATTGTGTTATTTTGATTGAGAAATCTTTTAATTCTGGTGTTTTCCACATTTAACAAATTTTGCCAACGTATTTAGTTGGAGAAGAGATCACCTTATTTTTCCTATGTACCTTTTTTGTCTCGCATGAGTGCACTTTCCATGGCCTTGCAATTTGATGAAAACTGAAACATCTTATGGTTATTGAATTCCCATCAATGTTACATTAGTGGAATTGAGGAAGTGTTGTTCCTATTTTCATTGGTTACCTATCGATCTTTTCAAAGGCATAAATCACAGACATGTTTTTTTCATGGCTTATGTTCATTAGATATTTTCTTTTCAAGTCATTTTATTTCATCTCTCATTACCTTACCTTCATGATTTTCTTGTACAAACACTTGGTTGATTTAGGAATTCATATAGTTGCATAGTTAAAAATGCATTCATTATAAACAGAAAAATATAAAAATATATTTATTTTTGTGTGATTACTTGAGATAGCAAGAAGATTCAACATATTAGCCAAAATTGGTTAGAACTAGCAAATGAATCCTCATGAACACTCACATTTATCTTCTACTGAGTGGATACCAATAGGTTGCAAGATCACCCAGAACCTTGAAATTGATCCCATATTAGCTTTTCAAGAGAGGAGTTTGAAAAGATTCATTCCATTAAGCATCATGCAAAATGATAGCTCAACATGGTTGAAACCAGGTTGGTCCTAGGATAAATTTAACCAACCAGAGGTAATGGAGTAGGCAATTCGATCCTAGGACCAACCATTTGAAATATACACAACCTTGCCCATTTTAATGAAGCAACATTACAACTTTTGGCAATAGGTGAGATATGGATGCCAAATCCAAACAAAGTCAAATCTCTAAAAAATGAGATAGGTTTTTGTATGCCTAGATAATGTGATCCTGTAGCACCGTAAAGTTAGTCACTACCTTGCATGAGCTTAGAGAAATGCATGATCAAATATCACAACCTAATGGTGCTTAGATACCCTTAGGGAAACTTCCATTTAGTGTGGTCAATACTATCAGAGGGATGTTGTGACTGAAATGAGGTTGGGCCTAGCCTAAACTTGACTAACCAAAGCTAACAAAGCAGCTGTGAATTGCTAAGAAAAGTCGAAATTGCTCATTAGATCCCAAGTTGGTCAAAAGTTGCTCAATGAGCCAAAAGTTGCTCAATAGGTTAATTTTTTTTGGAATGAGAAACTAAGGTATTAGGTTACTTAACATGTCATAAGAATCTTAACTAGGGTCCTAGAATATTCTTAGATAGACCCATTTGACCAAAAGATGTCAAGAGAAAAAATTGCTCAAAAATTGCAAAGTTTCTCAAAAAGTTGCTTGAGCAACTTTTGCATTTTTTACAAAAAGTTTCAAATGAAGGTTTCAAAAGTTGTAACTACCCATGCTTGGGGATATGAGCATGGGGCACATTTTTTGGAAGATTAGAAGGCTTCTAGTTAGATTCCACACCTACTAGAGAGATTGAGGGGTTTTGGGTTGGTTTGTTTGAAGGCAACCATAGAGCATGGGGCATGGTTGAATGCATGGATATGGAGATGAGGAAGAGAATTCAAGTTGTGGAGTCTAGTTAGGGTCATTTGGTTGTTTCCCAACCAACTTTTACACTTGGTTGTGTATTCTTGACCCTAACTCTTTGTAGACCCTATTGACCTCATGATGACATCATCATCATACCTTGTGCCAATCAACAGGCTATTTGAAGCCTAAAAAGGGGTCACATGGTGTACCAAAAAGGACATGGTCCAAAAAAAAACCTATCCAAGCTTTGCATATGTAGTAGAGAAGCCAAATGGGTATCCAGATTTATAATTTATTTTCTTGATGTTTTGGGAAATTTGGGAGAAAAATGCAAGAGGACAACCATCTAAATCCATATAAGTTGAAGATAATTGAATATTTTTTAAGGATATTATCAAACCAACAAAAAAGAGTTCAAGGGACAAATTTAATAATAATGCACAATATTTCAATCTTTTATTAATTTTATATATCAAATCTGGCATCTAAATATGCACATGTTTGACATCTCTTATCAGATTTTTATACAAAATATGGCATCTAAATATGCACATGTTACATCTCTTCTCTTTTTTATATACAAAATTTGGCATCTAAATATGTACATGTGACATCTCTTATCATATTTTTATACAAAATATGGCATCTAAATATGCACATGTTACATCTCTTATCAGATTTATATACAAAATTTGGCATCTAGATATGTACATCACTGCGAGTTTGTAACATTTCACATAACATATATACAATTTCTTAAAAATTATTCTACTATATTTAGAATGATTCAGCTATATAGCACACAATCAATCAAGGGAACTTTCTAGATCAGCTCTAACCCTTAATGTATCAAGTATTGCCTCGTGATCAAATTCATGTACTTTCCACAACTTCTTGTTAAGAGGCCTACCCCGATATAGTATTAGTTAAATATTTGCTGTAACAATAAGGTTTCTCAAAATCCTCAAATAACCACATGGTAAAATTCTTGATAGGGTACGTACATTTAATTGTAAAGACAATTTAAAGTCAAAATAAATACATTATACATGACAATTTGACTTAAAGAGATCTTCATGGTAGGGGATAGAAATATACTGCCTTTTAAGCCATTTGCCTATCACAATGATAGATACTATTGGGTACTCAATATCCTCATCGTCAATGACTATAGCTATCAGTTTCTTTTTGGGCTCAATACACCAACATAGAAAGTAATTTGTTCCTTCATTATTATTCTCATATGCAATAGCTGCATATACATGACCTGGATTATATAGAATGATAAGTTAATAGAAAAATTGAAAGTAATCTATTTTAACCAAGTATTAAATTGATAACTTGGTATTTGGTTCAACTAGGTCAGATACATGCTCAAAATTTGTTCATGCTTCAACCTAGTTGAGTTCTAGTGTTGTAGGAAGTTGATATGAATCAATTGGATGCAAAGGTCTACAATACCATTGATCATTCCACTCTTTTGATTCACATTCATCCCATAAATGATGTATAAACAAAGAGCAAAAGCATGCAAGATTTCTAGTATGAATAATGACACTGCATTTTGTTGGAGTTGATGAAATCCAATTTCGAAGACACCCAAGATCACCTGCATGTGAAAATTTGTCAAAGAGAAGCCGAGGAGAGAAGACCACGAAGCAAGAGAAAAACCTTAAATGGACATGAGAGAGAAAATATGCAAACACAAGATAATATGTATTTAAAATATGCAAGAAGTGATGTTAAAATACAATGAGGGAGCCTAAATATAAAGAGCTCCAGGAATCTTCCAGAACAAGCTAGAAGATGCTAGGAGATAAGTGTGACAACTAAGCATACATCCACATAAGGTGGAAAGTCCTTGAACAAGGTGAGAGGATAAGTATGACCTAGGAGAGAACAAACTCCCATATTGTCAACAACTTATAACGAACTCCTAGGCTACAACTAAGTAATGAATGCATTTACCTAAGTAAGCTTAAGTAAATAGAATAAATAATTAGTAAATTAATTATTTACTCTAATACCCTCCCTTAAGTGCAACTTAGGGAAATTCCTTAAGCTCACAAAACTAAGATGAAAAAGAAGAATGGGTCTCGGCAACGAGGCCATGTTAGGTACCCATGTACAATGAAAAAGATTGAACCTCTAAAAATGGGGAAAGAGAGAAAACCATGTGGGAAAAACCCTCTCCCAAAAAGAGGTAAGAACCTAGTGAAGAACTGAAGATGCCTCAACTAGGGGAATGCCCCTAAAATAGGAACAATGAGTGATCATGAAGAGCATCACTGAAGCATGAAGAAGCCGCAAATCTGCCAAACTACTGATCTAAAGAACCTCCATGGAAGAAGAAGGCACAAACCGAGCATGTCTATATGGTAGATGATCCATCTCACTGAAATGCATAGGTAGCCAGCCACTGCAATCGCCTTGTGTATAGGATGAACCAATGAATACATAGTTCACACTATCAAACCATTGAACCATGGATGCATTAAAAAAATAGCATAACCCCCCCTTAATGTAAATGGGGTGAGATGACAGGCAACTAAGAAGGTGAGCCAAAGTCTCCTGTAGACAAACCAAGAATGATGAGAGAGGAAGAGGTACAAACACCTATAAAGACATGGTCAAACTGACTCTGCATGGGGCTAATGTCATGGAAGGGACACTCACTTGACAAAGGGAGAAGGCCTAAAATAGCAAACAACTATCCCCCCATGGTGCTTTATGAAAATAGTGAATGTACAACTGACTCAAAACAATGTTCATGACCCCTAGAATGCAAGACTGGCACTTTATCTTAGTATGATACATAAAAGTGCTTCAAATTGATATTTATAATGATCAAAACTAAAAACAAGCTAATAGAAAACAAAGTACAACCTAAAACAATGGAAACTATGCTAGAAAAATGATCCTCAGGCCTAAAACACTCAAGATATCCACTATATAGAAAAAATGCAAAAACTATGATAGAAATAGCATGGGCCAAAAACTAATAAAAAGGACCACATTTCTGAAAAGGTAACAAAACCAGCTTTCCAAAAATATAAAGTTTTTAAAAAACTGACACGGGACGCAAAAGATATGCTTGCTGGAGTCAAAAACACAACTTCAGACTTCAACTAAAAAAGGGGCAACAAAAATGCATCAAAACCTAAAAATACCTACACCAATTTTTTTTTCTCGGAACCAGCTTTTCGACACTTCTTTCAGATTGGAAAAATACGTCTCTATGCTCAAGTTATGGCCAAAAAATTAAGAGTAGGTCAAAATAGACCTAGAAGGAGGTGCAAGGGCTAAGATGCTGATGATGTCATGCTGATTTCAGCAAAACAATGGCCTAAATTTGACGGCTTGTCAGTCGTCAGCTCAAAAAAAGATGCCACATGGCAAGTGCTGACATGGTAGGGGTGACGTAGTGAGTCCACGTGGCACCCAAGCCACGTGTCACATCGACACTGGCTAACTGCGCCTAAAAAATTTGATTGTGCACTGAGTTGGCACGCTAAGTACACAAGCCGAGCAGACAAAGGTGAAACCAGGGCTGAGCGGTGTAGAACAGGTGGAGCAGCGGTAGAAGCGGAGGAATCTGGGGAGCCGTCGGCGGAGCGCTGCGGGTGGGCGACAGTCGAGCCTCGGCGGTGATGCGGCCACACAGTCGGCTACAGTGGCTCATGGGCTAAGTGCTGGTTGCGTGGCGGTGGTTCCTGGGTGGCGTGGTAGTGGTGCACCAAAAATATTTTTTAAAAATTTTTTTGCTCAAAAATCTATACGATCCGTGCGAAAAATGCCTTGAAACAATTTTTTTTGCCTCCCGGAGCTCTGTCTCCAAAATAAAAAAGCTTTATATGAATCTTAATTGCAAATGGCCTTTTGGATCTAATGGCAGTGTCTGTTTGGGCTGAAAGTGCTCTAAAATGTTCTATCCCCCTGATCTAAAGAAAAAAGCACAAATAAACTAGGGTTTGTGACTCCAAATCACGGCTTCAAAAATATTCAACCAAGTAGTAGTAGGGAGGCTTTGATACCATGTTGGAGTTGATGAAATCCAACTTCGAAGATGCCCAAGATCACTTGCATGTGAAAACTTGTTAAACAGAAGCCAAAACCCTAAACATACATGAGAGAGAAAATATGCAAACATAAGAAAATATGTATTTACAACATGCAAGAAGTGATGTTAAAATATAATGAGGGAGCCCGAATATAAAGAGCTCTAGGAATCTTCCAGAATGAGCTAGAAGATGCTAGGAGATAAGTGTGACAACTAAGCATACATCCACATAAGGTGGGAAGTCCTCGAACAAGGTGAGAGGATAAGTATGACTTAGGAGAGAACAAACTCCCATATTATCAACAACTTATAACGAACTCCTAGGCTACAACTAATTAATGAATGCATTTACCTAAGTAAGCTTAAGTAAATAGAATAAATAATGAGTAAATTAATTATTTACTCTAACACATTTGAACCTCGAAATGAATGCATCTCACTCGTTCCTGTAAGTGTACAACAATCTTGCAAATTTTCAATGTTAGGTTCACGTATCAACCAAAAATATCTAGAAACCATAGACTTACCTATAGTACTTGGTCCCATTATTGAATTACACCATCTAACAATTGTTTCAACATTTTTTAATATTGCACCACCTTCGTACTTTAATTCCTCTCTACTAAGGGCTCTTTTCACATATGCTCCAACACCATCATGCTCTCCCTTTCCATGTCCCGCCTCAATGAAATTCCAAAAATATTGTGCTCCACTTGTCACATGCATCCTACTTAACCAATAGAACATCCTTGCATTCTTAAATTGTGCGATGAAATTGTCTAACCATATAATGTGTTGATTGTATCTTTCATCTCTTTCCCTCAAATTGTCATAGAAAACTCTTAAAAATCCTTGCACAAACTTTGATGAATGAGTTTGATCATTGCTGATATAGAAGTGATACTCTCTTAATACTTTCTTGTCATCCTCTGTGCTATCATGTTCATGAATAAATGCTATGTGTGCAAAAATTGACACTTGTATAGAGTTGAAATACATTGGTTGCACTTTATTTTGAGGTTTTAGTGTACAGTTTTCAATTAATTCAACAACCAACATAATCATACCCTAGCAAAAAGTGTCCTTACACAACTTGAATTGCTCATCTGACCATCTAGCTCTATGTGTATGACTTATGTAGTCATTAACTATTTTCTCTTGAAACAATTTCATAAAATCAGCTACATATACATCACTTTTCACTAATTCACACCTCTTTAATTCTTTTCCAATCTTTAACACCATATATAAGTGACTTTTACTTTCCAAGTGAAACTATGTATTATCAATTTAATGTGTGCTATCTAGATGTAGACATCTATGAAACCTTTGCAAACCACCACATTGAGGGAAAAAACCTTTCAAACACATGGTCTTATAATAAATGCACTCATCATCTCATTTACATAGTACACATGCAATAATTTTTATTAGTGACTTAGGAGGTAATTGTAGACCACATTCATGTAATATTTTGTTAGTATGAAAAGTACAACATATATAACAATAAACATCATAATGCATAGAAAACTCAACATGAACCCTACAACAACATGTAGTGCGTGTATGATTTATCTTAACATAGAATGCTTTTTTCATCTCAAAAAACCTTTGGCTGATTTTAATTTGAGGAAATATTTGAAGAAACATTTCATAAAATTGTGTTTGAGTCATATCCAATTTTATTTTTGAATGTGGCTCACGGTTTGTTTTTCCACTTTGTCTTTTAACAACATCTTTTTGGTTTGGTGAAGCCCTTGTGTTGTCATACCAAAATTTTCTATTAATGTTCTTAGTGCATCAATAATAACTTTATCCTTACGTGGGAGTCTACCTTGGAATGACCAAAAAGTAGTCTCCTTAGAATTCTCAATTTTCTCTCACCTCACTAAGGCTTTGAGTAACGTTGTTCTAATTATCCTTAATGATTTACTTGTTTTTCTTACCATACAAGTTTTTTCCATTTCCTTTCCTATTATGGTTGATCTAAGGAGTTTTTGAATTGTATTAGCATCTTTAGTATGTTCTTTTGAACCAATGGATTGGTATGCATCAAAGAGATTTCTAACAATTCTTATTTCATTACTATTTTCAGATGTTCTTAGCCCCAAAATTCTCATTGTCTCTCTAAATTTCAAATTTTTAACCATTTCAACAACAAGTTGGCATCTTCCACTTTGATTTAAATTTTTAAAATGGTTATTCCAAATATTTTGAGCAATTCTCCTACAATTTCTTTATGACATTTTATCATGCATTGGCTTCAAAGTATTTTCATCAATGTCAATTATAAACTTTGGTTTTCTACGAATTATTCTAGGAGATATTGATGTATGCACATTCTGTATATTTGTATTACCTACATAATATATATTCATTTTTTCAACTTGAGATGTCTCATTAGGGGCATTAGGTAATGTAAGTGTATTTGTCATAATCATTTCAATTGGAGTATGTTGAACATTTTTCGTTTGTCAAATTAGGTGCATTTGTGACATCAATATCAATAGGTATATTTTCATCACTTACATTGGAGGCATTTGATGATGTACCTTCACATAATCTCCTCATAGGCTCTCTTCTTTTTGCTTCTCTTCTTTTTGCCTTTACTACATCTCATTTTAAATCGTTCCTCTCTTGTTCTTTCCCATGATTGTAGATGCAAATTACCCTACAAAAAATAACATGAATAAAATAAACAATAAAATATAAAAATAAAAAAATTTTCATGATTATTTTATGCTCAATCATAAGATACTAGAACATAAAATAAGATCTTGGCACATGAAAAATATAAAATTTAGCATTTCCAAGCACAAATAGTCTTACACTTGTATACCTAGTAACAAAATACATGTGAAACAATAGTATAATTTGGTGGAATACACTAATACAACATAATAATCATAGACATGTTGTTTTATGAACAATTTTCAATAACCCAGTTGAGTTTTGTATAACTCGATGAGGTTATTGAGTTCTAATTGCATTGTCCATATGGACAAATAACCTGATCAGGTTCTGTATTACTAGTGCACAAAGGTAGATTGAAGGAGGGAGGAGTGATGGAGAGAATGAGAGAGAGAGAGGGTGAGGCTAGGATAAAAAGATAGAAGGGGATAGGAAGAGGGAGAGGGAATGAGAGAGAGAGTGAATGAGGGTGAGAGAGAGAGAAGAGGATAGGAGAAATAGAGAGATGGGATATAAAAGAGAGAGAAGGGGATAAGATAAAGAAAAAGTATTAGGGGATATGATAAAGAGAAAGGATTAGGGGATAGGAGAAAGAGAGAGAGAAATGAGATAGGATAAAGATAGAGATGGGATATGTGTGTGTGTGTGTGTGTGTGTGTGTGTGTGTGAGAGAGAGAGAGAGAGAGAGAGAGAGAGAGAGAGAGAGAGAGAGAGAGAGAGAGATTAGGGGATATGATAAAAATATTGAGAGAGAGGGGGATAGGACAAATAGAGGGAGGAGATAAGACAAAGAGATAATGAGAGAGAGGATGGGATGGAAAGAAGAATTAGAGGATGTGAGAGAGTGAGAGAGAGAGAGAGATGGAGAGAAAGAGAGGAAGAGAGAGAAGAGGGTAGGACAAAGAGAGAGGGGATAGGACAAAGAGAGAATGAGAGAAAGAGGATGAGATGGAGAGACGAATTAGAGGATATGATAGAAAGAGTGAGAGAGAAGGGGATAGGAGAAAGAGAGAGAGGGAAATAGGAGAGAGGGAGGGAGGGGGAGAGAGAGAGAGAGGAGGGAGAGATATTTGGGAAAATGATATAAAGAGTGAGAGAGAGAAGGGGATATGATAAATAGGGAGGGGGGATAGGAGAGAGAGAGGATGGAGAGAGAGTTTAGTGGATATGATATAAAGAGTGAGAGAGAGAAGGGGATAGGAGAAATAGAGATGGAGAAAAGATAAAGAGTGATAGGGATAGGATAAATATTGAAAATTAGAGAGAGGATGGGATGGAGACAAGGATTGGTGGACATGATAGATACTTGTTTAGTATAATACATAACCCAATCTCTCTCTCTCTCTCTCTCTCTCTCTCTCTCTCTCTCTCTCTCTCTCTCTCTCTCTCTCTCTCTCTCTCGCTCTCTTATTCCATCCCTCAATTTAACTTTTTGAAGTAGTGATACAAAACCTGATTAGGTTTTGAATGCATTTTTTATTTTCATAACCCAATCGGGTTATTTGAATCCACAAAACCCGATGGGTTATGGCTTGGTGATAGCCTAGGAAAATGACCCAAAGGCTTGGGAGATTATTTCCCCTCCATTTTTTTCCTTTAGATGTTTTTTCATCTTCTAAGATAAATTATCATCTTTGTCTTCATCAGGTATGCTAATGGTAAAGTGGGTATCTCTAAAATCACCACCGTAATCTTACCTGTCTTCTTATCTTTCTAACCATATATTTTTTTCTTTTTTGGACAACATTAACATTGTAAACTTTAATTACTTTTAACAATGCCTTGAAATTCCTCACAGACATATGTCTACCAATTTTTTAATAACTTTTGATATACTTGACCAAATTCAAAATAAATTACATATTACTTTTCTACACTTGATTATATACAGATGTTAAAAAAAAGTTTCATTTTTAATTATTCTGATGCTAGTTATGCTCAACAGATGAACAGGTACCAAAATTTTAGGATGTAGTCTATTCAATAATTTGTAACAAAAAAAATACTCATCATAAAATTACAAAAAAATACACAACTTCTAGAAATGACTCTTAACTATCATCCTACCAAAGGGATATGAGACATACTAAATATAAAGAGTGAGAGAGAGAGAGAGAGAGAGAGAGAGAGAGAGAGAGAGAGAGAGAGATTATGGGAGATTAATAAAATTATAGAAAGAGCCAGAGAGAAGGGGATAGGAGAAAGAGAGAGAGATTAGTAGATATGATAGAAAGAGTGCGAAAGAGATGGAGAGAATGAGAGAAAGAGAGAGAAAAGGATAGGAGAAAGAGAGAGGGGATAAGACAATGAGAGAATGAGAGAGAGAGGATGGGATGGAGATAAGAATTAGAGGATATGATAGAAAGAGTGAGAGAGAGAAGGGGATAGGAGAAAGAGAGAGAGAGAGTGATAAGAGGGAGGGGAGAGAGAGAGAGAGAGAGGAGAGAGGGAGGGAGGGAGGGAGGGGGAGAGAGGGAGGGAGGGAGTGAGGGGGAGAGAGAGAGATTTGGGGAAAGGATATAAAGAGTGAGATAGAGAAGGGGATATGATAAAGAGGGAGGGTGATAAGAGAGAGAGGATGGAGAGAGAGTTTAGTGGATACGATATAAAGAGTAAGAAAGAGAAGGTGATAGGAGAAATAGAGATGGGGAAAGGATGAAGAATGACAAGGATAGGATAACGAGTGAAAATGAGAGAGAGGATGGGATGGAGAAAAGGATTGGTGGACATGATGGACACTTGTTAGTATAATACATAACCCAATCTCTCTCTCTCTCTCTCTCTCTCTCTCTCTCACTCCCTCCCTCAATCTAACCTTGTAAAGTAGTAATACAAAAATCGACCAGGTTCTGAATGCATTTTTTTCCATAACTCGATTGAGTTATTTGAATCCACAAACCCTGATTGGGTTATGACTTGGTGATCGCCTAGGAAAATGACCCAAAGGCTTGGGAGATTGTTTTCCCTCCATTCTTTTTCCTTTAGATGTTTTTTCATCTTCTAAAATAAATTATCATCTTTGTCTTCATTAGGTATGCTAATGGTGAAGTGAGTATCTCTAAAATCACCACCATAATCTTACACATCTTCTTATCTTTCTAACCATATAGTTTTTTCTTTTCTTGGACAATATTAACATTGTAAACTTTAATTACTTTTACCAATGCCTTGACATTCCTCATAGACATATGCCTACCATTTCTTTAATAACTTTTGATATACTTGACCAAATTTACAATAAATTACATATTACTAGTCTACACTTGATTATATATAGATTTTAAAAAAAAGTTTCATTTTTCAATTATTTTGATGCTAGTTATGCTCAACACACGAATAGGTACCAAAATTTCAGGATGTAGTCTATTCAACAAATCATAACAAAAAAATACTCATCGTAAAATTACAAAAAAATACACAACTTCTAGTTATGACTCTTAACTATCATCCTACCAAAGGGATATGAGACATACTAAATATAATTATGTCTTTTATGCTGCACATGAAAATAACTATGTTATGTTTTCTAAAAAAATTAGGAACTATTTTTCGTATGCACAAGGTTTGACCCACCTAATCTTATCCATTTTGTAAAAAATATAGTAGTTTAGAAATTAGATTTAGAGTACTATAATTTATATATTTTATGCATCTTGTCATTTTTAGTGGATGACCCTCAAATGTCTTGACCGAGTTCAGGTTCACCTCATTTTAAGAAAAAGTTGTCAACTTATACCTCCCTTTTTGTACACCATCTTGGTGCACTCACCCTTGGATTAAATTTTAATGTTGTAACCTGCAACCATTCGTCAGTATAATAATAAAAAATTGTATGTGAAACATATTAAAAATATTGGATTAAGTAAATATTATTATAAATACTACCCATACTACCCTTTCTAATCCTTCAGAAGAGATCCTTCTCAAACCACCTAACCCTTTGATGACAATTGTATCTTGGTTAGGTAATTATCATATAAATAACATCTTCCTTAGACCTCTTTGGGATCTCTATTAAATCTACTTGGTAGAGATCCCACCTCTAACCAAGTTTATTGTCTCTGACATATGCATATATTTGACCACTACAATATATATTGTCTCTAAGAAATTCTCTACAAATCTCTCTCTAGGTTCCAATTTGGAATACCAACATTCAATAAATAATGCCCCTCTAATCTTTGAGTTTTCTTAAAAGAAACTCGACATTGTAATGAATGACCTCTATCAAGTTCTTACTCAATCCCTATGAGAACTATAAAGTTCTCATCTCAATCCTTGATCTTGATAATTTTATCTAACAAATGATTCATATTTATTTATGAAATAAACATATGAAATGAACACACTTTTGGTTCCCATTAGTTTTTCATTTTATAATTTTTCATAGAATATATTTTACTATAGTTCCCAACATTTAATATACATTAGTTTAGTTTCTTTTCGATCTCTACTCTAATGGTTTTGTAGTTCAACTTTCTTAGATATAATTATTGTTTAATCCTCCCATATTTTATTTATCATCCATGTCCACAAAGAGTTGCAAACTGTCATAATCACAATCCTTTTGAAAAGTCACAACCCTTCATAAGAATAATGCTTTGGAAAGGTCATAAAACTTCATGATCAAAATCCTTTGAAAAGTCACAACACTTTATAATCACAATACTACCAAAAAGTCACAATATTTCATGATCACAATACTATCAAAAAGTCACAACCTTTCATAATCCAAATCCTTTTGAAAAGTCACAAGTCTTCATAGTTAAAATATTTTTGAAGAGTCACAACCATTCATAATCATAATCCTTTCCAAGAGTCGTATCCTTTCACCATTGAAAATATTTGAAAAATCCACTTGTTTTCTTTTCCTTCCTCTTCTAAATAATCCTTATTTAACTCTTCCCTTCTTCTTGTCTTCCTTACTCTTTAAAATGAACTCTCCTCCATTTTATACCTTAATTTTAAAGAGTCACATCTTTTAGTTACATCTCTTGACTTTTTATTAGATTTAGTTAATATGTATTATATTATTTCTTATCTATTTTATATTTATTATCATTTATAATTAAATGATATTTGAAAAGATTACATACTTTCTAGAATATCCTTTTCTATTTAATTTAATTTATTAATTTAAAATTTATTATTATTTAATTATTTTAAATATTATACTAAATATTGTTTTATTGATAATATATTATATATGTAATTTTATTTCTTATTTCTATACTTGAATATGATTTTGTTATCATTATTTATTTAATTCTTTTATTAAAATTATATTTTAAAATGGAGACATGACACCAACCTATAATCTGGACACATGCATAACAAACATTTCTTCATCTTTTCTTTCCAACTTTCATAATTATCTCTATCAAACTTTGGACTTCCTTTCCTTGTAACGCCCCACTTGAAAACCCAATAGAAATAAACCTGACATGATTCAATGTTATTGAACTATTTAAAAAAAAAGAGTTTAAACAACATCAAAGTAATAATGCAGAAGCAATATACACATATACATCAGGTACACATAAGCAATTATAGATATAGATTTTCATTCCTCAAGAGTTCCTTTGTGTTGAGTTACATTTAAGTTTATATTAATTAGTTTAAATCTTAAGCACAATATTCCATGATCATAAATAAATAAAAATGTATAAATATAGATGATATGATAAAGAACATCCAGATAAAAATATCCACTACACATGTTATAGGGTATGTAATAATAAATACAAGTACATTAATATACAATACAATATCCCATCGAATCTCAAAATACATGATACATAATTACATCAAAATAATAGAAGTCTCCAAGATAAGAATAATAATGATAAATGATACAACTGCACCAATGAGCATCGAACATCCATAAATCTGGGGGACCCAAATGGTAAGAATACAATACTTACCAACCACATGGTCACCTAATTAGGCTTTCACTCCCATGTTGCAGGGATATAATATACAATCCACATACAGATAATCAAGTCATAAAAAAATCTTAGGAAAGGAATCTTGATAGCCAAATCTACTTCAAGGGTAACACAAACTACTCAAGAAAAAGAGATAATCAAAATTGAAAGGACACTCATTCCAATACCAACATCACACACCAAGGCAACATCCAAAATACCACATACAATACAATATCAAATCAAAATAAAGTCAATGAAAGATATTCACGTTAAGTCAAAGGCCACGTCCAAGAATAATAATCAATAGATAATAATCATCATCAATAAAAGTAAATCACCAACAATAAGAACATCCAACAATAAGTACACCCCAAATAACTAAAACTCATCAATATAAGTAACTGTCAATAATAAATGACATCCAATCAATAAGTAATAACTCACAATAAATACACCATCAAAAGTAATCTCCAACAATTACACCACTAGAGACAAATATTATTATTTTTTTAATGAAGGAGACTCAAGCTAGATACTATGGAGTGTCATCATATGGTCAAACTATTTGAGTTACCCTAAACTAATCTCTCATTAGACCTTGGACTCCCAAGTGTTGAGTTACCCTAGATTGGTCACTCTGGACCCTGAAACCCTAATGTGACACATGCAGAGCTAGAATACCCTGTATGAAGATGAGGCAAGCCAATCACACCTCTCATTAGGTATCATTCCATTCCCATCTTTAGCCTATACAAGCACTCAAGACATGGGTGAAGAAAAATTTCTAACTTATCTTTTTAATGTGTGTCTAAATATTATAAATTACCATGTCATCACTTGTTACACAACTTACAATGAGTTACCCTGATAAGCACTTTGGGCCTTAACCCCCATTGCAAGCCACTCCCATAGACATGCACATAGAATACCTTCCCAAAACTCACAAACCACAATTATGTCCCATACTACAAAAGTAATATTGATCAAATTCAGTTCCTTAATAGGCAACCCAAAAATAACATTGGTTTCTCAAAACCGTGTTCTCATAAATGCTCAATAGCATAAAGCTCATAAAATATAAATCTCAATTCAAATCATAAAGTACATCATGACATCAAGACAAATAATCATAAATAAATCTCAAAAATGCTTCTGATGCACATCCTAACTTTGCCAACTAAACAACCCATAAAGAAAACCATCATGAAAATAAACATCACAAGACTATAAATAGAATATAAGAAAACACATAGTTTTTAGCCATATGTTTTATTTCCATTAATTTTCTATTGTTTAGTTTGGGTCATAATGATGTGTTTGAAAATTAAGTAAGAATATATATGTTAATATAAATAATTATGTTATTATACTTATTTGAATGAATAAGTATTTAAATATCCAATCTCTTTGTGCATATAAAATATCATGCAATATTATCATGTTATTAATTTAAATAATCATAAATAATTTAATTAATAATATAAATATATATTACTAGATTAAATATTAATATCAATTTCATTTCTAAAATATTAATTTGATGTCTATTTATGTCCAATATTAATATCTAATTCTCTTTCAATTCATAATGCAACTAGAGATAAATTTATAAATTTAATTTAATTATTTATAATTTCTCTCATAAAGACAAATAGTTATTAACTAGATGATTACAAGGTGAACTCCACTACAACTTCTCTTAAAATATAATAAAATTATAAATATTTATTTATCAACTTCTCTCTTGCATTAATAAATATAAAATTATTTATATGCAACAAACAGTTTAACTAGACTATCACTAATACTAACATTCACTTCATAACTAGATGAATACTATTTATTTAATTTTTGAAATTAATAAATAATAATTATTTTATTTCAAAAAAAGTTTTTAAATTTTTTTTTTTTCTAAAATTGATAATTAGTGATAAAAAAAGATTTTTTTAATTCTAAAAAAATAATTCCAAAAAATAAATTATATTTTTATAAAATAAAAATAAACATGCAATCACCATTTTTTTGCATTCTTTTGATTTCTCAAATGATGCAAACATAATATACTTAGTTTTCTATTTTTAGTATATTTATTTTCACATGTATGCATATGTTTATTACAACATGCTTTCCTCTCAATTAATCTTTTCCTTTCCCAATTAATTTTATAATTAAATTATTTTAGATGTAAGAATAATATTTATCTTTATTTAGAAATTCATAATAATCACTATGTCCAATCTTCATATTTCCATACATGCTCTTAGTTGTAGCATCTAGACATACTCTAGAACATAATCCCAAGCATGTAAAAGGTGTTCAATCCCCAAACCACGCGAATCCAAACTCTGTTAATTTTTCTGCCAGTCTTCACAAAATAACCGATATGTTGACATCAATGAAAAACTTTGTCGTGAATGCAATAAACCACCATTGAATCATATCTCTAACACTACTAGGATACTCCCATATAGGAATATCATTAGCATTTATGCTTACAATCTCCCCCTTTAACATTGATGGCAACATAGACGAAAAACATCTAAGTTCTACGAATACCAAATATACTACTCCATCCGCTCCCCCATTCATGCCATCCAAATAAAAAAATGTAACTTATTCTATTTCAATACTACTATGAATATTCTTTTGGTTGCAAAATTTGAAGATAGATGGCTTTAGATGCTAGCTCCTAAAGGTCCTCCTTAAATATATAAAGTAAAATCAAACTGTCAACCAAAAGTAAAGCAAAGTCTTTAAGGGTTGAGTGGCTCAAAGTTGCTCATACATGTGAGAAACATTGGGAAAAGGATTAGAGGACAAAGGTATAAGAGAGGAGTTAGAGAAATTAAGGAAGTTGGTGGATTTCTTGGGATGAGTTGCTCACACATGTGAGTAACTATTAGGCACTTAAAAGGGGCTAAAACACTTTTTACACTAATTAATCTTAGTTAATTAGTTGGTAGGCTTAGGTGTATGAAAGTGATGGGTGGTACAAGGTTTTAGGTAGGAGTTTAGGATTAAATCAAATACAATTTAATTTAATTGTGGGTTAATAAGATTTAATCATGTGGAGGAATTAAATAAATGAGTTTTATTTAAAAATGGGATTTATGGAGCAAACATATATTAAATTAAATTTAATACATTAGGGACTTCTATTTAAATTTAATTAAAAATATGAATGGATTTAATTAAATAGGTAGATGAACATAATAACTAAAATTAACTATAGTGTTACAAGAGATGTTAAATTAATTAATTAGTGTTTGGGATGCTTTTAGACGTCTACAACATTTTAAAATTATGTAATGCTTTAGACTTATCTCTCAAGAAGGTTACCCTCATCAGTCTAGAGTATTTATCAACAAATAGCATAAAATACTTATCACTATGATAAATTCTTGTCCTCAGATGACGATACAAATTAATATGCACCAAACCCAACATATTTTCAAATGAATATGACTTGCTACTAAAAGTAGCACTAGTTAACTTACCAAATTGGCATTCCTTGCACATAGCATTATCTAGTTTTACTAGTGTAGGTGATCCTTTGACTATGTCTGTCTTACCTACTTTGACCAAGCTTTCAAAGTTTACGTGAAAATACACGGGTCCTAATTGATTTTTCTTGGCCCTTCGAATGTTAGCTCCTAAAGGTCCTCCTCAAATATATAAATAAGATCTTTGTATCAAACATATTCTATCTTCTATTATTTCATTGTTACTGAGCTAGCATTTTGTTATAATTTTCTCACATTTTTTTGTTACTAACTTTTTTTGGTAGATGTTTTAGTTGCATTTCACATTTGTAGCTCACATATTCTCTTACATTTCCATTGAGAGTGGTTTGAGAATGGTTGATTCCATAACCATTACTTGAAGGAATTATTCCATCTCCATTTAGCATTAGGTTCATATCATTGTGGGATTTATAGTTGTGCTTTGAGAGAGCACAATTATATACCCATTCTTGAGCAAACAATAAGCCCTTTGGGTGCATTTGTTGAGTTTCTTCAAGGTTGCATGAGATTATTAGAAAAAGAAATCCATAAGAATATGAAGTGCTTTACATCTAACAAAGGAGGAGAATACACTTCCTGGAGATTTTTTTATTATTGTGATAGTAATGGTATCCAAATAAAAATTTCTACCCCAATGACTCCATGGCAAAATGGGACAAACAGGACAATTGTCGATGGTGCTAGAACCATGTTGACCCAAAGAGATGTTGCTAATATGTACTAGAGAGAAAGAATAATTACTAAGATCTACACTATGAACTAAGTACAAGTAAATACAATAAATAGTAAGATTCCTTTTGAATTATAGTATCATCGTACTTCTAGTGTGAATTATTGTAAATTTTATGGTAGTAGATGTTATATTAAGAAGGATGATTTCACTAGAAAGTTTGATTCTAAGAGTGATGAAGGAATTTTCTCAGCATATATTACCAAAATTAAGGCAATTGAGAGGGAAAATGTAAAGTTAGATGAATTTATAGATAAATATTATAATCTCGATGATTCTAGCAAGCATGAATCTAAAAGAGCTCCAAAAATTGTTTATGTACAACCTGAGAAGCAAGAACATATTAAAAAAAATAAATTAAAAATATGCAATAGTTCAACTAGTGGAAGAAGAAAAAGAAGCTCTAAGGCTCGAACTAGAAATACTAAGATATGTGAAGATCAAATACTCTATAAATCAAATTATTGGTGACAAAAATATAGGAGTACAAACTAGAAGAAAAATTAGGTAGTGTACTTGTTTGATTTTTGAGTTTGAGCAAAGGACTGTTAATCAAGCATTGAAGAGTGATGATTGGATCAAGATATGGAAGAGGAACTTGATCATATTGAGAAGAATGATACTTGGATACTAGTTCCTAGACTAGTAGACAAAAATATAATTGACACAAAATGGATCTTCAAGAATAAGTTGAATGAGAATGGTAAATTAATTAGAAACAATGTAAAATTAGTTTACAAGGGGCACAATAAGAAGTATTGGAGTAGACCTTTTCACTAGTTTCAAGACCTGAAGGGCTAATAATCTCACTTTCGTATGCTTCTTATAAGAAATTTATTGTTTTCTATATGGATGTCTAGTCTTCCTTCTTAAACAAAACTCTAGAAGAAATAGTCTATATAGAACAACCATATGGTTTTGCATTATCAAAAGAAGATGATAGGATGTGCAAATGAAAAAAAAAAACATTTGTATGTTCTTCAAAAGCACCAAGAGCTTGGTATTAAAGGTTGCACTCTTGGTCAAGATAGGTATAATGACTTAAAATTTACACCCCAATGGGTGGGCCATTTACGATTTGCATTCACGTTAATCCTAAGAACTAAATTCAAAAAATTAAGCCATTTGTGTTATTAGCCAACTCAAACCTTTTCCAAAAAATATACACAAGAAAGTCACGGTGGAAACAAACATTTTGCATTGTGAAGATGTTCATACATCATAGTTGCATCCATAAAATATGTAGATGTGTAGATTTGTTTGAGCATTAAAAAACCTACTACCTTCTCATTTTTCAATACCCAAATGATGGCTTTTATATAGATTCCATTCAAGTTTGATAAAACCCTCGATAGAGGTCATTTTATCTAGAGTTTTCAAAATCACTTGCTCTCTACTCTCTACCTCTTTCAAATTTTAACTCTCACATTCTCTACTCACTCACTTTTCTCTATCTCTATATTTTAAGTTATCTCATCTAATCTATCCCATTTCCATAGCCATTTTTTCATTTCATCTATCCATTTATTGTAGGTTTACTCTCATGTATGCATGATCAACCTTTCTCTCTATTTGGCTTCACACTTTGATTCCAACTTGTTAGAAAGTAAAGTCCACCAAGATAACTTTTGGTGGGGGGGGGGGGGGTGGGGGGGGGGATGAATCAGTTATGCAACTAAAAAAATTTCAATATCCTTATTATTTTCTAGAACATGTAACAATAGCCACAACAACCATAGAAAGATAACCATGCACAATAATACTAGATTTGTAAACTAGGGAAACCTTCGATTAGAGGGAAAACCTTGGTGGAAATGATGCCCATAAGTTGATGTACTAATAAAAAGTTCCTTCTGAAAGGATGGACCTTTTTAGGAGTCAATTAAATACATTCAATACATATGAGTCCCTATTAGGAGCCTTTGAATCCCTGCTAGGAGATTCCAACCTTGTTAAGAGTTGTGCTAGCCTTGTTAGGAGTTGAAAGGAAGATAAAAGGAGCTATTGTCCAAATAACTTTAGTACCATCTTCAGTGAATAATATAGGTGT
Organism: Cupressus sempervirens; assembly: GCA_028749045.1. Taxonomy (NCBI): domain Eukaryota; kingdom Viridiplantae; phylum Streptophyta; class Pinopsida; order Cupressales; family Cupressaceae; genus Cupressus; species Cupressus sempervirens. The sequence continues at coordinate 271,782,956 of CM053784.1, read as the reverse complement.
ACATCAACAACTATATAAGAACAAATTCTCTTGCCAAATTTAGTTCCTTGTAAGCTTATTGTGCCTTGACTACACCAATAACTAATATGATCCAAAAGATGTTCAAATTCAAGATCACACAATAGATCACATATCACATTATTCGCACTAGATACACATCCACAAGGAAATGACCTTTCCTTTATACCAATTCCTAAAACAAAAAATTGAGTCTGGCTTGATGATTTCCCCATTTATAATAATAACATAGGACCAACTTGACGTAAGGAGAGACTAAATAGTTAGGGATAAAGGCACACCTAACTACCCAATCACCTTGCTGAGTAAACACAATGAAATAAAAAAGATAGTGAAAAACACCAAGGAGAAAAGGAAAAACAAACACTTTTACTAATTCATCCAATTATCAACATACATGCTCAACTATAAGGCCTTCTAGATTATGGCTAGATACAAAGTACAACTAGCCTTCGATGGTTTCTTTATTGAAAAAATAATAACATAAAATATTTTTGGATGATGGAAGGCTAGACGTGATATAATGTCTTAGGGAACATTACAACTACAACTCGAGTTTGGTTGAATTATGTCTTAGGGAGCATTTGGAACATTTGACTATTTGAAATTCAATGCATTAAGATTAGACAAAATCCATACAAACTTGTGTTTGACAAATAGGAAGAAAATCAATTTGGATGAAAATATTTTAAATCTTGCTTCAAGTACCATTGTCAAGTTTGGTGGTTCACATGAATTAAAATTGTGGGAGTCTATTGTTATCCCATAGATAAAAGCTAAAACAAGGGACACACAATTCCTCAATTGTGAAAAAAAGAAAGATTTACATCACATTTGTTTATCTACAACAAAGTAGGTGTAACTACAATAAAATTAAATGTCAAAACATAATAAACCAATTAGTAGAATATAAATTTCAAGATCAAGATTAAACCCTTCCAAGAGAAGCATAAAAAACTTCACATGCCAACAACTTCACTTGTTAGGAGAGAGGACAAGCTTGTTGGAACTAAAGCTTCCACATAATGAGAATACAAATAAATAAATGGACTGCCAAGCATCTCAAGTAACCAATAAACATAAATTTTGCATACCTCCCAACATAAAGCCAAAGATAAATCATGAAAACCATCCCTTTTTCACTTATTATTGATTGTTATTATTTTTCCAAGCATCTCAAGTACCCAAGAAACATTTGAAACAAGAAAGATAAATTGTGCATAACTCTGCCAACACAAAGCCAAAAGATAAATTACTAAAAACCACCTCCTTTCCAATTGTTAATTGTTATTATTCATTGACAAAAGAAGTCAAGAAATACTGATCAAATTTCCTCAAAAAGACAAAAATTCACTAGCATTTCATGATTGATCTATTCTGGAAAGAATAAAAGAAAATATGGAAGAATGTAATCCATTCTAAAGAAGGGAAAATATGACTGGCATTCCATGATATCATTTGTGCATACGAAGATACAAGGAATGGGAGGTGAGAGGCTACTTATAATAGTTGATTCCTCACAACCATGGATGAGCCTCATTTCCATGCTTGCAAGTTAAAATATCCTCCCCCCATTTTCTACTTCACTCAAGTAGAGTAGACTACACGTAGATGAATAAACCTAAAATTAGGGATCTCTCCAATACCATGCACTAGCCTTGTTGTGCACACTTTAACAAATTTTATTGATAGTTTATGTCATTATTAACTTTTAGTTTTCAAATTGTTTGAACAATGTGTTGATTTATTGATTGTTGTAACCTCTATTAAAAACTACTTAATGTAATTGGTGGAAAAGAATAAGAAAGATCGTGCTTGTCTTGAAATTTTTTGTTTTGTTTTCCTTTTCAGTTCTATTTTCCCCCCATTTCTAATATTCCTAAAAAAATAGGGAAATAATATATTCGTTCAGTGTGGTTACTTTCATAGCTTATAATAATTGCCTATAATTCAATTAGTAGTAACAAATATTTACATTATTAATTCGTTGCATGGCTTGTTACTACTTGTTATGTAGTTGCATATGCGTTCAATTACAACAATTGATTTGTGAGGAAAACCATAAATGTTGACTACTTTTCCACACCATTGAGCTATATTGTTATGAATAAATATAAATTTCTTCATCGTTTAGATTTTGAAGCCATCGTACAAAGCAAAGCAAAGAAAAGCATTTATCCCAACATAAAATAACATATTGTAGTAACAGGTCATTAAAATGTTATGTTTGTTTGATAAACATAGTTCTCATATAGAAAAGGATTTGAATAACGTGGAAAATACATTTTATCTTGTTTATAAATAAGTTTTTATTGCAAATAAATAATAAAAAAATTTGATAAATACATTGAAAATGATTTAAAATTCACTTAATTTATAAATTGTAATATCCAAATGATGTTGATCTAAACTATACCATTATATCATCATAATTTTTGCTTAAATATTAATCAAGATTTTGAAATAGGCATCTACATATTAATAAACCCTATTTATGATCTCAATGAAAGTGTGAATATAATAAAATTTATGCTTAATTTTGTTAAGGTTTCAGTCAATTCAAATATCTTTATCCTTTATATATGTGTGTTCATCATATATGATATAAGTTTATAGATATATATATAGTTACAAAAACCAATGCTAAAATTGCTCCATAATCAACATAAGTAAAGCCAAGACCAACACATGCCAACACAATTATAGGAACTTCTATCTAAACACTTCCCTCCTCTATTATATATATCCTATGGTCTCTTTCTAATTATTCTCTACCATAAGTCTTTCCTTTAAAATATGATCTCCGTACGAAAAATGGTCACCAAGACCAAATTTAACACATATTGGGTATGTAAAATGCTTAATGAGGCACCCTCAAATTGTTAGAATAACTTGGGTGGGGAGGGGGGGGGGGGGGGGTGGGGGGGAGGGATGGGGTGAATTAGTTGTCCAAGGTCCAAATGTATAAATAAAACTTTTTAGTACTCAAAAAACATACATGTGCATGCATTGATTAGATCATCTGATATCTTTATGCCTCTATATATTATTGTCCTAGGTCAAATGAACTTTGCAGAAATGTAAACATGAGACATCACAAATTCAATCACACAATTTTGCACAAGGATTTAATAGAGAAAACCAATTTAGGAAAAACCACCAGTGACATGCTACCAATTTTCACTCTTTTGATGTGAGCTCTGTGAAGAGCCAACCATGTTAAAGGTTACAATGCACATTGTTAAATGTGTCCTTTATTAAAGGATTTAAATCACTTTATTAAAAGTGAGCCTTGTTAGGGGAAATTAGAACATTCCATTAGAATATCACCTAGTTAAAGGATTTTCTCACGACTGTTAGGTCAACCTTAATCCAAAGGATTTATCCAAACTAATACAATTGTTAGAGTGTAATAGTAGGAACTTATTTGATAAAAAAACAAACCACTTGCAAATTTTAGATCTCTGATTCAACTCTCCATTCTTCTTAACATTCATTCCCTTTCATCTTTAATTGCTTGTTCACTCTTGAAGCCTTCACCTCCTTAAGCCTTCATGCTTAGTATGCCAATTGCAGGTTCATTCCTTCAACCACCATATGAAACACCACATCTAGACTCTTAAACTATTTTGCTCACACTTTTCTTCTAGCCTTGTATCTCCTTAAATAGAGAATTTTGATCTTTTATCACTTGATCACAATCATCCATCTTAGTGTTAGATTAGATTCATCAAATCCTTCCTTCTTTCCATTATGTTCCCTCTAGAAACTTCTCTTTCAATCCTCAAAAAATTCATCGAAAAGTGGTTCATCTTGAATTATGTGAAACCATCTCATCAAGCTTATCATCAACATGATTGACATAATTCAAGAAATTAACCTATGTCAGCTTAGATTCACCAAATCTTCATTGAAGCTCTTTTTGTTTTCACTTGGCAATAAATGACTATTGATGCTTGGCCAAAACTAGGTTACTCGACATGAACTAAATCTTGCTCGGTCAATACTGCAATCTTTTGATGCTTGACACATGCTAGATTTTTCTTTTCTGAACTCATATTGAACTTTTCTCAATCATATCCATATTCCTACTTGACTTGAACTAAATACTTGACGTATACTATTTGTTTGGCCAGGCTTGGCAAACACCTTCTTATTGTAAACACTTCTTCTTGTCTTTTATTTAAAATCCTTTCATTGTAGCCTTAAGTAGATAAACAATACATTATATCATCAAAGTCTTATTTGGTCTTAGTGCTCCTTTTATACACCATATAACTCAACCTTTTTCTAGGTACTCTTATCATCCTTTCTTTTCAAATCCTCTTCATCAATCAATCAAATGATACCATTCTAATCTAAGTTAGCAATTGTCTTACTAGGAAGTAGTAGGCTTGATATCAGTGAAAAAATAATGATTATTCCTATGATAGATTCCTATACTTCAACAATCTTCTTTTTCAATAATCTCCTACTTTGGCATTGATGACAAACCAATACCAACAAAAATACCAAAAAGAAACTTAATACCTTTTATTGAAATCTCTCCCTCTACCAGTATCTGTCCTTCCTCTATATAGATTAATGTTTTCTTTTAAATATCTCTTCTTCTTCATATAAACTCTCTCTTCAAGATATTCAGTGTAAACTCTCCCTCATTTTTTGATAAACTCTTCCTTTTTGAAAATAATGCCAAAGACTTGTCATTTATTCATGAAGATATCAACAATTTAGGTTTCCTTGATAAAGTTTTCCCTATGTCACCTTGCTTGTGATTATAAATCTTTTGTTTTAGTTCCTTTCCTACTTTAGGTAGTTCCTAAAGCAAAATCCACTGCATCAAGTTGTAAAGTATGTCATTCAACTTGGTTGATGTAGGAAACTACTATTACTTCTTTAAGTAGCTTGAGATAGGGGTATCACTCCTAGCTTACCTCTAAGAAGTTCATGTGCATCTTTAGGTAAAGCCTTTGTGAATATATCATCTATATGTTCCTTTGTATTCACATATTCCATTCTCACTACTTTTTCCTAAACCAATTCTCTCAAATAAAGATATTTTATTGCAATGTGCTTTGTCTTTGTATACATCACATGATTCTTAGATATGTTTATAACACTTGTATTGTCACAATAGATTTCCATAGGTTCAATGATTTATTCCTTTATTCTTTTGAGTAACTATTGTTGGAAATATTCAAGATATAATAGGTTACTGAGAGGGGAGGGGTGAATCAGTAACAATAAAACTTTTAAGTCAATTCAGAATAACCATATACAACATTCACTCATCTAGCCTGCTGCATAAAAGAACTATTAAACATTTAAACCATATATGCACAGAGATTTGGTGACCCAGAAACCTTCCAAAATAGAAAGTAAAATTGGGGTGGGGATGATACCCACAAAGCTTTGTTACTGCAATATGAAGTTTGCCGGTTAAGGCTTACAATGATCACTTCTGGTGATCTACCCTGTTAGGAGCACAGAGGATTGCTAGATCCACCTTGTTAGAGGATTTTACAAACATACTTTACAAGTATGCACTCTATTAGGAGATTTGAATAAAGACGGTTAAGTCTACCTTGTTAAAGGATTTACAAGAATGATTCACCTGTTAGGATGAACCAACAGATCAACTTACAACTTGACTGGATTCTTTATTGTAGATCACCTTCTGTGATTGATGAAATTACTTCTGCTCCTTGTAGACCTTGCTGAGTATTCTTTACTGCTAATGAATTTGCATTATCATAATTCCATATATTCCACTTCTCATATCATATCTTATGTCCTTTTTTTGTGCAATATTCTATATCTTTTATATCTTCATTGAATGATATAATACATTACATATATATACCATTCCAATAATTATTCATGCAAGGTCGGCCAAACACAAGTAAACAAAATATAACTGAGTCAGCCAAATAGTAAAATAAACTCGGGTTCTTCAGACATACTTGATGACCTTCTGATACGCGACATCCACTACGTTACTCGACATCGTCATGCACTGGGTAGAGGTAGGGGCTCAGTTCATACTAGTCATACAACGTTGCTTGGAACTTGGTAACCATTGGTGACTCAATAGATATAGTGTCACTCGGTAGAAACTAACTTCTTCGTTAACCTCCTGAGCTCAGTTATCACTGAGTCCTTCCTCACTTGGTTAATACTGAGTGCATCTTCACTCAATTAACACTAAGTGCATCTTCACTCGGTTAACACTAAGTGCATCTTTACTCGGTTAACACTAAGTGCTTCTTCACTTGGTTAGAACCGTGTCTTCGACGCTCGATTTGGACTGTATCTTTGACGCTCAGTTTGAACTATGTCTTTAGTGCTCGATTTGAACTATGAGATGAGTGTTGTCACTAATGGAAAATAACTTTATGCCAACAATCTCCCCCTTTGGCATTAGTGACAAAAAAAATTATGATTCAAAGTTTACGTGCAAAAATTGACATACAGTTCTGAATTTTCAAAATTGATCTTTGCAAGTCTTATTACACATATCTTTCTTACATGTATCTCCCCCATACAATATGCATAGTTTACACATATCTCTTGCACAATTATCTCTTGGAGTGTGCTATCTCCCCCTTTTTGACAATAATGCCAAATTAAACAATATATATTTACACATAGATTCCAAAATGAGAGATAAACTCAGAATGTACCTTGAGAATAAGAGCCAATGTCTTATCCCAATTTTCTTGCAAAATTTTGCTGGTGGAGAGTGCTATTTGAACTTTTGTAGAGAGTTCAATCATATGATCTGCAATTGAGAAGTTTTTTTCATGAATCAATGTTTTGGAATGGGCAATATGCTTCTGCATTGTGTCCATGATAGGAAGGATCATATTTTGGATGTCAATCAGAGTACACCTGATCCTTGCTTCCTCTCTCAAAAATTCTGCCTGTTTCTCTGACAAAAATCTTATTCTGAGATGATGGGATGAACTTGAATTGTGATCAAGCTACAACATTTGGGCACTGACCTTCATATCCTCATCAATTTTATTCAACTTTTCTTTGATTTCATTAGTATACTTGGTAACATCACAAAGTTTTCCAAAAAGTGAAGTTACATTATTAAAAGAATGTTCAAAATTACTCAAAATTGTAGACAATTCTACCTATTTTAATGCAATATGCTGAGCAATGTGCTCAAGCACCTTATTGTCAAATTTCTTCTCTGCCTTTTCAATCAATTTTTCTTGGCCGAAGGTATCCTCATTGAATTTATATACAACCTCTTCTAACTGAATCAAAATGTTTTGAGTAGAATCTACTTCAACACCTATAGCCTCTGTTAGAATATTCTTAGCACTTTCAAATAATACTATATTCCTGGTCTCTCTCATGCCTCAGTTGTTTTTGCCTTGCCTTATGCTCTAATAGCTAATTGATCATTCTCATTTCATCAATTGATGTAGTATCCAGATCTATCTTAGGAATGACAATGTCCTTATTCAAGTCTATTTCCTCATCCACTGCCTTGATGGAAAACATGTATCTCTTTGCTTTTCCTACAGTGACTTCACCTTTTCCCTTTGAAACTGAAACAATAGTTGATGAGGCTGGACTGGCTAACAAAACTGGAATAGGAATAACTAGAGGAAGACTGAGAGAAGTGCTAATAGTATCAAAAATTGATGTTCCTCCCAAGATTGATGTACATGTTGGAATGGGAGAACTAACAGATGCAAAAATTGGAGCAGATGAAATTGTGAAAATTGAAGTACCAGTGGGTACATTTACTGTACACTCTGTAGTAGAAGTTGATATGCTTGATGAACTTATGGCTGTAGCTGATGATGACTCAATCAATGAAGATGGCTGCAACTTGGTTGATGAAGTGGTACACACTTGCATAGATGGTACCTGGAGCTGAGAGGAGACAAGTGAAGATTGAGCAATTGATGAAGCTGTTGTGCACACAATCTCACTAGTAGAACCTATCTCCACAGTTGATGTAGCTGCTTTAGGTGGAAAGTGAGGAAGAGATGCAATGACTTTGGCTGCAATTTTTATAGGATCATCCTCCTCCTTAGCTTGTTCAGCTTCTTGTTCCTCCATTTCATCTTCCTTGTCTTCTTCCTCAAAATTTGTCATCATTGAATGCAGATCCCCTGGAATATCTTCAATATCATCATCATCACTATTGTCATTGTCCTTGATTTCAACAATATCCTCACTGGATTTATGTAGATGATAGATATTTTTTCACATGTTTGTTGCATCATTTACAACATGCTCAATATCTTTGATTAGTATCAAACAAGTGTGGAATCTAATCATCATATTACCTTCATGATCTTTCAGTGATTTCTTCACTTCTGCATCAGTGAGACTCGACAGGAGATTCTTCAGGGTTTGCTCAAAGATATCCTTTACAGTCTTGATTGCAGTTTCCCATCGTGGTTGAAACCTCTTTAATAGCTCTTTAGGGACCTGAGAGGCAATCTCGTCCAGAGAGTATTTCCATCTTCCCATTTTACTCAATACCAGTTCCTCAATCTGCATTTTCTTCTGTTCTGTTCTTGTTTCAAACTTCAATGCTTTGAAGTTTGTGAAGCTAGCACCTACTTCTAATTCCTTCAACCTTGCCTCAAATGTGAGTGGAGGCTTGACAAGTATAGGTTCCTTCTTCCCCTGTCTTGTTCTCCCGGAGAAGACTGCAGTAGCTTGCTTTTTAGGTTTGGTGATAATCACCTTACCTTTCTTCTGTTGAGGCTGCTCTTCTTTTTCTGACTCGGTTTCCTCTTCTTCTTCATAATCTTCTCCTTTCCCTTCAGTAATCATCAGAGGACCAACTTCTATTTTTAGCTTTGCAATCCTCCTCTTTCCTTTGCTAATGACCTGAGGGATTTTGATTTGAAGCTGAATTCTGGCCTTAGCTTCATCATAAGTTCCAAAGACTGGTTGCTTTGAGTCTACAGGTTCATTCACCAATGCTTCTATGATATCTCTGGTTTCATCAATATTGACCTCATAAGGAAGAGGTTTCACCCATGCAACTCGGGGCCTGACTGTCTGTATGTATACTTTGTCACAATCTACCATAAACCATACATCTTCTTTGTATTCCTCAACCAGTTTAGGTGGAATCCGAAACATATTATTAATGCTTTCCTTAAAATATTCAAAGTAATTATCCAAAACACTGTCAAAATTTTCACCTAACTCTGCAATGAACTCATTTATTTGATAAAGAACGGGAATATCTTTTCCCCATACTACTCATCCTTTTGATGGAAAAGACTTTTGAACATAGAAAAATAAATAGATCAAAAGTGAACCGAATTTGCAGGAGCTGTTCTTTGAAGTCCTTATGCTTTCCATATTTTTATTAGATTGAGACAAAAGCAATTCAGACAGATCAAACTCAACATTCTTCTTTACTACCTTATATGCTAAATCTACTGCTTCACAAGATACACTATTTGGATGGCTCGAATTGTAAATTTTATGAGCAATGACATGAATACCAAATCTTAATTCAGCGTCAGCTGCTAAACTGAGCTTAAGTCCTCTACCATCCCATTCTGCTTAGGTTAGCCTTTGCAATTCTTCCCAACCTAGGGTTTTGGTAGACTTAGCTTTGCTCAACATGGGAAGGCCAGTAATCTTGTTAATCATTTTCTTTGTGATAAGCACTGGTTGCTCTAACCATAATTTCTCGTTGTGAACCCGATTAAGTACATACCTAACCCATTTAACTTGAAAATTCCTTGGCAAATGTGAAATGTGGGTTAACCCTTTTGTTTCAAGATGCTTATGCTCAGGTTTCAAATTTCCATCTACGCTCATTTCTCCTAGGGCATTATCAATTTCTAGGTTTCCAAGTTCTTGAATAGAACATTTGAAATGAGAGTGAATGTCATTTATAAGGAGTACCTTTGGAGGAATTTGAGACTAAGCACCGTTAGGATCAAGTGATTCTGCAATTGCTGGTGCCAATTTGAAGTTGGGCACCTTCCATTCCACACCTTTAACCAACATTTCTGAGCCTCTCTTTGCCTTGGAGCTGCTACTTTCGGATGCCATTACTGCTCAGTAAGTGAAGAGAAATTCTGAATAGATTCTTCACCCTTTAAAATTTGCTCAAAATTGCTTTAAGCTTGCTCTGGAATCGCAAAAGATAACTTAGCTCTAAGTTTGTAGTGAAGAATGAGATCAAATTTTTCCCTTTTTGACAAAAAATTCATCATAAATGCTTGGTATGATGGTAGATGAAATGACAGGTTGTCATCCACTTGCTCGATAGATACTATCAACTTGGTGATCAAAAGAAAACATTGATGTACCGACCTAACTTGGTAAGGTCACGAACCAACCTTGCTCGGTCGATATAACTCGGTAAGTGAAACTTTATTGCACCCGATCGAACTCAGTTAAGTCTAGGATCAAAGTGTATCTGAATACTATTCTAATCATCTTTCTTCTTGTGAAACTATTTAGGATAATTCTTGGAGGATGTAGTTCCATACTTTCTTTTATGAATATTAATCGAAAATGGTGGAGTCACTCATTTCTTGAGTGATATTGCCATTGCTTGACTTATCTTGTTCGGTAGATTTTGGAATGCACTGTTACTTCATTTGCTTCCAAATGTTGTCTGCTTTGATTTTCTTCTCATCTTCAATTCTTTCTATAGTCATGCAATTTATAGCTATATGACCAAGTTCTGTACATGTATAGCACCTTACAGTAGTGTCCTTCTTCCTTAGGTGATGTCTTGCACAATTTATGCCAGTATGTCCATATTCTCCACAATAGTGACATCTGCACCAGGTGTTGTAGTCCCATCCAAATATGGCTTTGACAAGTTGTTCAGCTGGATCAAATGATTTGGATTTGCATTCGAATGCCTTGTGACCATGTTTTTTGCATTTATGATAGTTGCCTTCAAATTTATGTTTTTCTTTGCACTCATTTGCTTTGTGACCATGCTGATTGCAATTGAAGAATTTAACATTGAATTTTGCTTTTCTATTGCTCCAGCATTTGTTTGATGTATGACCTAACTTGCCATAGTGATTACAAGTGGGTTTTTGATTCCTTTGTTCACCTTGTTTGGAGGATTCACCTTCTTCCTTGTAACCAAGACTAGCTTTACCTTTATGTCTATAAAGATTTTCCTCATTTTGTTGATTTAATTGATTCATATCTACTTGGGATTTCATCATTCTTTCATTGACTTGCCTTTCAGAGATTAGATCATTTTCCAAGCTTTCATTGATTTGTCTCTCAGTTCTTAAATCATTCTATAGACTTTCATTGATTTTCTTTTCAGTGTTTAAATCATTCCTTATTCTTTCATTTTGTACTCTGAGAATCCTGATTTCTTCATTTGCATTAGAGAGTTGGTCTATAAGGTCTTCATGCTGATGGGATTGATTATGAATTTTATGGCTTTTATCTTCCAATTCTTCTTGTGCTTTGTTTCTTTGTTCCAAAACTTCACATAGCCTAATTGACTGTATTTCTTGCTCTCTTTTAAGCTTTCTTACCTCTTCTTGCAAAGATCCATTCTTTTCTAGAAGTTCTTTGATTGCCTTGTCAGCTTCTTCTTAACTACTTGATGGTAACAAATCTTCAATCTTTTCTTCAACATAGTGATGGTTATTCATTTGTCTTGCAAGTTCCTTTCTTCTTTTTAGGGATTGAGAAAGATGCTCCTTTGCTTCTTTGAGTTGAACCATGGCCATTTCTAGATCTAAATTTTCATTTTCAATAACTTTCTCTAGTCTGAATATCTCCATAACTTAGATCTTTGCTCAAGCTGTCAAACTTTGTCCTGAGAACCAAAAAGCTCTGATGCCAATTGTTGGAAATATTCAAGATATAATAGGTTACTGAGAGGGGAGGGGTGAATTAGTAACAATAAAACTTTTAAGTCAATTTAGAATAACCATATACAACATTCACTCATCTAGCCTATTGCATAAAAGAACTATTAAACATTTAAACCATATATGCACAAAGATTTGGTGACCCAGAAACCTTCCAAAATAGAAAGTAAAATTGGGGTGGGGATGATACCCATAAATCTTCGTTACTATAGTATGAAGTTGGCCAGTTAAGGCTTACAATGATCACTTCTGGTGATCTGCCCTATTAGGAGCGCAGAGGATTGCTAGATCCACCTTGTTAGAGGATTTTACAAACATACTTTACAAGTATGCACTCTGTTAGGAGATTTGAATAAAGATGGTTAAGTCTACCTTGTTAAAGGATTTACAAGAATGATTCACTTGTTAGGATGAACCAACAGATCAAATTACAACTTGACTGGATTCTTTATTGTAGATCACCTTCTGTGATTGATGAAATCATTTTTGCTCCTTGTAGACCTTGCTGAGTATTCTTTACTGCCGATGAATTCGCATTATCATAATTCCATATATTCCACTTCTCATATCATATCTTATGTCCTTTTTTTGTGCAATATTCTATATCTTTTATATCTTCATTGAATGATGTAATACATTACATATATATACCATTCCAATAATTATTCATGCAAGGTCGGCCAAACACAAGTAAACAAAATATAACTGAGTCGGCCAAATAGTAAAATAAACTCAGGTTCTTCAGACAGACTTGATGACCTTCTGATACGTGGCATCCACTACATTACTTGGCATCGTCATGCACTGGGTAGAGGTAGGGGCTCGGTTCATACTAGTCATACAACGTTGCCTAGAACTTGGTAACCATTGGTGACTTGGTAGATATAGTGTCACTCGGTAGAAACTAACTTCTTCGTTAACCTCCTGAGCTCAGTTATCACTGAGTCCTTCCTCACTCGATTAATACTGAGTGCATCTTCACTCAGTTAACACTAAGTGCATCTTCACTCGGTTAACACTAAGTGCATCTTTACTCGGTTAACACTAAGTGCTTCTTCACTTGGTTAGAATTGTGTCTTCGACGCTCGATTTGGACTTTATCTTCGACGCTCAGTTTGGACTATTTTTAGTGCTCGGTTTGAACTGTGAGATGAATGTTGTCACTAATGGAAAATAAATTTATGCCAACAACTATTTGATCCATAAAAAATTTGTACAATTCATTGTAGTAGCCACATATTTAGCTTCAACCTTAGATTATGAAATACAATTATGTTTCTTTCTAGTCTAGGAAACTAATTTTTTTGCTAAGAGAAATACTTCACCACTTGTGCTTTTCCTATCATCAATGTTTCTAGCCCAATCAACATCTGTATAGGCTCCCAAGTAAAACTTTTAATTCTTCTTGTAGTATAGACCATAGTCTTTTGTCCTTTTTAAATATCTCATAATCCTTTTAATTCTATTAAGTGATTCTCCTTGGGAGTTATAGAAAATCTTACATCAATCCCTACAACTAGTACACTATCAGGTTTGGTATGAACTAAATATTGCAATTTTCCAATCATAGACCTATATAATGTTTGATTTACCTCAACAAAATCATCATTTTTGGATAATTTATGACCTGTCACCCTGGGTCTACTAACTAGTCTCGAATCTTGCATACCAAAAGTCTTCAAGATTCCCTTTACATACTTGGACTGGGTAATGCAAATACCATATTTCATCTGATATACTTGTAATCCCACAAAGAAATTTATTTCTCCAAACATAAAAATCTCAAATTCTTTTATCATTTCATTTGCAAATGTCTTACACGATGCATTTTGTCCTCTAAATATGATATCATCAACAAATATTTCAGCTAGTAAAACTCCTTTAACTTCTTCTATCTTGAAGTCTAGATTGATTTTGACATCAGTCTTCTCAAAAAAATCTTCACAAGATAATTGTGTAGTCTTTCATACCATGCTTTGGTAGCTTTATTTAAACCATATAAAGCTTTGTGCAATATACACATAATATTTCTATTGTTTGGATCAAAAATCCTTCATGTTTTTAAATGTAAACCTGCTCTTCCAGTATACCATTCAAAAATATTGACTTAGCATCCATTTGATAAACTTTAAATCCTTTATAAGAATAAGCAAGCAGAGTTCTTACTCCTTCCAATCTTGAAATTGGGGCAAATTTCTCTCCATAATCAATTCTCTCTTCTTGTGCACAACCTTTCTAGAATAATCTTGCCTTATTCTTAGTTACTTCACCACTATCATCTAATTTCTTTTTGTATACCCACTTTGTTCCAATATCATTCTTGTCCTTTGGTCTCAACACTAGTGTCTAGGTTTTTTTCTTCTCAATATGATCAATTTCTTCATTCATGGCTTGAATCCAATCTTCATTCTCTAGTGCACCCTTCACTATTTTAGGTTCATGTATGCTTAACAAACATGTCTCATTTCTTTATCTATTCCTTGTAATTGGTCCATCCTCTTTTCCTCCAATGATTTTTTCAGCACAATAATATCATCTAACATATTTTGATAATCTTGGATCTGTTCTTCTTTCTTCAACAATAGGTTGTTCATGAAGTTCAGCCTCAGGTTTACTATGTACTTCTTTGTTAGGTAACTTGATATTTCTTTCTTGTAAGATGATCTCAGCATTAGAATGCATCTCAAATTTTGACTATAACTTGACATCCATTGTATGTGACTCAACAATCACTGATTCTTGTTGATTAGCAACTTGGTTCTTAGAATCATCAACATTAGGAGACATGCCTTCATAGTAGTATAGAAAGATTTTTTAATCTTCAGGTTCCTTCTTTTCTTCATCTTCATGTATTTTTGTATGTTCATCAATTTTTACATTTGACTTTTCCATAATTTTATCAGTGTTAGTATTTAAACACTTATAAGCTTTACTCCTTGTGGAATATCTTAGGAATATACCTTCATTAATTTTAGCATCAAGTTTACCTTTTCTTTTGTCCTAAAGAATGTAACACTTGCTTCCAAATACTTTAAAATATTTGACATTGGGTAAGTATCCATACCATAATTCAAAAGGTGTGAGATTTGTACCTATCTTGATTTGTACTCGGTTCAAGGTATAGATAGTTGTAGTGACAGCTTCTCTCCAGTATTTAAAAGTAACATTCTTCTAGATCATCAATGTTCTTTCATAGTCCATCACATATCTATTTCTCCTTTCAACTATCCCATTTTGTGGAGGGGTCCTTGGTGCAAAAGTTTATCTTTTGATTCCTCTATCTTTGTAGAAATTGTTGAATTATTTTGATGTAAATTCTCTACCTCTATTAGATCTTAGACATTTGAAGCTTTTACCAGCTTTCTTTTTAACTCTTTCCAGATACCACTTAAACATTTGAAAAGCATCAGATTTATGTAAATAAATTTCTAGATTAGATTTTGTGGAGATTTTTACCATCAATTTTTTGAATCACACTACATGATCCATCATCAGGATGAGAGAGCAAGAGATGTCAAACAAAGTGATTTCTCTCTCAAAAACATCACTGTCATCATTCTAGAGTAATCATCAACAGATAGGATGAAATACTTGTCACCTTTGTAGATTTTCACAATAAATGGTCTACATAGATTAGTATGAACTAATTCCAAAATTTTATTTGAGGTCTGAGTACTCTTAAAACTATTCTTTGTCATTTTTCCTAACTGGTATTGTTTGCAAATCACATTATGAGGTTTCTTCAGTTTTGGCAAACCTCTAACTCTTTTTCATCTTAGTGATACTAACTAAGTTGTCAAAATTTATATGGCATAATCTTTTGTGCCATACCCACACATCACCAAATTGTACAACAAGACATGTTGATTTAGTAATGTCAAGATAAAAGAGATTACATCATGTCTAATCACCACTTCCAATGAGTTCTCCATCAACATCATATATCTTGGCCTTCTTTTATCCAAATTCCACTTTACTTTCTGAACTATTCAACTATGACACATTGAATAGATTATAGTTAAGTCCTTCCACATAATAAGTGTGGTCACACATGATCTTGTCTGTCAATCTTATTGATCCTTTACCTTTTATCCAATAGGGTGCATCATTACCAAATCTAACACTATTTCCATTATAATGCTCAAGGGTTTTGAACTTACTTTTTTCACCAATCATGTGATGAGAACATCCACTGTCAATGATCCATCTGTCACTTTTGTTCACATTAGATACTAATGCAGTTGCCTCATCTTCATTAGAATCATATTTCATAGAAACATAGACAACTTCTTCATCTGATTCATCGTTAGATTCTTCTTCAGTAATGCAAGAAGCTTTCTTTCCCTTGTCTTTATAGCATTTTTTATTCTCATCTTTTCTACTTCTATATTTGTCTTCATTTATGTTGTTATTCTTCTTAGGACATCTTGCTACAATATGACCAACTTCATTACAATTAAAAAATATGATGGGTAACTTACCTTTGTATTTTCCTTTGCCTCTATGAAATCTCCTAGAAAAAAGAACTTCAAGTTCTTCTAGATCTTCATCATCTTTTTCACTATCACTAGAAACATGTTTGACCTCTTTGTGTTTCTTATCTTTAGTTTCTTTGAGTTCTAGTTTAGCTTTGAAAGCTAAGTCAACATTTTTAGATTTAAATTATCAAAATTTGAAAGTTCAAAAGAAGTGAGTCTACCAACTATTCCTTCAAGGGTCAAATCATTTCCAAGAGTACACCTCAGTTCTTGTATAGTAGAGACTCGAATAGCATAGATAGGAAATAGGGTTCTTAATACTTTGTTGATCACAGTTTTATCTTCAATCTTTCCATTTGATCCTTTAATTGTATTGACAACATCTTTGAATCTTCCATAATACTAAACTATAATTTCACCTTCTTGAATTTTCCTATCATAAAATTTTACTCTTAAAATTTCTTCCTTGGTTCTTAGCATATTCTTATCTCCTCCATCTATTTTCTTTAGATCATCCCACATTTTTTTAGCACTTGTACATTCTTTGATGTCATCAAACTCTAAGTATCTTAGGGCAGATGCAATCTCCAACATTTCCTGATTGTGTTCTTTCTTTTCTTTTAGTTGTTGAATAGTAGGGGCTCCAGTCACTTCCACATATTTAATGTTCACAATTGACAATGCAAAATCTCCAAGTCCACCCAAATTTTGCTTCATCAAACTTTTCCATGCAAGAAAGTTGTCCTTGTTTAGATTAGATACCTCCTTTCTATACATCTTGATCTTTAGCTTCAAGTACCTTCAAATTGTTTCCTCACAAACACTAACAGACCTGATACCAATTTTTGGAATAATTTAGAATAAATGGGAGGGGGGATGAATTATTTATACAAGTTCCAAATGTAAAAATAAAAAATTTCAGTACTCAACAAACATATATGCGCATGCATTGATTAGATCATCCAATATCTTCATACCTCTATATATTACCATGCTATGTCAAATGAACTTTGTAGAAATTTAAACATGAAACATTACAAATTCAATCACACAATTTGACACAAGGATTTAGTGTGGAAATCCAATTTTGGAAAAACCACTAGTAACATCTTTTTTTTTTTCCACTCCTTTGAAGTGAGCTCTGTGAGGAGCCAACCCTATTAAAGGTTACAATGCACACTATTAAATGTGACCTTGATTAAAAGATTTTAATAACCCTATTAAAAGTGAGCCTTGTTAGAGGAATTTAGAACATTCCATTAGAATGTCACCTGGTTAAAGAATTTACTCATGACTGTTAGGTCAACCTTAATCCAAAGGATTTATTAGACTGATACAATTGTTAGAGTGTAACAATAGGACTTGATCTGATAACAAAATAACTCACTTGAAAATTTTAGATCTTTGTTTCAATTCTCCATTTTTCTTAACATTCATTTCCCTTTGTCTTTAATTATGTGTTCACCCTTCAAGCCTTCACCTCCTTAAGCCTTCATGCTTAGTATGCCAACTGTAGCTTCATTCCTTTAGCAACCATATGAAGCAACACCCCCAGACCTTAGACTCTTTCACTCACACTTTTCTTCTAGCATTGTATCTCCTTAAATAGATAATTTTGATCTTTTTTCACTCAATCACAATCATCCATCTAAGGATTAGGTTAGATTCATTGAATCCTCCATTATTTCCATTATGTTCCCTCTAGAAACTTCTCTTTCAATCCTGATTAAATTCATCTAAAAATGGTTTATCTTGTGTATCATCTTAAAATGGAAGCACTTCTATGTTAAGAGAATTTAACCCTTTGAGTGAGTGGTCTGGGGTCATTTTAAGCACCTTGAATGGGTCTTTGCATGCATTTGACTATTTCCCCTTATTCTACTTCTCTCTCTCTCTCTCTATCTATCTATTTCTAGCCTATTTCTAACAAACTAAATTGTGAAACTGAGGAGTTTGGCCTTTGGGTCTAGGAAAACCTTTTGGGTCAAGGTTTATCTCTACCCTAACCTAGGTCATGGATGCCCTCAACCCTAACCTAGGGCAGGATTGATCTCATCCCTGAACCTAGGTTCATTTTTCAATTTTTGGAAGTTTTTGGATCTCAAGCTTTAGAAAGTTTCTTTTCCTGCTTTTAGGTTGGCTGTTTCAGGTTTTAGAAGGGTAGACTTTTGAATTAAATTTAATTTAGGTCCATTTCTATGGGTTGATGTTAAATGGAATTTAATGCTCATATGTCAGCCTTCTCGAGGACTTTGGCCCTACATCACTATATAAGGAAACCTTCTCCTCTCATTTTCTCTTAGACACATGATGATAAGTGGAGAACCATTATCTTGCACATCTACCTATATGAAGTGAAGATCTACTATCCATTAAGAATTCAAGCATTCAAGTGTTCAAGCATCCAATTCATCAAGGAGATCCATTGTTAGCCATTGAATGATTCAATCTCTATAGAGACTTCTTGTTGAAGATTTATCCCTCCATATTCATCCATGCCTTCTTCTATGCAAAGATACATTTAAGATTGATGTTGAAGATCTAATGATGTTGCCTTGAGACATTGTACATACATTTCTACATACATTTGGAGCATCTATACTTGTGGATGCAAGGATTTGAATCCTCCACAAGGATTTCCACATAAACAAGGTGGATAGTTCCATTTACTTTGTTTATGCATATATTATTTCAATTATATTTCAAGGTTAATTCCAAATTGGGGTTTGACTGAGGAAAATCCCCCATCCAACAGACAAAATTATTTTTCTTGTAGATATAGGAGTGGAACAACAAATCAAAGAGAAAAATTTGGATACCCTTTTCGTCAAACTTGTGAGATCTACAAATAGAAATTTTGTCAGAGTAGTGCAGGTCAAGGTTGAATTTTGGGGGTACAATTGTGCCCTGGGATAAGATTGTGCCCTGTTAATAGGGTCACAGTCGACCTCCCTTCAAAAAGCTAAAAGATTTTTGGGTTTTCTCCATGTCAACATTTCCAGTCCAGAATAGTTTGCAAAATTTTCTAAAACTATACACAAACATTAAAAATCAGCATTTTCTAGATTCAAGGTGAGTATTTGTATTTTATCTATTTTAGGACTTTATCATATACTCTCCCATAATATAAAGGACAATTGATCCTCTTTTCTCCTTATTCTCTATCACTTGATCTATTTATGCACTAAACACTCGCTTGTGCTTAATCAATTTGGATCATTCTTTTGGAAATTAGGGTTGAGAAGAGGATTCCCATTTTCTTTTATTTATCTTGAATTTTGTGCCACCAACTCATCAACCTTATCATAAACATGATTCACGTAATTCAAGAAATTAACATAAGTCAGATTAGATTTGTCAAATCTTCATTCAAACTCTTTTTGTTGTCACTCAAGAATTTTGTTGTCACTCAGCAATAACTGATTGCTTATACTCAACCAATACTAGGTTGCTTGAGATAAACAAGATCTTGCTTGGTCAATACTACAATCTTTTGATGCTTGAAAAATACTAGATTTTTCTTTTCTTATTAAATACTAAACTTTTCTCATTCATAGCCATCTTTCTAGTCGGCTTGAAGTAAATGTTTGACCTATACTATTTGTTCGATCATGCTTGGTAAACACATTCTTATTGTAAATAGTTCTTCTTGTCTTTGCTTTAGAATCTTTTCATTTTAGCCTTAATTAGATAAACAATATATTATATCATCAAAGTATTCTTTGGTCTTGATGCTCCTTTTATACACCATATAACTCAACCTTTCTCTAGGTACTCTTGTTGTACTTTCTTTTCAAATCCTCTTCATCAATCAATCAAATGATAGAATTCTGACCAAAGTTAGAAATTATCTTACTAGGAAGTAGTAGGTTTGACATTAGTGGAAAAATAATGATTGTTCCCATAATAGGTTCCTATACTTCAACAATCTTCTTTTTCAACACAAATGAGTGCCTTGTTGTGTCTCAATCCACTATCCACCAAACACTTTGTTTTATCTCAAATTGCACTTTCTCACAAAAGAAACCACATGCCTCATTCAAGAGGACTCGAAAAACACTACCTAATGCATCAATAATCATTTCAAATTTATTCAAATTCTTTTGCAATACCATTTTAGTAGTTAACATTGGTCATATAAAATTCCCTTTAGAATAAAGTCAAATCCATTACAAATAACAACCACTATCCCCAGGCCTTCTCTTAATTGTGTCTCTATGTAATTTTATTGTCATTTGTACAAGAAGTTCCCTTTTGTTGATAAAAATGTTGGATACCACTTTGAAACTTATATTACAGATTTTTGAAATAATCCCATGTTAGAATTTATAGTCCACTGATATAACCAAGAGGGGGTGAATCAAACTTAACCATGTGACTAATATAAAATGAAACCATGACAAGATACTCATACATAATTAACACCAAATATATTAACTAGCGAGACCCTTGATTAGAGGGAAAACCTTGGTGGAGATGGTGCCCACAACATGATGTACTAATATAAATATTCCTTGTTAGAGGATAGACCCTGTTAGGAGTTTGTTACAACATTCAGTATATATGAGTCCCTATTAGGAGAATTTGAATCCCTGCTAGGAGATTCCAACCCTGTTAGGAGTTGTGCCAATCTTGTTAGGAGTTGTAGAAGATAGCTGGACCCACTACCCAAACAACTTCAAGGATAAAATCAATGAACCCACTATCCAAATGATCTATGTATTATTTGTTGTAGAATAATAGAATTGAATTATAATTATTCCTCTTTCTCTATCCTATCAACCATACTTCTTCTTTTTTAGATCTTGTAACCAGATCTCATACAACACATCTAATGATCCCTTGGATTTCATACACACATCCTCCAAATGCTTTGCTTCTTTTTGCACTTTGCACTATTTTTTTGCACTTGTATACTTTTTCAATTAAGGAAAAGATATTTCCTTTATACCACATCTTCATAATAATTCCTTGTGTTGGCCTTGAGGTGTTCCCAATTAATTAAAATAAGATAATTAATTAATTCACAATTAAAATAGCACTGTTGGCTCATAGTCTATACTTAACATCACACGTGTGATACCGAGTCTTGCACATTCGCTAGCATCACTACATGACTATCCTCTATCACTATGTGACTGCGCATCTCTTCATTATATCTTAGATGAAAGACAATAATCACTCATCATAACACTATTTTCCAAAACTTTATTTCTGCACTACTCTCAGTAAATTAGGTGTAACTTCTATATGCCATTGACTCAAACTTAATGCATTTAATCACATTATTAAGATGACCACTAGAACATGTCCTTAACTATGCATCACATAACACTTCCCTAGTTACTATGCAACATAATATCTTTGACTACTATTCTTATACTCTTTATAGAATTACTACTATGTTGACATCAATTACAAATACAATCATGAATGCAACATATCAATACTCTATAATGCTTAGGATACTCCCCCAATGTAGTATCATCAACATTTATGCTAACAATCTCCCCCTTTGAAATTGATGTCAACATAGATGAAAAACATCTAAGTTCTAAGAATACCAAACTGTACTCTGTTGTTGCTACTGTTGTGATCTTCTCAAACTATCTTCATCAATTTAAAATATCCTGGCTACTAGAATTGGAATTAGTTGTTCACATGCTAAAAGATATCAATACATTAGATGCCCATTAAGTGCATACTCTTTCCTCTATAAACGTGTCTCTCTAAATCTCCCTAAAGAGATAACACTTCTCCCACATAACTTATGATGTGTTTTTCATGTACATTCTCTCCCCCATTGATATCAATGTTAAAGGTCTCAAAATAGATACAAAATACCAACTTTTTATACAATTGTTACATACCAATTACTTCCAATTGTTACAATTACTTCTTTAAGTCTTCAATTAGCTCAAGTGTCCAAAGACACTATTCAATACAAATACAAAATACCAAGAGTCCTTAGTGACTTAGTACATATAAGATACTCCTCCATACATGAAGCATCAACATTCATTCCAGTCAAATCATAGTTCTTTGTACCATTGGACTGATGCACTCCTTGCATCATCTACTCAGAAGAAGATAGGGGCATAACCCCAAGCATACCTCTTAGGTACTCAAAGGTATATTTAGGAAAAGGTCTCATAAAGATATATAAAATATGATCTTTACTACTTAATACTACAACCTTATCTCCTTTTTAGCTGCCTTTTCTCTCAAAAAATGATACTTAATGAATTTGTGCTTTGTCTTAGAATGCAATACTAGATTCTTAGACATACTCACTATACTTGTGCTATCATAATAAATGATAATAGGTTTTTAAAACTCAATCCCAATATCCTTCAACATTTTCTTCATCCACATAACTTGAATACAGTTATTTGCTGCTACAACATACTCTACCTCAGTTGTACTCTAAGAAATAAAATCCTATTTCTTTCTTGACAAAGAAGCCAATCTTCCTCCAAGAAAGAATGCTCCACCACTAGTGCTCTTTCTATCATCCATACTACCTACCCAATTTGCATCAATATATGCACACAAACTTAAATCACTTGATCTATAATACCAAATCCCATCATCTAATGTTCCTTTCAAATATCTAAATATTCTCTTCATTGCTACATAATGAAACTCTTTTTGATCAACTTGGAATCTTGCTACAATTTCAAATGCATTTGCTAAATCTGGTCTAGTGTGAGTTAGATATTGCAATCCTCCAATCATAGATCTATACTTCTTTTGCTCAACTATAGGTGTCTCATCTTTGTTGGATAACTTATGAAAAGTTATCATGGGTGTACCAATAGGTTTGCAACTCTCTAAACCAAATCTTTTGAACAAATCTTTTAGATACTTGGCTTGTGAAATAAATATTGCATCTCTGCTTTGTACAAAATGTGGTCTGTTGCCCCACTTTTTACCATAGTCCAATTTTTCAAAGTGGAGAATTTAACTCATATTGTGTATAAATTGGTCAAGTCAGTTGTTTCTTCTTTCCTCCAAGTGTTAAGTTTCTCCATCAGGTTTCATCTTTTGTCTTTTCTCGCATTATATAGCTAGGTGGGTATTCCTTATCGTCATGAGTCTTTGGGGTAGTTTAGAACCTTGATCGATGGAGATTCTTAAATTATTTTACTCCAGATGAACTTAATCACAAGCTATTTTGTTCCAAACTTATAGAAAGTTGGACTAGCAGAAAATTCAGTTTCATCTTCTCCTTGGCAATTTTCGCACCCCGAAGGTGAAACTCCGCCAAGATTCCTAAATGCGATTCTTGAGCTTAAATGAAGAGAAGAAAATTATGTTATGGATAGGTCATTCAGTTGTTGCCATGTTTTATCTATGAGAACCTTTCAAAACTCACTAAGATAATTAAAAAGGGGAGTAACAGAAAACTCAAAAATGACTTCTCCTCTGCGGGTTTCGAACCAAGAAGTCAATTTTTTGAAAAGGTGTATGTAAAAGAATAAAGTGAGCCAGTGGCTCCCACCTCTCACTTGCGAAGTTGGTTTTATATTTTTTTAAGGCTTAAATTAATGTGAATAGGGAAGAGAAAGTAAAACAATGGGCATTGGCGAAAAATCAAGTTTCTTCTTCTCCATAGCGGGTTTTCGCACCCAGAAGGTGAAACTCCGCAGGGATCCATAAATGCTATTTGTAGGCTAAAAAAAGGAAAGGTAAGCTATATTATGGATGAATCATTAAATATTATCATGTTTTCATAGTGGAAATTACTCAGAACTCATCAGGATGATCACGGTAAGCGTCGGCAAAAAACTCAAAAATAGCTTCTCCTTTGGCAGGTTTTGAACCAAGAAGTAAGTTCTGCGCAAAGGGCTAAATAGAAGGGTAAAGTTACTAGTGGGCCTCATTTTTCACTTGAAAAACCTCTTTTATGTTTTTTGAGGGCTTGTAGTAAAGTTCTTAAGGCAGAAAGGGTAAAATAAAAAGTGTAAGTAGAAAATTGGAAATCGCTATCTCCATTGTAGGTTTTCTACCCTCGAAGGAAATTTTCTTCATCTAATGAAAAATTTCTACTGCAAGCATGGTAAGTGTTTGAATTGAGCACAAGATGTGTTGGGATAGAAATGGAAGCAAATTAGTTAAATTTGTAAGGATGTTTTGAGCAGAATCTAGCCAAGCAGATTTTTCCCCAAGGAGTACTTCATTCTTGTTTTTTCGCAGCTTGGTGGAAAATAGGAAAGTAAGCTCTAATAAAGGAAAATAACCATTGGGCCAATGGGAACAGTGAAAAGAAAAGAAAGAATCCGTTGCAACCTCCACATTTACTAAGCTAACAAATTTATCATTTAAAACATTTGTGTGGCATGGATTTTAAAGATTAACTAGTGGATTGGGGTTTCTATATAGAGATGAACATAATGGATTTTCAAACTACTACTTACTGATTTGAACTGTTATGCTGTGAAATTGATTATTGAAATCTCCATAGTTATAAATTTATTCTCTCTATTTTATTTTGAGTTTTAAGATTTCCAATTATCTCTATCTCAATCTAAATGGCAACAAGGTTTGCTAGATTTGATGGATTGGGTTGAATCAAGTCCACATGGTAGAATATCATAGACACTTCACTCCATTTCTTTGACATGCAAGATTTCCAAAGAAGGTTGAGGGAAGAACTAGTTCATCCCATAATAGAGAAACTTTGAAGAAGTGGGTTGGTAGAAGTAGTAGGATTTCCCGTAGCAGTGCAAGCCCCGGAGCTGATTATTGAATGTATTAATCACTATAACCCAGATACGAAGCAAATCTTGCTACCTAATCAAATAGTGCTAATCTCAATTGATAGGCAAGTAGTAGTCAATTGCCTATGAATTCTAGAAAGAGAAGAGTTCTCTAAATTAATGATCAGTGCAGCTATGTCTGAATTCTCCCTGAAGAAGATGGTGTGGCAGAAGGAGATCATGAGTTCCTAGTTCCAAAAGCCTAGAGGGGCAAAGACTAAGGTCCCTAAAACTCTATTTGCCATGGATCTTAAGCCCAAAATTGTGCATATTTTAGTCCTCTTGCATTGACTAAAAGGTGAGGTAGAAGCATTCAATTTTATAGAACAATACTTCTTTATGGTGCAAATTATCTGCTCAGACACAATATGTTGACTGGGCATATGAAGTTAGTGAACATCTTTCTAGGGCTCTTAGTGTAGCTAAGTTTTACAATTCATTTTATATGTCATCTTTCTTGATATATATGTTGGCTTCCCTACAACCATGGCCAAGACTCCCCAGAATAGAGAATTTTCTTGAAAATGTAAAAAGTTATGAGTTTTATCCATGCTTGTAGTTATAAAATAGTTATGCAGAGTATATCCGGGTTAATGATGCATTTACTATGAGAATCTATAGTGAACTTCAAGGGTGTCCAAAGTGGAGGTTCAGCCCAGAAGTGATGGCAGTCATCAGCCAGTTTGGCTCTTATTTTATTCAATTCTCATCCTTTTCTTATTTGCATCTTGTAGTGTTTGATGAATTTCCCCTAAAGCTGCCTAGATATCCAGATGATATGATCATGCTCATCGAGGTCGTCAGGCAAGAAATTCAAGTAAATGTGCTGAGCACTAGTTTGAAGAAAAAGGGATATGAATTTCCAATAAAAGTTGGAGCATACAGTTGTGAGTCTCGATCAGATGCGAAGAACATGCTCAAAGCATTTGAGAGAAAATACAGACTGGAGGAGTATGAAGTGATAAGGCCCATGTTTGATCCAAATGGGTATGCTAGAGATGTGCTTCAAATTGGAAGCATCATCAAACATGTAACTACTATAGAATATTACTGGGCTGATTGCAAAGATGAGCTAGAGAGCAGAGACCGTGCCTTTGCTAGACTCACAATAGAACAAATAAAGACATATGGCATTACCTTAGAGGTGGAAGGGCTAGAAGATGATGTGAAAAATATGTATATTAATACATATTTGACCAAATTGAGAAATAATCCAATCATTTTTGAGCCATATGCCAATGTGCAGGAAGACCTTGATGCTATGATGGCTTGAATTATCAAAAGAACTGGGAAATGGGTTGAGTGGACAGAAAAAAAGGACCAAAGTAGGAGCAAGACTACTCAAGCTTCACCAACCGTTGCTACTCCCATTTCTTCTCAAAGTGCCACACCTAGTGCTACAACTTCAGCTACTCCAAGGCTTGCTCAATCTACAGGAGGAGGTGATCAACCCCCAGAGAAGAATATTCTAATAGCTCCAAATTGCCAAGGAGGTTCCTTAGCAGTGATTGGAGCCCAGGTTGGTACTGAAGAAAAAGGAATAGAAGAGCTGAAGGATGGAACAACCACTCCAACTTTGCCTCCTCATCTAGTGGCCTCGATTTCACCTCCTCATGTGGCTACTCCAGTTTCACCTCCTCATGTGGCTACTACTCCATCTCCTCATCATGGCCCTACTCCATCTATAAGCACTCCCCTTTTGAAGCTGACTGGTTCCTCCATTCAGATAGTAGAGATCAGGGATGAATAGAGCAGTAGCTACGAGTCCACTGAATTTGATGAAGCTACAAGGAAAACTCAAGAGCAAGAGAAAGTACCAAGTTCTTCTAGGCTTCTATTTTAGGATACTAAGAATCCATTTTCTACTACTTCAGTGCTAGTGACTCTGGTGAAGAAGAAGATGTTCAGTATAGAATCACCTTGGGCTGCTTCTAAAGTAATTAGCATATAATCCTAGCTAGAAGATACTCTAGAAAAGAAGAGAAAGAGGAAAGAGGAGAGTATCCTTGCAAAGGATACTGTGTCTCAAGCAGTTTTTCCTAGATCTATAGTAGCGAAAGCTAAGAAGCAGAAGACTTTATCAATACTTGGGCAAGATCCAGAAATAGGACACTTAACAATGGAGGTAGCAAAGCCAAATAAAGTAGGTAGAATTGATAACATGACACTTGAAGATTTCACTCTGCATTCAATTGATCTCGAAGAAGCTAGGCATGATACAAAGGTGGGCCTATGGAAATCAACTAATGAGGTGATAGAAGAACAATTGGAGAACCTCAAATTTTCAAAAATCAGAATGAAAGCTAAGATTGAAGAACTGAAAAGATTTATTAGGCAACTAGTTGTTCCATTGGTGACCATTACTGGTGTGCCTGCTACTGAGAACCGTACAGCAGAAGAAGTGCAAGCCTTCATTTCATAGCTTCAAAAGGATAGGCATTTTGTCTAGATCAAAAAAGAATGGATTGAGAAACTCAATGCAGATGGAGCTATTCTGATTGATCAAATTGAAAATCTTATCCTTTGGTTGGAAATTGAGAAGGATAATATCACTTCTAATCACAACACTTCGGCCGTAGAAAAGGCAAGGTGTGACAAATGTATTTCTCTCTTGAATATGGTTATCCAAATGAAGGAAAAAGAGGTAGTTGAAGCGAATATTTTGAAGAAGGGGACTGAGCCTCTATTCGAATGGCTTCAAAACATGCAATTCAAATAGGAGATGATTCAAGAGGCTGAAGAAGGACTCAAAGAAACAAATGAAAAAGGGAAGAAGATCTAAGACAGAGCATTTGAACTCATGCCAGGATTACACACTGACCCACAAAGTAGTGGGCAAGGAAAATATCTCATTGGGGTAGAAGTAATGAAAAATAACTTCTCCACATACTTGAGTAATCTATTTGGAATGACTTTAAGCGGTCAAAATAAAGTGGTAGAGTTGTAGACGCTTGGTGGATACATACATGTGGCAGCTGGAGAATTGACAAGTTAGCTGAATGTAATAAAGGAATTGGCTCAGGAGCATTCAAAGTGGCTCTTAAGATTCACTAATGTACATGTTCCTAGTCACGAAGAAATGATCCCAATTATAGTGGTTGCCAAAACATATAGGGAAAAAAATGAAAAGGGAAAGAAGTCTAAGTGATTCATTTAACACTCCCTTTCTATTCTTTGATGTAAATTTTGCAAATTTTGTAAATTTTGTAATACGACAAAATGGCATTTGCCATTTGTCATCCTCAGAAGATGAACTGATTAAAATTCCTATTGTAACTATCATCTCTCAACTCTATATGTATGAAGTTGAATGATTAATGAAAGGTTGGCAAAATTTTGGTGTGAAGTACTATTTGTTGCAAAGACAATTGAATGGTATTTCATTTTCAATCATTTTCCTTTCTAGTAGGTATTGTGATTAGTTAGTATTTCCTTTCTGTATTACAGAGAACTAAGGAAGAATAGAGTTTCATTTTCCCTATTCGCCAGAATGCAAATGAATGTAATAAGTATTTTTATAATTCATTTGACGAAAGGATTCTGTTAATTTTTCTCAATTCATCAGTTGTAGTTTAGATTTGAATTCCAACTTATTCTAGTCTTATGCGAATAGATTTATGGATTCATAAGAGGTGTGGATACATGAATTTGTTTCAATATTTAGAAGTATTTCTTGCCTGAATTAAGTTCTAGTTAAGCTTAATTTGGTTTGCCTCTTCTGCTCTCATGTTAAGAGCATACCCCATATTAGTCATAGGAATAAAACATAATTCCTTGAACATCATTCACACAGGGAGCTGTACCTACCAATTCAAAGAGAAGCTAGTAATCAGAGAATGGCTTTTCAACTATTGTAAATAGATATTGTTCATCATTCAGGCATTAAGAGTCATATCTTCATAAGAAACAAGAGAGGAATAATCCGTTTACGAACATGGTCCTAGAAAAACTTCATTTCTCCTATCATGCTCATTTCAAACTCTTTTTCATCTCTTTAGCAAACTTATCACTTTATTTATCATTTCCTCCAAATATTTTGTCATCCATAAATATTACAATGATAAACAAACCATCATCAACTTTTCTCAAATATAAATTAACATATACTATACCTTTAATAAATCCAAGATTAGACAAATACCTTTCCAGCCTTGAATACCAAGTTCTAGGTGCTTGCTTCAGACTGTACAACACTTTCTTTAATCTGCATACCATCTCTTTTTCTTCTTTTAGAGGGAATCCATCAGGCTGCTCAATTTAGACTTCTTTGTCGAGTTCTCCATTTAGAAAAGATGACTTTTTAAGAAACAATAGTCCACCAAGATAATTGGGGGGGGGGGGGGGGGGGGGGGTGGGGGGTGAATCAGTTATCCAATAATTAAAAAACTTATCTTCTTAAAAAATATTAACCATTCAACCAAAGTAAATAACAACCATACAAAGATGCACATAAAAAATTACACCAGATACGTTGACTAGGAAAACCCTTGATTAGAGGGAAAACTCCAATGGGAATAATGCCCACAAGATGATGTACTAATATAAATATTTCTTTTTAGAGAATAGACCTTGTTAGGAGTCTATTATAACATTCAGTACAATGAGTCCCTATTAGGAGACTTTGAATCCCTATTAGGAGATTCCAACTCTATTAAGAGTTGTGCCAACCTTGTTATGGGTTGTGGTATAATGTATGCAAGAAGAGCCCATTACCTAAACATGCAATTTCAATTACAAGAAGAGCTCACTGCACAAACAATTAATTTACTATTATTTGTCTTCCTTTCTTATTGTTTTCTTTGTCCTATCAACTAGACCAATCACTATCAAACCTTGTAGACCAAGTCATGAACCTTGGATCTAAATACCAAACCTCAGATCACTCAGAAAAACCTCAACAATGCATATTCCTTCACTTCTACACTACTCTATTCAACTTCATATTCCACAATTTTTGTTGCTTTCCAAACATTCACAATTCACATATATCCATACCATGATAAAGGAAAATACTTTTCCTTTATACCAAGTCAAAAAAATAATTCCTTGAGTCAGCTATT
This sequence comes from Cupressus sempervirens, assembly GCA_028749045.1. Lineage (NCBI taxonomy): Eukaryota > Viridiplantae > Streptophyta > Pinopsida > Cupressales > Cupressaceae > Cupressus > Cupressus sempervirens. The sequence goes on along the minus strand of CM053784.1, from coordinate 271,752,774 downwards.
AGCCATTCTCAATTAATTATTATAGGACCACACTAAGAACACGTTACACATAGTGATAACACAAATATTCTACCTTGCAACTTGAATACATTTCCATACACATATTATTATTATGAGTGAGCTTAGATATGTCATTCTTAACATGTCTTTTCCAAGTCCTCAACCTCAATCCTCAAGAGATCAACTCTGTTAAGAGATATAACAAGTTTATGTAGGAATTACAATAGGAAAGGTGAACTTCTGAGAGGGGTAGGATGAATCAGTAGTTCAAAATTTGACCCATAAAACTTTCACCACCCATCCATCTTGTTGGTGTTTAAAACTACTGAACAACAAAATGCTCAATATCAAAGTGGTAATACTCACACAACCTAAGGATCAACTACTTCCTATTACCAATTACATGTGCAAACCACTTGGACCCAACATCAACAAAACCAAAAATGGTTTCCTACTCTTTAGGCTCAACAAAACCAAGGTGGGTATACCTAGGGATGATTCAAATGCAAATTGTTGTATGAAAATTATCTCAATTTCATTTTGATTCTCATCTTCTATCTTCAAACACATAGACAATTCATCCACTTCTTTAATATTTTCAGACTTATATGGATCCCTCTTAAGCAGATCTAGTCATAATTCTCCTAAGGTTTACGAGTGTTTATGGAAATAGTAGCTATCCAAGACTCAAAAACTAGATATAAATGAGTGGTGACCAATATTTGTAACTTTGAACAAAATAGGATAATAATGAATTTGATTTTATAATTGATTTGATATGTAATGGTATAATTTACTCTCTTTCACTTTTAACTTATGTGACTAGTGCCTTATCCATTGGGCAACCAATTGACTATTGGCAAGAGATCTAATTCAAATAACTTGTAAATGAATCAATCAATTGTAATCACCCATTTCCATTCTTATGAACTATCCATTTCATAAACTTATAAACTCCACTAGCCTACTGAAGCTTTTACTTAATTCCTTGAATTATAAGCAACAACAGAACTAGTATACAACCCATCCAGACTGCATTCAATCAATTAAACCTTGTTCAAATGAATTCAAAGTAAACAAACTCATAAAATGGAGATAGAAATTAGTGACACAGATCTGATGCAAATACCCCTTTATATTATCCTTTTAGATGACTAATACAATGACCAATAGAAACTCAATGAGAAGTCCATAATATCTTGCTAATTCTATAATTTCTATCTATTATTAGAAAGTACACCATTCAAAGTAAACTCAAAAAAACTACATACTATTGGACCGACTATAATTTTCTTAAACAGAACAAAATCATATAGCTTTCAGACCCTTCTCTAGCCCTGGAAACTCACTTATATAGTGTGAGACGCAACAAGCTTTAGGCATAGAGAAAATGATAGGCATCCTTTCATAAAGATATTTACACTTTACTCAATAGGAAAAGACAAAAATTTATGTAACAAAAGGTAATACATCAATTATATTCTTTTGGTAGGCCCCTCTTCTATTACATCTTCAAATGTTACGAATCTCATGAGTGGCCTTTATTCATTTTGAGTCCTCAGCATATGTTGCTATCAAACTAGCTAGTGAGGTGTAAGGCTCTAATTCTTGCAACTTAACCTCTACTCTAGCATCTCCACTCATTTCGTCATGTACCACCAAGGTGACAATTATATCTGGTTTCATCTTTGCCACATCATCCAATTGATCCATTGTATTTGTCACATGAGAGGGCTACCCTTCCTTGTCTTCTTCTTGTTCAGGTACTGGTGGGAGTGAGTCGATGATCTATATATCATCTTCATGCATTTCATTATCATTACTTTCAACTTCTTCAAACTATTCATCAGAAGTAATATCTGCCATCCATGTGTTAAAGAGTGTATCATCTGGCCAATTGAATTACAAAACATCATGTTGCTTCCTAAGCACATATTTGGCTTCCTTATCAATACTAACAAAATCTTGTTTTAAAGAATCAAAGAATAATTGGACTTTCACCAATTCTTCTATTATGGTGGCCCACCAAGCATGCCCCCTTTCATTAATAACCTTATTCATTCTCAAATAGAATAGGTCATCCAATTCCTTGGCCCATTCATCCTTATTCTTTAATTTGTTCTTTCTATTTAAAGCACAAGGGAAAAAATCAAATCTCTCATTCTTATACTTGCTTGGATAAGAAACAACTTTTATTTGTAGTGCAACCCTTTTGTTATCAAAATCTAACAAATCATTAGCAATATCATATGTTTTCTCAATATGGTCATGGGAAGACTTTATAAGAGAGTAACACAAAAAGGTAATTTCTTTCCTTCTTTTTCCCCACTTATTGACAATGGGTTTCAAAATCTCTTCATGGGCTTTCAATTCTTCCCATATGCTTATTACCTTTGCTAACTGATCATAAAAAAATGGCCATTCAATTTTATCTACTAGATACATTAGAGCCTTTATCAGTTTATCTTCATATTGTATATTTAGTTCCACATGTAATGCTCACAATTGCTCTTTTGTTCTTCAAAATCTTCAGTAGTGTAGAATTGTGGCCTTTGTGGTGTATCTGGTAGTTCTAAAAGTGGAGTGGATTTAAAAGGCTCCACTAGAGGGCAAGGGTATGTTATCCTTGGTTTGGAAGACCTTCCCATCACCTTATTCTCAAGCTCAATCCTCTTTTGGACCTCTTTATTGTAAGCTTCCAAAATTGTCTCATACTTTGCAATTCAAACATGGCCTTTTCTTCCTTTTCAATAGTGGCCAAAAAAAACTAAGATGTTCCTACACCCATATGAGCTACCTATACATGGGTGGTATCTACTACCCTTCTTACAACTATATTTCCCATCTAACTAGAATCATCTAGCTGTGATGAGTTAGCTCGTGACCCTTTTCTCAATGACCAAATGACTAAAGCAGCCTGGTCTTCACTGAATGTAGTACCTACGAATTCTTTCTTATTTTGGTCTTGCAAATCTAGTTTATTAGAAATAGAATTAAAAACCAAAGCATCAGCTATGTCCCAATTGGGTAGCAATAAAATGTTTGATGCTTTTACCATTTACCTTCCTTCTTCAGGGCTTATATTTTGAAATTCTTTCATCATTTCCTCCTTCACCTAATTTTGTAAGGTAGTCTCATCCATTTTTGGATGCTTTGTTCTTAGTTTATTACATCTTTCTTCAAATTTTCCCATATTGGCCCGCCATGCAAATTGTTGGAAAGCTCTAGATTTAACAAAGTTATCATCTAATAAAAATTGATGACTAGCTTGCTCTATGATAGGGTTCAATTCCCTACCCTTGTAATCTACTACTGTTAAATAAGGGCTAGGGACAGGAGGTTCTTGAGGGTCTCCCTCATCCAATTCTGCTTGATTAATAAAAACATCTCCTCGTGACCCCATTTGTTCAATATGCTCTCCAATGAGTTGCTCCTCTCCAATTTGCAAAGAGGATTGTGTAGGTGAATATTCTTCAATATTAAGACCCCGTTCCTTCATTATTCTTTGCCTCTTAGGAGAAGGCTCATCAAGTCTCTCTTCCATGACAACACTGGTTGACTCCATTATTTGTTTGTCCTTATCTACAGTGGCCTTTTTATTTTGAATTATAGTATAACTTGGCCTCTTTTAGACAGTCAAATATGTAGCTCCTACATTAGGAGTGAATGCCAACCTTCTAATTGTAGACACCTAAAAACCTTTAGAAAATAAAGTATTTTTATTTTCTAAAAAATTCCTGATGACATCATCATTAATTAATTAATTAATTATTTAATTAATTAATTTATCTTTATGCCATTAAATCCCTTTATCTTAATTAAAAATATTTAATTAAGGAATCCCTCCCAAAAATGTTTAAATCTTATTTAAACATTATTTCCTTATTTATTAATTATTTAATTAATAAATTGACCAAAAAACCCAAAATAAATAAAAAATTTATTTTTTGCCCAAAACTTGGCCAATTTCCTTAAGACCACTAACCTCTTCCAAAATCTTCTAATCCTTCTTTAATTTTGATTAAAGGCTAATCCCATCATTTCCTACCCCTAATCCCAACTCAAAATATTTAATTAAGATTAAATATTAATCCTCATGTTTATTAAAAAAGTTTTAATAAATATCTCCTCAACCCAAACCCTTGAAATAAATAAAACTTTATTTATTTCCTAAAAATCTAATTTATCCTCATCCTAAGAAGTTCTAGACTCTTCTAGAAAGTCTTCATCCTCATCCTAAGAAATTCTAGACTCTTCTAGAAAGTCTTCAGCCTCATCCAAAGCCTAGACTCTTCTAGAAGATGTCTTTAACCCTAATCCTAATCCCCTCCTAACCTTTTCACATTCCCTAAACATGGGTTAAAGCTTACTAACCCAAGCCAAAGTTATCAAATATCTCCTCCTTCACCCACCCTCATTAAATGCCATCCACTTGCCTATCCCTAAGCTAATCCTAAACCATCCTAATCCATCCTCTAATCATTTGCACAAGCCTAAGCAAGCTTAAAACCCTCCTAATCAAGCCCAAGTCAAAATTGCTCTCATCTCCCTCAAAATATCTCAACCATAAAACTTTATGAAGCCCACTAGGCCATAAATGACTCTTCCAAGCCTTTTTATTGCTCTTACAAGCCATTATGAGGGTCTTTATGAAGATTTTATCCCTTGAGCCTCCTTTGTTGACTCATCCTTCCCGTTTTCTCCATCCTCTCACCATGTGACATGTGTCACTCCTTGATTGGCTATAAGGAAGCACAATCCATGTGCTCTCCTCTCATGCAATCTGAGCCCTCCATGAGCTTTTTCCCATCCTTGCATCTTAGCCCTCAATCCCTCAAGCCTCTTGCCTATAAATTGGATCCTTCCCCTTTGAAAAATAACACAATCCATGAAGTAAAGTCATAATGCCATTTTGAGAAGCCATTTTACATCAAAACCATACACTCACACCCAAATTCCAACTCCATTTGAAGCCCTTTTTGAAGCATAAAACTTGAGCATACATCCTATCTATTTAGACAAAGCTACTCAACAAGAGAGCTTCTCATTGAGAGAGCCCACTAATGGCTCATATTCTCAATTGAGAGCTCATCTTAGTCTATCTTGAAGTTTATGAATTTTTTTTAGTTTGTAGAAGCTTTATTTAAATTTGGTTTCTATTAGCATACTAACATTGCTCATATACATTTTGGCACGCCCGGTGGGACCCCGCATGGGTCATCTTCATTAGCTTTTTTAGTCAAGTTTTGTATGTCATTTGCTAATTTTGGCTAATTTTTCTTATTTTTGTGATTGGTAGGATTGTATAAATTGGTTTTGTAGGTCCACATGAGCATGAAATAGACAAAGAAACTCATAGTCTATCTCATAGTATTTGCAGATTTTTCAAGCTTATAGGTGGACAAAGCACTTGGAATTCTTCTTCCTCTTCTTGTCTATATTCTTCTTATTCCATCTACTTCTTCTTCTTCTTCTTGTCGGAGATCTTGGCCATTTTTTTTTAAGGAAGCAAAATCATACACACTTCTTTTTAGTGCTTAAAATGAACCCCTAAATCATACTTAAATCCATTAAAAACTAAAAATTTGCAAAAAAAAAAAGCCTTTTAACAAGTGAAACTAAAACAATCCAATCATTTGCATTCTTGCAACATCAAGGTTTTAGATGCATTCATGCAAAGTTAGGAACACTTCATTTTTGGGAATTTAAAAAGAACTTCAAGCTTCCATTTCAAAAGGTTCAAAATCAACACTAAGTGCACACTAAAATCTAAATCAAACTCAAAGCATCAATCAAGGATAAAATAAACCTCATTTGCAAATATTTTAAAGTTCTTTTAAAAATCTCATGAAAACTAAGAGTCCTAAATGGTTGCCAAAAATTGTCCTAAAAGCTTTGTTATTTGTTCCAAACAAATGTCTTGTTGCAAAATCTTGAATGTTTCTTAAGTTTTTCATGCATCAAAACAATCTAGGAATATCATTTTTGGGCTTAAAATATGCAAACTAGAACACAAAATCTTGAATGAAAACCAAAGTCCAAAGAGTCATTTTCACTTTTGAGTCCAAAACAATCTTGAATGATCTAAGGTTAACACAAAGCACTTCAAAGTTCTTAAAACAACACACAAAATCTCAATCTTGAATGCTCAAAGGAAAAAACTTGAATGTTTAATCACTTGTCTTTGAATGCATGTTGCTAAAATCACTCTTGAGTGCCATGGATTAAAATCATATTTTTTTTTTCTATGAATGCATGATTAAAACAACAAATCCAATATTGAATGCCATAGATCAAATAATCATCTTTTGGGGCATAAAAAGAATCCACATTTTTGAAATCTTCTAAGTTATAAAAACTAATAAAGATGCTTTGAGTAATTTTGTAGTTGGACTCACCCTCTTTAATCACCCATCAATTTAACCATTGGTTGCAATCTCAGCACCATCTATGGGGATGGGTCTACCTAAGAGGGTGTTAAGTGCTCCACAAAGATCAAACTCCACTCACTTGGGTCTTTAGTGGTTTTTCTAAGTTAGAAAATTCCTTGAATGCGCATTAATATCTCTCACATTTCATTTGGGCATAAAAATTGGACAAATCTTGACGTGGAGGGCCTTCAGGTGCGTGCTTGGCAAATCGAGTTTCGCACATCTTTATTTTGGGCTTAAAACAAACTCACACTCAATCTTGAATGCCCAACAATCAATGAACATTGCATGGTTTGGACGCATTTTCAATGACGCTCGCATTTCTTATGTTGACGATCTCTCAACTTTCATTATGCTGACGATGCTGTCAAATTGGAATAAACTTGTGTCTTTTAAAGCCCAAGATCATGTATGTGGTCTTGTTTTACACTTTTTAGGAGGCCTACTTGGGGATTTCATCACCCTTTGGGACGACCTCAACTCCAGCGTTCCAACGGAGTATAAAAATTGGGAGGTGAATCCAAAGACACCTCTCTTGGAATCAAGATTTTGTCACTCGAGCTAAGCCTCAAGGAACTTTATACCCTTGAAAAGTGAAAGAGGAGAAGTGGGTTACCGCTCCTCTCGGTTGTGTGACATCTTTTTGGTTTCATCTACGGATTTGGGCCTCACGTACCTTGCGTATATCGAGGACTCCCTAGCTATAACAAATTTCATACTTGTAGAAAGCTTCCTCGGATGTTGGTGTGTTTGATGTGCTCACTCCAAACTTTTGTCTGCTTGTTTGTTCATAGCTTTTGAATGAATGTTTGCCAACTTTGGTCAAAATCCCAAAAAAGAAGAAATCTCCCAGCTCAAGGCATACTTAGCATAGTCACTGCCTCATCAGAAAATCATCCAAGCTCCCCCGCTGCAACCGAATCTATCTAGTTCCTTTCTTTAGAACAATCCCAAATCCAAATTCTCTCCAAATCATCCCCCCCAACCAGCTAGCAACCCAATCCAAAATCACACCCAAGCCTTTAGAGAGTTGTTGTCATTCTGCTAGAATTTTCTATCCAATCAATTCGACCAATCAACCAATCTCACCAAGGTTATCCCTCTGACAGAGAATTGTCTAGGGTAATCCAACTTTGTCACTTATATCCCTCATCACCTTGAGCTAAAGGTTGGGATCCACAAGTTGTCAATCTCATGTCATGCCCATAGGATCATTAGTCTATCCTTAAGTTGACACAATCTCCACCAATCCAGCGCATAGGAAAGAAAAACTCTCACTTTTTGACAGCATGCCCTTGAAGTCTTCCATCCACAGGAAAGCCAAAAATCTTCAGTCAATCCTCCTTAGGTCTATCATACAGCTTTGACTCTCCCTAGGAAATCCTTCATTAGCCAATCTAAAATCTGTGCTTAATCCAAATCCAACCATGAGCTTCTGTGTTCATCCATATGCAAGACCCCATCCCCATCTGACTCATCATCAAAACATGAAATCCAAAACCTATCATGATGTGTTCGGTCGTATTGTCCTTGCTCCCGCCACCTCCTATTCCAATGATGATGAAAATCTTGTTGACTATGATGGGTATATTGAAAGCCTTAGAAACATTCCCCCGAGCATCTCACAAAATCCAAGAGTTATTCCAAACTATCTAGTCATGCCATCTGATAACCTAGCTTCTCCTCCATCACCCAGTCAACCAAGCTTCCAATCTTCCACCCTCATCACACCAGCTATTCCTATCAATCCACCACCTCCACCTCTGACACACGAGTCTCCAAGGAATCTCCTAGAGGAAATACAAGAAAAGTCACCTCCAATAGTCGATAAGCCATGTCATCTAATCCAACCATGTGAAGTAGTCAGTAATGAAGCTTCCCCATCTATAATATCATCCCCATCTCCCATAGCTATCATCCCCATACCATCCATCAAATTGCTTAAAATCCTTCCACTTCCCACAAGCATCAAATTCCCACCACCCATCAAATTGCTCCAAATCCCATCCACATCTCCTCCTCCAAGCATTATCCAAATCCCATATAATGAACCTCATGCATCCACTCCCATCCATTCCTATCAAGATCTTGTCCAAAAGCATGTTGAAATATCCTCTGACAGAATAGCAGATCTTGCCATCCCACTTATTCCCCTACATGATCCACTTTTACCATCCCCTCCATATCTAAATCCTACCATCTTACTTACTCCATCTCAAGGTCCCTTTCCCTCAGCCCACCCAACTCAAGATCCTATCCTCCCATCTCCTCTGCTTCATGATCATACATCTCCCATAATCCATGATGATAGATCCATCAAAAAAGAACTAATTATCATATCCGAAGCTCCAACTCCTTTAGCTAGTAATGGACTCACATCTTGTGTTCCAAATAATGAACATCATATTGAAAAAAGAAATGAAAATGTATTTCTAGATGTTGGTATCCCCGCTATTCCTGCATGGTCCCAAGTCCTTCCATCTCCACCCCAAAGTTCTCATCCATCTTATTTCGCATCTATTTTGGGCCCTCATCCTACTCCTTATCTCCAACCCTCCATTTTGGGTCCATATATCCCTTATCTAAATCCCACACCCTTTCCATCCATTTTGGGTCCTTACATACCTAATATGAATCCTTTATCCCCTCCATCTATTTTGGGACCTACACCTTCGCCGTTTTCATCTATTTTGGGCCCATATCCTTCCTTCCCTCCATCCATTTTAGGCAATTATATCCATCCATATCCTATGTTCCAATCTATCCTTCCATCCCCTCAAATCCACCAGCTAGATCATCAAAGGCACTCACCCTTGAATCCCTTCCAACCTTTAAACCCTATCACTCCATCAATTATCCCTCCATCTCCTCCATGCTCTTGTTCCCATCCCATGGCTAATAGAAGCATATTGGATGCCAAAATACAAAAGCATAAATCCCAAAATCCACAAAAATCCAAGTCTCAACATGTCCCTTCTAAAATACATGTTCAAAACAAGAACCATTTAATCCCAATCAAAGAAAAAGTCAAGAGGCCACAAAAGCCCAAGCTAAAAAAGTCAAAAATCATGTGGATACCCAAGATGCTCATAAAAGAAATGCATCTCAAAGAAAAATCTCAATTTGCATCCATTGATGCTACTCAAGAAGCCTCATCCATCCATCCTTCATCCAAATCCCCATATAAGCATCCTTCATCCCCCCAATCCACTTTTAGTCCATATGCTTCTTATCCTAAATTTCCCATCCTCCATCTTCCAACTCTACTTTTAGTCCTTATCTTTCTCTTCCTCCATTTTCTCCTCAACCTCGCTCAAAACCATCTTTCCCACTACTTTATCACCTCTCAAGGTGTGTGCCAATGATGATCTTTCCATTTTCCTCATCCATTTACCCACAAGCCTTATGTCTTTGCATCCATTATCTATCAAACTCCCACCCACCATTCCACTTGTTCAATCCAATCTTTTTTCATCCATCCTACCAACATCTATGAGCCAAACATAGCTGAAGAAAGCCAAAATCATTCCAGCTAAGTTGAAAGTCAAAAAGTTAAAAAATAATAAAGAAAAATAAAGCGTGCACTGATGAAAACTTGGCAATTCAAGCGTCTTGGACAAGTACCATGATGAAAACTTGGCAAACAAGCGTCATGCGTAATCTCACCATCCCTAGCTTAGCCTATCACCCTCATGCTTTTGGTCATCTCTTGATATCCAACTCCATCTTCCAATCTATCCACCTATCCTCCACCCTCCATCTTCCATCTCACACCATCCACTTATCTCCTATAGCTTTAGCCAAGCATCCCAACTATTATCCATCTCCCTAGCCCCTTCAACTTTTTCCATCCTAGCTTCAATCCTATCACATCCATCATAAGACCTCCTTCCGCATGTTATCTTCTAATTGGGGGCACTATATTCCTTGGAGATCTTGTCTTGTCCATCCTCCCTTGTCATTAGTATCTAGCTCTAGGCTATCCTCATGCAAACCCAATGTCATCTCTTTATATCCATCATAATCCTAGCTATCTACCATCCTATCCAGCCATCTCATCCTACTCCTCTAGCTATCCTTGGTCACAAAATATCTCATCATCATTGGATGCATCCTGCCAAATCCATATCTTTCGCTATCACCCCACCCTTAGCTTTCGCATCTTGCACAACATCGAACCATCCTGCTATCCTCTCATCCTGAGCTTTTTATCCATCTGTATCATACTTATCATTGGTCCATTAGCTTGTACCATATCTTGATTAGCTTTCTTGTAAATATCTTGGTCCATCAGCTTGTACATCCTCTTTAGCTTAGTACCATTGTATCTATCCAGCTTTCGTGTTAGTTCCTCCTTGATCAGCATCTTGCACACATCGCACAAATCTTGGTTAGCTATTCCAATGCATCCTTTAGCTAGATCTCCTATCACCAAAGTGTTATCCTTCTTAGTTCAGCTTGCCAGATGCATCACTCATCCAGATCCACCAGCTTAGGTGCTCTCTGATAGATCCTTGTAGGATATAGCTTTCCTCATGTTTGATCTTGGCCCATTAGTACCTCGTCCTACCCATCTCGTTGGAAAATGTTTCTCTTTTGGATTTTCACTTTCTTTTGATTTGGAATCTTCCCTTTTGGGTCTTGAAGTATCTTTTCCAAACAATCTTTTTGTTCCCTGCTCAAAGTTGCCACGATCTTCCATATCATGGTATATTGCGAATGGGGCAATCTAGGCGTAAGGTCTTGATCAAGTCTTTTGTTTTTTTTTCTTTTCTGCTTGTGGGTTACCCAGTGGCGGTTCCACTCTGATTCTTTCGAGATTCATGTGTGATGCTGGGGCAATCCTTGCATGTTTGTTTTGAGTCAATTCATCAGTCCTCTGGACAGTTGGTGAAAAGGCCTTGATGTTCTTGGTAACCTTGGTAATTAACCAAAAATCTTATAGTAAATCTAGTGCTCAACTAAATGGTGGTACTTCTCTTTGAAGTATCCCCCTGCTCAAAAAGCTTCAATGGTTTTCCTTCATCTCCATTATCCCCCATCCATATCCAGCATCCGTCTCTCCTACCCCAGCTTATGCATCAGTATCTCTTTGAATCACTCCTCACCTTAAGATTTCACGATCCATAATCCTAGTCTTAGGGATCCACCAATTCAATCAATCCACCAAGCCTCATCTTTCAAGATCCACAATCCTAGTCCTAGGGATCTCCGAAACCCATCTTCTACCAATCTGACTCTTTGAAATCCTGTTGCATCAGCTTTTTAATCCCCTCATCCATCTCCCCATCCTGGATTCCTTTTATAGCGCTATGCTCCTTCATCCTCCCCCCAATCCCAAAAGTCTTAAGCTCTTTCCTCTTGTGCCCCTGATTTCCCTTTATCATCCTCTCATAGTGAGAGTTTGAGCTAATTCAGCCCCTTCTCTTTGCCAAACCTGTGTCTTAGCTCATCTCAATTTCTTGTACTTTTCAAGAAGTCGTCGAGCCTCGCCTTCTCTCCCTGCCGCCTTCTTGAGGGGGCATCTTGCAGTCCATTCTCTCCTTTTCTGCTCTAGCCTTGGGCATCTTATTTTCTTATCTTTGATGCCATGCCACTTGCGGCATCACATCAAAGAGGGGCAAAATGTAGACACCTAAAAACCTTTAGAAAATAAAGTATTTTTATTTTTTGAAAAATTCCTGATGACATCATCATTAATTAATTAATTAATTATTTAATTATTTAATTTATTTTTATGCCATTAAATCCCTTTATCTTAATTAAAAATATTTAATTAAGGAATCCCTCCCAAAAATGTTTAAATATTATTTAAACATTATTTCCTTATTTATTAATTATTTAATTAATAAATTGACCAAAAAACCCAAAATAAATAAAATTTTTTTTTTTTGCCCAAACCTTGGCCAATTTTCTTAAGACCACTAACCTCTTCCAAAATCTTCTAATCCTTCTTTAATTTTGATTAAAGGCTAATACCATCATTTCCTACCCCTAATCCCAACTCAAAATATTTAATTAAGATTAAATATTAATCCTCATGTTTATTAAAAAAGTTTTAATAAATATCTCCTCAACCCAAACCCTTGAAATAAATAAAACTTTATTTATTTCCTAAAAATCTAATTTATCCTCATCCTAAGAAGTTCTAGACTCTTCTAGAAAGTCTTCATCCTCATCCTAGGAAATTCTAGACTCTTCTAGAAAGTCTTCATCCTCATCCAAAGCCTAGACTCTTCTAGAAGATGTCTTTAACCCTAATCCTAATACCCTCCTAACCTTGTCACATTCCCTAAACATGGGTTAAAACTTACTAACCCAAGCCAAAGTTAACAAATATCTCCTCCTTCACCCACCCTCATTAAATGCCATCCACTTGTCTATCCCTAAGCTAATCCTAAACCATCCTAATCCATCCTCTAATCATTTGCACAAGCCTAAGCAAGCTTAAAACCCTCCTAATCAAGCCCAAGTCGAAATTGCTCTCATCTCCCTCAAAATATCTCAACCATAAAACTTTATGAAGCCCACTAGGCCATAAATGACTCTTCCAAGCCTTTTTATTGCTCTTACAAGCCATTATGAGGGTCTTTATGAAGATTTTATCCCTTGAGCCTCCTTTGTTGACTCATCCTTCCCCTTTCCTCCATCCTCTCACCATGTGACATGTGTCACTCCTTGATTGGCTGTAAGGAAGCACAATCCATGTGCTCTCCTCTCATGCAATCTGAGCCCTCCATGAGCTTTTTCCCATCCTTGCATCTTAGCCCTCAATCCCTCAAGCCTCTTGCCTATAAATTGGATCCTTCCCCTTTGCAAAATAACACAATCCATGAAGTAAATTCATAATGCCATTTTGAGAAGCCATTTTACATCAAAACCATACACTCACACCCAAATTCCAACTCCATTTGAAGCCCTTTTTGAAGCATAAAGCTTGAGCATACATCCTATCTATTTAGACAAAGCTACTCAACAAGAGAGCTTCTCATTGAGAGAGCCCACTAATGGCTCATATTCTCAATTGAGAGCTCATATTAGTCTATCTTGAAGTTTATGAATTTTGTTTAGTTTGTAGAAGCTTTATTTAAATTTGGTTTCTATTAGCATACTAACATTGCTCATATACACTAATGACCTCCCTAGCCTTATTTGGGTAAGAATTAATAAAAAAATGTTTCTTCTCATTCATAGTCTCCATTATTTTAGGAAATGTATTCATGAACTTTTTAATCTTATTTGCCTCTATTACAACATTATCCAGAGGGCTATAATCTTTATCAAAATAATGTATGAGTTCTAGAATCTTGGAGTAAACTCTCCAATTTTCTTTTTTAGTTTTCTGTTCTTGCAAGGAAAACTCATTTCTTATGATATCCTCAGGGTAATAAAATTCATGGTCAATTTTTCCAAACATGATCCTATGTCTAAAAGTCAAGTTATAAAATCCCTCAGTATCACAAAAACAAGGATGAGAAACAACTATTTTTTACTGATCCAAAATTTTATGCAGAAAAAGCCAACCCCCTTTAGTGATCACAAATTGATGGGTTATAGTACAAGTGGGGAATATTGACCTTCTTGATCTTTTTATTAAAAAACTTTCTTCTAGTTCTCCTAGCTGCCACAAAAATTCAACCATCCCTATCTTTAGAGGTGCCTGGTAAGGTAGTACATGAGGGGTACGTTTAAAACCATAAACCCTAATAATAGTAGAATAGAGTATAGGATAATATCTCCCCAATTATGTGAAACTTTCAAGCCAAAAGGGTTATCCATAGGCCTAATGAGACTCATCAATACCCTAGGTACTCTAGGATTGTCACTCAATATGAGGCACCTTAACTTTGATCCAAAGTATCTATCAAACCTACCAAAGCTAGCCTTCTCTGCATCCTAGGTCATGTCTGCACTCCATAAATGGATTGTCAGTGCTTCTCCACCCTACTCTCTATTCAATTCCATTTCTTTACCAAAATATGTCACTCCCTTAAACAAAAACATATGCATCAACAAAGAATAATGGCCAAAAGTCTTCTCCACTTTCCCCTTTGCAATTCCTACTAGGCTAGTATGAATTTTTTTTGCTAAATAGGAGGAAAAGTAAAAAATAACATCCACACCAAAAGAAGCAATCTGAACCATCATGTACATAAGATTGATGAGCATGACATTTTGTTTGTCCTCACCAAAAACTCAACATAAAGTTCTGTATATTTCTATAGCCCTCGAAGTGAAAAATTCTTTCTTGAAAGGTTCCCTAGAAACTATTGTAATTACTAGCAAATATTTGATTGTGCCAATATAGGCCCTCAATGTACCCCTCCTAATTATATCCTTCTTTGAAACATATTCCCTTTCTAATTCTTGTAAATTAATGGGCATATGATAATCTGTCAAGGGCTCTAGACCAAATACCTCTCTAATATCTTTAGGACTAATTGTAATTAGAGGCACAACATCAGTTCTTCTTACTACTTGAATTGCTTGATCATAATTCTTTCTAACAAATTCAAGGTGGTCATAATCCATAAAGACACTTGGAACTACTAATTTCCCTAAATCAAAGTTCCAAACATTGGCATGTGGAGAAAAAAAATTCCTCTCTAAAAACCATTTCTTGAATAAATAAAGACTAGTTTGAGAAGTATTTGCATCCCTAACCTAGTTCCCCTTATCATATAGGCCATCTGCAATTTTTTAGTCTAGGGTTTAATGAAGTTAACTTCTTCACTTGTATAGTCTCAGTGGTGGATTTAGGGAGTAATTCCAGTAAGTCATCATGGATATTCCTATCCAAATAATTCTCTTTCCTAGAAAACACTTTCTTTGGAGGCATCTTGACTATAATTTGCAAAAATTTAAATGGTACAGAAATTATGGTATATGGGGACTTACTTGATCTTTTGCTCATTATTCTTTATAATTTTGCAACCTCTTTGTGAACAATGGAGACACTACTTCATGTTCCATTCAAGCTTAACACAATGTTCTCAGTAATTTTGCCTACTCAGAAAGCTTGAATTTTTTTTGCGTAAGATGAAAATGGTGCAATCTTTTTCAATATACTCTATTTTTTCTCGCACATGAAGCCTTCATACCTCATAAATGAACTTTAAGGGAAAACATAATGGCACCACCTTCCTTTTTTAAATTTGTGCCATTGATCTCAGAAAATCCTACGATCCTGGAGTGAAAATAGGGATGACTCATCTTCTCCTTGACACACTAGCAATCAAACTAGTGAAAAGTCTCCACGTGTGCCTTTCTTTCATAGTTGGTGCTTCAAACTAGACCCAGTAGTCTTCAAGGACACGTGTCACTATCTCACTATCTCGGTATGCAAAAAGAGTTAGCATATCACCTATGCAAGATAGAAACAACCATTGATCTTATTTTGATCAAGTGGAGGATATTTAATTCATTATTTAATACAAATGTGGTGGGTCCCTTTTCCACTTGCTTTAATTGTTACTTCGCTATCCTTAAACTTATCACTTCTCCATAGCAACTATATGATAACCATAGATCCGACTTGATCTAAAGGTTAGGAGATTGCACTTCAATCACATAAACTATGGTGGGTCCCCTAGTCACCAAGTTACATTGAGTAAATAGAGTGTAATTTCTTATAACGACTTGGCGACGATCGTTGATCTACCCTTGATCAAACAATTATCATTTTTTATTTTAGATGATCAAAACACATTCTAGGAAGATGCAGAATATGTTGGCACAAGTAAAAATGAGAAAATACCAAAATCTATTTTTTTGGTATTTTCTATGTTTTAGTATTTTGCATTTTCAGAGGCCTTCGAAGAATTTCTCGACTTCAGCTAGGCCAAGAAGTTGTAGTGCTATGCTTAAGACTTTAGACAAAAAATGTAGAACTCTAGAAGATCTTTCCATAAATTTTGACAGTTCGTGATTTCGAGCTAGGAGTAGAAAGTTATGACTTCTAAAAGTAGACATATTTTTTTATAAAGATTTTTGTAGTTTTTTATAGTTGTTTAGATTTATTTTGTAATTAATTATCTGTGGACTCTTCATTTTCATTTCCAAGGGATAATGATGACCCTTGGGATCCATCATACTTGTATAAACTCTATTTTCAAATGGAATGGATCACTTTTGGCTTGCAAATCGTCTATTATGGCATTTTAATGATTTTTCAATTAACTCACAATACTACAGGTTCTACACTAGGTATTGTAATCTGAATTCTTAATTCAGATCAATGGTATCAGAGCTTGTTTGCTCCTTTATGTTTCATCATACATGGTTAGCTTATTGAAGGTTAGGGTTGGGCACAAGAGATCTCTCAAATTATATTCCTTTGAGACACATGATTGCAGATGGAAAAACAACAAATTGATGGGACGGACAAATCCCTTAAGACATTGATGGAAGAGGCATTAAAAAAGCAATGTGAAGAAATGATGAAGCAATTTTTAGAGATTCTTGGAAAATGAGAGGCACAAGCTAGTCCAAGCAATCCAAAATTTGGTGGGGCAACCCCATTCAAGGTGCATGTAAATTTTGATATTCCAACTTTTCAAGGAAAAATTGATGCATATGCTATTGATGATTGGTTGTCCAAATTGGAGAGGTACTTTTGTGTTAATAATTTCTTAGATATTGAAAAGATAACCTTTTACCTCCTCAAAGCTAAGAATCATGTGAAGTTGTCATGGGAGACTCACTTAACAATTGAAGAAAACCAAAAGGCTCAGGATGAACATAAATGTTTTGTGATGTTTGATGGGAAACCCACATGGGAAGAATTTATAGAGCATATAAAACAAGAATACTACCCTAAGGATACCTATGAATAGAAATATATGCAATGGCAATTGCTCTGACAAAAGAAAGATCGATCAGTTCAGGAGTACACCAACATATTTCATGCTCTCTTTGCAAAGCTTGGCATCAAAGACTCATAAAAACATTGAGTTCTAAAGTATAAGAGTGGTCTTCATAGATATATTCAGACTAAAATAGATTTCTTGAATATAGAAACATTGTCTAGTGCTTTCAAATATGTCTAAAAAATTGACGAGAAATTCAAACAAAAAGGGAGGAGGGAAAATCCAATGAACAACAAATGGAAAGGTGAAGGTAATAAGCCAATAGGAAAGCAAAAAACCATGGAGCCATCTCTAAATGCACTAGCAAAGAAGACATGGGGCATAAAGAAAACATGGCAAGACTCAGGTATGTGGTGTGAAGTCCATAAAAGTCCCTCTCATAACACCAAAGATTGTAGAAATATAAAGGATTTAATGATGGAAATCCATGAAGAAGCTATTGCACCTAAGGTGATAGATTTTGGAAAACAAAAAGAGGATGAACAAATCATTGAGGCTGACCCATATGCCACAATGGCCACTGCAAAGGTATTTTCTCATGATGATGAAGAGAGATTGTTCCATTCACAAATGTGGGTATGAGAAAAAGCTTTGAATTTTATTGTTGATACTGGTATTCAAAAGAATTTGTTATCTACTGAGATTGTAAAAAGATTGAATCTGAAGACAACATCACACCTACAACCATATTCTATGGGATGGGTGAGCCAAGGGAGAGATATTCAAGTAAACAAACAATGTCATCTATCATATTCCATCAAACCATTCAAAGATGAGGTGATCTATGATGTAGCTCCTCTTGATGTGTGTGATATTTTGCTAGGGTAGCCATACATGTATCAACATCATGGGGTGTATGAATCTAGACCACAAAGTGTAACAATCAAATTAGGTGGACAAAAGTACAAGATTCTAGAGGTAATTCCTACACACTTTGCATCTTTGATTAGTGCAAAGCAATGTAGAAGATTGATAACCCAAATGGGTACATTTGTGTTATTGACGATTCATCCTTATGAACAAAAGAAAAGTTTGTGTAATTCTAATTCCACACTGTCTGTCACAACAAAACAACAAAGATCAATGGATTAGATTTTAACAAAATATCAGAATGTGTTTGAGTTACCAATAGGGGTACCCTCACATTTCCAAGTTAGACACTCTATTGATTTGATACTAGGAACCCCATTGCCTACTGAGCTAGTGTATAGGAGGTCAATTCTAGAAAATTATGAGATAAAAAGGCAAATACAAGCATTGATTCAAAAAGGACATATCTGCCCAAGTGCATCTCCCTGTGATAGTCCAATTGTTCTTGTAAAGAAAAAGGATGGTACATGGAGGCTTTGTATTGATTATAGATCATTGAATAAGATAACTGTAAAAAATAGATATCCAATTCCTCGGATAGATGATCTCTTAGACCAGCTTAGAGGGGCAAAATTCTTCACTAAAATTGACTTGAAATTTGGATACCATCAAGTACCAATTGATCCAATAGATGTATGGAAGACTACTTTTAAATCCAAAGAGGGATTATTTGAATGGTTGGTGATGCCTTTTGGCCTTACAAATGCCCTAGCCACATTTATGAGGATGATGAATGGTGTGCTTAGGCCATTCACATACTCTTTTGTAGTTGTGTATTTGGATGATATTCTAGTTTTTAGTAAAACATGGGAAGAGCATCAACAACATGTGGAACAGATATTATCTACATTGCAAGACCATGGCCTCCATGCAAATAAGGAAAACTATTATTTTGGTATGAAAAGTATTAAGTATTTGGGATACATTATTGATAGTGAAGGTGTTCATGTTGATCCTAAAAAGATCCAAGTAATTAAAGACTGGCCTGTTCCAAGGAATCTCATAGAGTTGCGTAGCTTCTTGGGGTTAGCTAACTTTTATCACAGATTTGTTTTTGGATTTTCACATTTGTCTTTGCCTTTGAATCAATCATTACGAGGAGGTATGAAAGAAAAATTCAATTGGACAAGTTCTCAACAACAAGCATTTGAGGAGTTAAAACAAAGGTTATGTTCTTCACCTATTTTATCTCTTCCTAATTTAGAACAACCTTTTGAAAGTACAACTGATGCATCAGAATATGCCTTGGGAGCAGTCCTCATGCAACATGGACATCTAGTTGCCTACCATAGCGAGACTTTTTCTGATACAGTGTGTGTATATCCCACTTATGATAAAGAATTATATGCTATTGTTCAAGCTTGCAAGTAGCGGAAACATTATATATTGGGATGGAGAATATCATTCACATGGATCACAAACCCCTTCACTTTTTGCAAACACAAGGAAAATTATAGAATGATAGGCACCAAAGATGGTCAGCTTATCTTCAACAATTTCATTGCAACATTCGTCATAAGAAAGGAAGCAACAATAAGGTAGCAGATTGTTTGAGTAGGCCACCAATTGAAAGAACAAGTATGGTATTAGAATCATGTGGTCACCAAACAAAAAATTGGGCCCACTAGTATGGACAGGATAATGAATTTTCTGATGTTTATACTTAGCTTGTGGAAGGTAAACATGTGAATGATTATTAACTACAAGATGGAATATTTTTCCACTTTGTCCAAATTTGTGTTCCTAAGGAAGAATGTAAGAAGTTAATATGGGAAGCTCACTACAATAAGGTTGCTGGTCATTTTGGAATAGGTAAGACTACTGCTATACTGCAAATATATTTTTCCTGGCCAAGAATGAAAAATGATGTGATCGAATTCATTTAATCATGTACAACATGTGCTGTTGCAAAGCCTGCAAATTGTAAGTTTGATTTATATTTACCACTTCATATTCTAGATAAACCTTGGCATTCAATTTTAATGGATTTTACGTTTGGTCTTCCTACCACTAAATATGGGTATGATTTTGTATATGTTGTAGTAGATAGATTCTCAAAAATGGCAATCTTGGTGGCCTGTAGAAAGGCAATCTTTGCAAAAGAAACTATAAAACTCTTTTTTGAGCATGTTTGGGTTCATTTTGGGCTACCAAAAACCATTATTTCAGATAGGGATACTTGGTTTCTCAGTAAATTTTGGTCTTTATTATGGGCAATGATGGACACAAAACTAACAAAGTCTATTGCATTTCATCCTCAAATAGATGGTCAAATAGAGGTTGTTAATCAAATGATTATTCAAATCCTACGTATGTATCACTCTAAAGATCCTTGAACATGGGATGAGAGCCTCCCATATGTACAACATAGCTACAATAGGGAAATTCATAGCTCAACTGGCTACATCCCATTTGAAGTTTGTCTTGGATATCAACCCTTAGCACCAATAGATGTTTCTATCTCGGTCATGCAATCTAACTTGGTACCATAATTGGATAAGGAGAAGGAAAAAGCTATGAAGTTCATTGATAAAATCCATCATTTATAGCAACAAGTTCATGAAATCTTGGAGCAAACCACTAAGAATATAAACAGAGGCATGATCAACATCAAACTCCTCATAATTTTCAGGTTGGGGATAAGGTATGGTTGCATTTATAGAAGGAACATTTACAAGGCCCTCATAGAAAGCTTCATCCTCTTCATTATGTTCCCTATAAGATCATCAATAAAGTTGGTGAAAATGCATTTGAACTCAACTTGCCTCCATTTTTGGGTGTTCATCTAGTTTTCAATGTAGAACTATTGAAGCCATATTTTCTTCCTTTACTAGACATTGCAGATGTTGCTGAAGAAATCAATCATATAGAATTGAACCCAAAAGTTATTAATCCACTTCAAAATGACCAAATTTTGGAGGTTGTCATTAAGAATTTGAGGAACCAAAAAATCTATTTATATCATGCGATGAAAGCAGGACAATTTATTCAACAGGGAAAATGGCTTACACGTGAACAAATCCATCTTCATTTTCCACATCTGATTCAAAGTCTGGATGAAATGGGGCCAATTTCCTCTCAAGGGGGAAGGAATGATCAAAACACATTCTAGGAAGATTCATAATATGTTGGCACAAGAAAAAATGAAAAAATACCGAAATCAATTTTTTCTACATTTTCTATGTTTTAGTATTTTGCATTTTCAGAGGCCTGCAGGGAATTTTTGGGCTTCAGCTAGGCCAAGAATTTGTAGCACTACACTTTAGAATTTAGAAACAAAATGTAGAAATCTATAAGATCTTTCTAGAAATTCTAATGGTTAGTGATGTCAAGCTAGGAGTAGAAAGTTATGACTTCTACAAGTAGACATATTTTTTAATATAGATTTTTGTAGTTTTTTTATAGTTGTTTAGATTTATTTTGTAATTAATTATCTGTGGACTCTTCATTTTCATTTCCAAGGGATAGTGATGACCCTTGGGATCCATCATACTTGTATAAACTCTATTTTCAAATGGAATGGATCACTTTTGGCTTGCAAATCTTCTATTGTGGCATTTTAATGATTTTTCAATTAACTCACAATACAACAGGTCCTAAACTAGGTATTGTAATCTGAATTCTTAATTCAGATCATGAGATCTAACTTGGGTGTGGGTCCACATTCCTAATGATGTGGAACTATCCTGAAACACTGGC
The DNA here is from genome assembly GCA_028749045.1 of Cupressus sempervirens. Classification (NCBI taxonomy): domain Eukaryota; kingdom Viridiplantae; phylum Streptophyta; class Pinopsida; order Cupressales; family Cupressaceae; genus Cupressus; species Cupressus sempervirens. The sequence continues at coordinate 271,730,906 of CM053784.1, read as the reverse complement.
ATATATATTACTATTTTAATCTGTATGGTGACATCATGTGTTCTGGACCCCACTACATTTCACACTTTCAGGCTAGTTGCTACATCGCTATCAGCAAGGCAAAAAGCTTTTCTAGTTGCAACATAGCAACCTCTGGTGGATTCATAATTTTCAATAGATACATCTCGAGAAAGATTCCATCATGTTATAGGAGTGCATGACTCATTTCTGATGAAGCATTCATTTTGGCCCACCTTTTGGAACTATTGCCACATTATTGTTTTTTGACGAGTCGTTATGTCGTTGGGGGTGAAAACCATTACTTTTTTGATCACGACATAGTGACCTCTAGTGATTAATTAAACTTTGATGATGGGAAAAAAGCCACATTTTAAACCATGATTACATTAATCAATACCTATGTTAGAGCAATCAATATGTATAGTTATGATACTGTGTGGGAGCTTTTGTTGTCACTGTTAATTTTAGAAAGTTGCCACTTTCTTCATTTTCAGGTTAGTTGCTACATTGGTACTAGCATGACGTATAGATTTTTAAATTGCAACATAGTGACTCACTAGGAAATCTAAATTTTGGTTATGTGAGTTGTAACTTGCTCCACATGCATCCTTTCTGATACTAACAACTCTGGGTCAGAGCACATGACTAAAACTTGTCCAAATCAATGCACATTCCTGGCACTGATTTTCACTTTATGATACCGCGACTCAATTTTTGATAGTCGCTATGTCGTTATGGTAAAAAACCTTGCACTTTTTTATAATGATGACATGATAACCATGGATCTAACCAAGATCAGATGGTGGAAAAGGCTTTGAAAAAGGTACTCGGTACGATAAAAATTTTAAGCAAGAAAAGGATATTCACACTTTTAAAAAGATTTTGTGCTAGGATAAAATAAAAAGGAACAATATCTAGGGTTTAACAAATATTTCCGAAGGATATCAAAACTGCAAAACCAAAAAATAGAAACTCTAGCCTCTAACAATGGACTCAAATTTGATTTTTTATACTTAGATTGGGAAAATTTATTATGCAAAAAATTAGACCAACACATCTCATACATTTAATGATAAGACTAAATAACATGTAAAGGATATACATATAAATCATGTAAACATGCAAGCATTCACACAAATAACACCAGATATGATTACCTAGAAACCCTCGAAGTGAGAAAGTAAAATTGGGTTGGGGATGACACCCTCAAATCTTCACTACTGCAGCAATAAAGTGTACCTAATGAAGGTTACAATGTTTTGACCATGAAACATGATGTACCTTGTGAAAGGTCTACCTTATTAAAGGCTTACAAATATTGTTAGGTTTTACCTTGTTAGAGGATTTCAACACCCTATTAGAAGTGTGCCTTGTTAGATGACTTCAACTTACACCTAAGTAAGCACCTTGTTAAAGGATTTTATACAGCCTGTTGGGACTACTTGTTAAGAGATTTGACTGAAATCACCTATTAAAATGTCTTAGCATAGATCCTGTAGTTGGCACTTACTTGCCTAATAATAGATCACCTCTAAACAATATTTTCTTGATCCTTCTTGATTAGATGTCTCAATGTTGTATCCTTTTCTCTATCTTGTGTTCTTCTCTAACTAATTCTACAATTCACTCACTCTTTATAACTTCAAAGTCACCATGAATGCTCTATTTACATAGGCAAACTATACTCTTTGCTCCTTCAATTCCTTACACTCACTCACAAAGTTTAGGGTTTCATCCTCCTTAAGAAGATTTTTGTGGCTTAGGGTTAGGTATAAATCTAAAATTGAGATTCTCCATTTTTTCACTTAAACCTTCCCATTTTCTATTTGGCTGCATGTAATTGCATAGGGAATCCAAATATAGATTCATCCTTATCTCCAAAATATCAAAATCTAATCTTACGTTGGCTCAAAAAATGGTTTACATAGTTGTTTGTGCCATTACAAATAAATATGTCAAAACAATTTTACTTGGCATCTAAAGTCTCTGATGCTTGGCATACGCTAATCTTTATAATATGACTCGACACTTGTATTGCTCAACATCCACTATTTACTTGGCTCCTGTGTCACTCGACATAGTCTATCTACTCAACTTTTGTGTTACTCAGTATATACTATTTTCTCAACACTTGAGTGACTCAGCACATGAGTGACTCGACACTCATTATAACTTGGCTTGGTCTAAATTTTTTTATGTTGTGCTCAACATGTATTACTAGTTCGACATGAACTAAGTAAGTAACTTGAGTGTGTTGACTCTCACTTGTCAAAACCAATCTGAGATCAAAAATCTCCCCCTTTGACATGAGTGTCAAAAATATTTGAATATACATTAGCATCCATATTTTCTTGAGCATAACATATCCATAACTTGGCTTATATATAAAACTTCAAAATTTCAAAATTTTTTAATAACTTAGATACCTCAAAATTTGATAACTCCCCTTGAGTTAGTGTACCTATTTTGTAACCAAAATTTTGTACTTCCTGTGAGTAGATGTGTTTCTGCTGATATTCTTTCATCTAATTCTTCTTGTATCATTCTCCTCCTTTTCTCATTCTCTCAATTTATTAATTTCTCCCCCTTTTGTTATTCTTCCCCATTCTTATTATTCTCCCCCTTTTTTGACACTTATGTCAAATGGACTATACACTTATTGTGTGTTTGTCTAGAAAAGATTTATGGACATCCAATATTATTTTTAGGGCTGCATCCTAGTTATCACATGCAACATCCAATGACTTGATTTGGATGGCAAGCTTGATAGCAAGGTGAACTAGACCATCTAGAGTAGAAAAATTGGGGTCTTTCTTTAGTAAGATCTCAACACAGCCTAGTTCCTTGTGCAATATTTCCATATCGGGAGTTAGGGTTGCTTGAATACTAGTTAGTTTGGCCATTATGTTGGCCTCATGTACTATCAATGTAGCTAACTGATTCTATCTCTGAAGTAATTTTATGAAATGCTTCTCACTCTGAGCTAGATTTGTTAGTAGTCTTATTCCAGATGTAGAAATTTGGCTCTCTAGACTCAAAATGTGACTTTTGGTCTATTGGGTGAAGAGTGATGGGTTATACAATTTAGTGTACAATGCGAATATGTTTTGAAGTACCTTCTTCACATCCTCAAACTTGGTTGCAAATGAAACTTGACTTAGTGCTATGTCACCAAATATTTTTGCATTTACCTTGTGTTGAAACTTCTTTTCTGACCATTCCAATTAATTTGTAGTAGTATCAAGGTCTTCATTACTGACCTTCTCCACTATATCTGTCAGTTGGTCCATTAGTGGCTTGGTCTCTTTAGGAGTTGGCAGACTAAATGCATCTAAAAAGATGTCCTTTATGTCCTATAGAGCCTAGTTCTTCCTGTATTCTCTCCTAAGCATTTCTTGATGCTTTTTCTTTTCTAAGGCCTATTGTAATATGCTTATTTGTTCTAATGTCATTGTATCATAATCATATTTTGGTATAAAAATTTCTTCATCAAGGCTTATATCTCCATAATGTATTGCCTTTTCAACCTTTGATGAGCTTGGGCTTGGCACTAAGATTTGCAATGGAACAACATCTGTGCTTGGTTTCTAAAGAGTTTATGTAGAAGGAGTGCTAGATGTTCGTAAGGCTACTAGAGTTTAAATGGAAACTTGTTCCTTCACCTTAGGTATCATATGTGTCTCTTCAAAATTTCCCTATTCTCTCATAGTGGTATGACTTGCACCTTATTCTTGTGCTATAGGTGTAGATAAGTCTATCCAACTTGTTTCCTTCTGTCTTGCAGTGGTGTCTTTCTCTTCTATTATTTTCTTCTCAATTGTATCAATCTTGGTGGATGTAACTTCTATCATCTAAACCAAATATTGTACAGTAGTAATTGAAGGGATGATAGAAGCTAGTTCTTGTGGATTCACCTTTTCCCTTGTAATATAAGTTTCCATCTTTTGTAGCTCAATTATACTTACCAAAACTAGATTATCACAAAGTTTTGCTTGAAATATGGACTGATCTAAATTTTTTGTTCAACTATGTCATATAGACTCTTAGGTATAGTGTTGGAAAATTCTAGTGGTGTTGTCTTAAACTTTGACATCATGGCATATAGGGCCTCTCCCACTTGATTTTTCTCTACTTTACCCAATTTATCAAAATCAACATGGCTAAAGCTTGATAGATCTACTTTTTTTTCAACATTTTCACATAAATTCTCAAGATCTGTGAGAGGATTGTGACTTACCATGTTAAATTGGTTAATTTAATTCTACTCTATTTTATTTTCATTAAAATTTGATTGTACCACATATTTTATTCATGGTCTCTTCTTCTCTTAACCTCCTTGTTCTATTTTCTTAGTCTTTTCCTTGGTCTTTTGACTAGATGCACATGTGCTGACACCTATTGTAGGTGCAATGGGCTTTGGCTGACTTGGTTTAACAATTTTATTAGTCCTTGCCATAGGCTATGCCTTGGCCTTCCTTTTCTTTTGCTCAACAGGAGTAGGTTCTTCCTTAGCTTCTTCTCCCTTGGCACCTTCAATCACCTCCTCCTCTTTATCTTCTCTGATGCCTTGGGTTAATGCTAGAGGTTCTTGTGCTTGAGTTACTTCTTCCTCTTCATCCTCTTCTTCTTCATCATCTTCTTCTTCTTTCTTGACACCCTCTCCAAATTTGGCTTTTAGTTTCTTTACCAACTTGTCCTTCTTCTTGATAAATGATGCAATTTTTAGTTTTATGGTAATCTTGGACTTTTCCACTTCATAATTTCAAATTTTTTTGGTATTTTTTTCTATCGCTTTTGCAAGTAGGGTTGTTATAGCTGCTAAGGCTTCATCTACATTTATCTCATAGCTTTAGGGTCTCAACCATCTTACCCTTGGTATGGCAGCTTGTAGAAATGTGTAATTAGCATCCAAAAGAAAAAAAATGTCATCATAGTGTTTCTCAACTAAGGATATTGATATTCTTAGTCTCTTTTTCATTGATTGCTTAAAATCTTCAAAGTAGCTAGTCATTATGATTTCAAAATTTTCTCCTAGCTGCTCAATGTACTCACCAATCTGTACTACAACTGATTTGTTAGTCTTCCATCCAATAGTACCAACTAAGGTGAATGTGTTTTGTACATAAAAGGATATGCAAATCAAAATTGAACCAAACTTACACTGTGCACTATTTTTTTTCCTCATTGCTCTAAGATTTTTCATCAATTGTTGTAATTGTAGCTCTTCTAGATCATATGTATGATCTTTCTTGACAATCTTGTAACCAACATCCATAGCTATGTAGGATACATTGTTCAATCTATTGGATTTATAGAATTTGTGTGATATTACCCTTACAAAAAAGTTGATAAGAGGATTAGTGATTGTTTTTATTGTGATACCTCTTTTATTCTAGATAGCTCCAATATTCTTTTCAATCATTTCTTTGGAATCACTTCTTAGTGTCTTAGGCCAATATAGGGTTGGGTAGCCAATAACCCTATGAATTATTATTTTGGTAATCTTGATAGGTTTATTATCTAACCATAAGGAACCATCATGAATTTGGCTAAACACAATTTGTATCCACTCTATCTTAAATACATTTGGAAAATCTAGGGCTTGTGTTAAACCTCTTTTCTCAACAACTTTGTATTTTTATTTTAAAATAACATTTTCAAATAATCTATTGTATGCACCTCTGATTTCCATGTCACCAATGCTTCCTATCTTACAATTATAACATTTTCTCACATCTTGTACCATTGTTACATTTGGCAAGACCATAGATAATGCGCCAGAAGGGTCTTGCTTATATGAGATGTCAAGAATGGCTTTAAACACAGGCTAATTAACTTCATTACTCACTACGTGCACATTTAAAAATTCATTTCCTTCAAATTTTTTTTGAACTTGATGTCATTATGTTAAACTAAGATATATGAAAATTTAAACTATGTAGCTTAGCTCTTGATAAATACTTTGTGAAATTTGTCGAACTAGAATGAGATCATTGCTAAAAATCTCTTTCAACTGCTTTGGATAGATTTCCATATCACCATTTTCTTTGCTCACTCTTCTTCAACTTTAAAATGATCCAAAATTCATCAAATATCCTTTGAAAACCTTGCAATAAATGTTGAGTGCTTACATAGTTGTAAGCTTGGCATCAACCAATTTCTAGCTTACTCAACATCCATTGACATTTCCATCACTTGGTAACCATTGTGAGCTTGGTATCAACATGAAAAACTCAAGGATTTTTCTTGAATATATAACAACTTCTTGCATCTTTATTCATGCTAATATAGTCCTTTTAGTACTAGAATCTTTTGGAACTAATGTATGATATAACCTTAAGGTATCAGTCCCACATACCTTTTGATTGCCTAATTTGATAAGGTGTGATCACCTGACCCATTGGGTGAAGTGATCCCTTCTCCATTTGATGTGATGTAGTCATTTTTCTTTTTTCATGTCTTATTTATCTCTTCTTTGATGTGTTCAATATTCACCTTGCCATTGCCTTTATCATCTTCACAACTTGGTGTTTTTGACTTTGTTGGGAAATACCTACTGATATGACCAGTTTTCAAATAGGTGAAACATGTATTTTGACTTAACCACTTTGGTAGTTACCTTTGAAATGTGTTCTAACATAATTTTTAGGAACATTTCCATATTCTTGATAGTAATGACAACTATATCTTGCATTATAATCCCAATTATAATAGTTTTGATAGTTTCTTACCTTTATTTATCTGTTTGATGACCACATGGATTTAGATCTACATTTAGAATCTTTGTGTCCATACTTTTGACACTTGTAGCAATATCCTTCAAATCTTTTTGTATGCATGGTCTTGGTTCTACATGCACGTGCTTGATGACCTTGCTCATTACACTTCTGACAATGAGTCATGTTTTTAGGCTTGACATTTTGATTTTTAGTTTTGCTCCTGCATACATTAGCAGTATTTCCTTTCTTACTACAATTATGATAAGTAGGTTTGTAGTCCTTGCCTTTGTTATTTCTTCCTTCAACACTTTTGGATGAATCTCCTTCTTTAGTACTTGTATATCCTATCCTAGATGTGTCATTATTAGATATAGGGGATCTCAATAATTGCTCAAAGTATTTGATGGCTTCATTTGGCTTGTTTAAACTTTTAGAAGATTCCTTTACTCTCTTTAGATCACTCTATAGTTGTTCATTCTGCAACTTCAATGTAGTTATCTCAATGTCTTTGGCATTTAACTCATAGTTGGCATTCATCATTTGTCTTAGAGTATCCAATTTCATATTGGAGATCTTGGTTAGCTCTATTGACTTCTCTTCTAGTCTATTGTTCAAGATTCTTTTGTCTTCTTCAACCATAGCTTTGTCTTCCACAACTTTCTTCTTTTGTTCAGTTACCTCACATAGCAGTGTGCTTTGAGATTCTTGTTGTAGTTTGAGATTTTTGATTTCCTCAACTTGTATTCTATTCTTCTCCATTAGATCTACAATTTCTACATCAAATTCATTAGAGTCACCATTTGCAAATAGCTTGGTAGTGTCAATCTCTTTTCATTGTGTGTCATTTTTTGCAATAGCAATTTCTTTCCTTCTCTTCAAGGAATTCTTTAATTCTTCTCTTGCTTCATTCAATTGATGTAAAATTAATTGTATCTCAATTCCTTGATACTAAATAATCTTTCCCAACTTTTAGACTTCCATTTCAAGATCTTTCCTCAAAGCTACAAAGCTTCTTCTTTAGAGGACTTAGCTTTGATACCAATTGTTCAAATTACAATAGGAAAGGTGAACTTTTGAGAGGGTGTGGGGGGGGGGGGGGTGTGAATCAATAGTTTAAAATTTGACCCATAAAAAATTCACCATACATCCATCTCATACATTCAATGATAAAACTAAAATAACATGTAAATAATATACATCTAAATCATGTAAACATGCAAGCATTCACACACACAATACTAGATATGATTACCCAGAAACCCTCCAAGTGAGAAGGTAAAACTAGGGTGGGGATGACACGCACAAATCTTCACTACTACAGCAATAAAGTGTATTCAATGAAGGTTACAATGTGTTGACCATGAAACATGATCTACCTTATGAAAGGTCTACCCTTTTAAAGGCTTACAAAGACTGTTAGGTCTCACCTTGTTAGAGGGTTTCAACACCCTATTAGAAGCGTGCCTTGTTAGAGGACTTCAACTTACAACTAACTAAGCACTTTGTTAAAGGATTTCATATAGCCTATTAGGACTACTCTATTAAGAGATTTGACTGACATCACCTGTTAAAATGTCCTAATATAGATCCTATAATTAGCACTTGCTTGCCTAATAATAGACCACTTCTAAACAATGTCTTCTTGATCCTTCTCAATCAGATGTCTCAATGCTATATCCTTTTCTCTATCTTGTGTTCTTCTCTAATTGATTCTACAATTCACTCTCTGTTTATAACTTCTAAGTCACCATGAATGCTCTATTTTCATAGGTAAACTATAATCTTTGCTCCTTTAATTCATTACACTTACTCTAAAATTTTAAGGTTTCATCCTCCTTAAGAATACTTTGGTGGCTTAGAGTTAGGTATGAATCTATGGTTGAGATTCATCCATTGTTTTGCTTAAACCTTCCCATTTTCTAATTGGTTGCATGTAATTGCATAGGAAATCCAAATATAGATTCATCATTATCTCCAAAATATCGAAATCTTATCTTAAGTCATCTCAAAAAATGTCTTGCATCGTTGTTTGCGCCATTAACAATAAATATTTCAAAACTATTTTACTCAAAATTTGATGTCTTTGATGCTTGGCATACACTAATCTTTATACTATGACTCAACACTTGTATTTCTTGACATCCACTATTTACTCAGCTCCTGTATCACTTGTAATAGTCTATTTGCTCAGCTTCTGTGTTACTCGGCATATACTATTTGCTCGACACTTGAATGACTTGGCACATGAGCGACTTGACACTCATTATAACTTGGCTTGATCTAATATTTATGTGTTGTGCTCAGCATGTATTACTAGTTTGAGATGAACTAAATAAGTAACTTAAGTGTGTTAACACTCACTTGTCAAAACTAATCTAAGATCAATAATTTACCCAAACATGCCTCAGTAAACTCTATCTTAAAATAGACATCACCAAAACTTACATAATTTCTTGTAGAATTATCCTTTCTATTTTTTACATTAACTAAATATGCTAGATACTCAGATGTGTCTCCCATAACCTTGAGTGGTCATTATGCTCAACTAGTCATCTGTATCAACTTGATCTTTCTATTGTTCTTCTGTTAGAGACCACAGAAGACATCAAACATGATATGTTGACATCAATGAAAAACTTAGTCATGAGTGTAAGATATCATCATCAAACCAATCATCCAACAATCTATCCAATCTTCCAATAGACTTGACATCCATTTGTTAGATCTTGAAATTATGGCTTGCTACATAAGCCAAGAACATCCTTGTTGCTCCAATTCTGGCTACACAAGCGTATGTTTCCTCATAATCCATGCCTTCTTGTTGTGAGTACCCTTTGCAAATAGGTTTGGCCTTTTTTTTCACAACTTCTCCTTGCTCATTCATCTTATTCCTAAATGCCCACTTGGCTCCTATCACAGTCTTATCTTTAGGTCTAGGAACTAATTACCATGTACCATTCTTCTCAATCTAATCTAATTATTCTTTCATATCTTGAACCCAATGATCATCCTTACAAGCTTCATTTGTGCTTTTAGGTTCCACTTGAGAAATTAGACTCAATTCCTCATTCACTTTGTTCCTTGTCATCACACCTTTATCCTTGCTCCCAATTATCTCCTCTAGAGGGTGATTCTTTGTCATGTTTCTGCTAGAAGTTGGAGTTGTCATCTCAACTCTTATCTCTTCTCTAGGTTTAAACCTCTCTTATTCTCCATGCTCAACAGATAGATCATTCTACAAGTCATTAATAATCTCAAAAAGAACTTTAACATTCTATGATGCATGGAAGTCAAACTTGGCTAAAGAGGGAAGAGAATCTATGATGTGTCATATGACACCTTCAAACCCACTTAAAGCCAAGAATCTATGAAAAAGAAATCTAAAGATAGACATGCATAAGGGAATAAGAATATTGGACTATGACATATCTTAGCCAAATGTCAAAAAAGAATCCACGAGGTGTCAAGCCCAAGTGTCATGATGATGTCAATATTTTATGGAATATTTGAATTAAAAATCCTTTATTCCACAAAATAGAAATTAGTGAAAATGGGATTAATGATGGAAAATATGACATAAGAAATTAAGAATTTCCATGGTTTTTGAATAAATAAATAAATAAATAAAATATCAATTAATTGAGGAGGTTAGCTGAGAAGAATAATTAGTGACATGACACAGGATAAAATTATGAGTTATTTAATCCTATAGAGAAAATTAGTAGATGATTGGCTAGTTTGATTTGATAAGTATGACAATATCCTTTGATGAAAATGTGATGATGATATAGATTGAATAGGATGATGATAGGTAGACCAAAGCCATGGTCAAATTGATTGATTGATTGAAATTGATAACATGCCAAGGACACATGACATGAACTAAAGATATGTAACATGTAATTGACATTGTAAATGCTATAGGATCGAGATTGATTGATAAGGTTGATTATAATAATATTGACATACATAGCCAATATTATTAAATGGTTTAATAATGTCATTATTTGAAATTGAAAGCCTCAACAATGTCAAAAATTGGATGACATGAATGATAGTTTGACCTAGCACTGAGAGCCATGATAGTACTAAGGTCAGATTGATAAGATTTGATTGATTGATAGGTTTCCAAGGCACTGAAAGCCACAAAAATGGACAAATAATGATAGATTTGGGATGTTTGATATGTTTCATGATGATTAGAACTGATTTGAGTGATTCTAAGTTGATTTTGGGAGATTTTGAGTTGATATGAAATGGTTTTGAGTTGATTTGAAACAATTTTAAAATGATATGAAATGATTTCTGATGATGTTGAAATGGTTCCAAAATGATGTGAATTTGATGTAAAAGAGGATATGATGATGATAAACACTGTTGAAATATGATATGGTTGGCCAAAAGATCAAAGTTTGTGGAATGAGAAAATGGGCTGAATTAGTATGAAGAAGTGATGTTGATTCAGGGGCCCGAGAGTATTTTCAAGGATTACCCCTCAAGATAATGAAAAAATAATGAAAATGACAACTCAATTTTTTCAAAAAAAATATACAAATCCAACACAACTGACAGTTGTAAAATCAAAGTTGAAATGCAAAAGTTATGGCCTCTAGAGTGCAACATAGGGGCTTTAGAAGTAGTTCTGGGCATCCTACTGCCCCAAGTGTGCCCAAAACTCACCCAAGTGCATCCAGTGCACCCTTGGTAAGCCCAAGTGTGCCATAATAGTACCAAGTGTGCCCATGATGTACTTGGGAAGCCCAAGTGTGCTTAGAAGGTGCAAAATGTGCCATAGAAGGTTCCAAGGGCCAAAAATAGCCTGACTAGACTCAGAATGACCAGAAACTTTGCATGAGTTCCCAAAATGGTGGAAAGAAGTTAGAATATGAGTGAAATCAATTAAACATGGTCAAATTTGGTCAAAATTGGACAAAAAAAGGTCAGAATGAGGCTAGACTAGGTGGAAAGCCCTCAAAGGTTGACAGATAGTGTAAGATGATGTAGGAATGCAAGAATGCAAGATGAACATGATTTGGTGCATAAAAACACATGATAATGGTGATGAATAAAGATATGAATGAAAGAAGACCAAAGGGATGAGATGAGGACCAATTTGAATGAGGTGAAGACTATTGCTTTGAAAGAGTGGACTACATGTCAAATGGAGCTTTGTTTTGATAAAATTATAGATGTGAACCATTTTTGAGCATCTACATTTTGCCCCTCTTTGATACAATGTGATTTAGAGTATTGTGTCAAAGAACACTGATGAGAAGGCCATAACAACATGTCCCAGTAGGAATGATATATATGGGTTCCCCCTCAAGAAATTGATTAAGATATGCATATGGTAGGTCATTTTGTTGATAATGAGATGCAAGGTAGTGGATGAAGAAGACATAGAAGATGGAGATGAGATGAGGAATTGTTAGTATGATGGGAAGAATTTTACTTTTGTAAAGTGCACTATATGTTATTGGAGCTTTATTTTGATATGGAAAATAGATTGCAATGCATCATGGCAAAAAGGGCCAAAGCACAAATGCAAGCCTTTTGCGTAAACAAGCACGATGTAGATAGAAAATGACCTTGTCCTTCCTGAGGCATATGTACATGCCCCAATATCTCAAAGGTACATTTTAATAGACAAAAAATAAAAGATGACCATGAACCATCTTGGCGACTCTCATAGATCAGTTCATATCATCGAGTGGCATAGGAACATGATCGAAGAAAAATAAAGAAAAAATAAATCACTCACTAAATAGCTTGAGCCAACAACTATTCTTGTCCATTCTTACTTGATTTTTAATGTTTTAGGTCTTTAGATAGCATTTGATAGGTTGATCATGTGATAGTTTGGTTTGTTGATTCAGTTGATAGGTTCATAGTGACATGTTAGATTGACCGTCGGTTCACATTGCTAAAATAGTGTGATTGTCATGAAAGTGTAGTGCTTTGAGTTTCGGTCTACAAAGTGTAAGTGTTTATGCAAAAGGGGTGATTATGTACAAGGTTTATTACAAGTTTTTGATAGGTTTTGTGATTTTTAGGGTTTTTGAGGCTATTTGATGTTTTTGGTGTGATTGGTTTCTTCAAGACATTTTATGATTTTTAGGTTTTACTTCAAGATGCTTTATGATGTTTAGGGACTTTTTTAGGACATTTAATGATTTTTGGTATTTTTTCAGGACATTTTATGATTTTTAATGATTTTTTCAGGACATTTTATTATTTTTAGTTCTTTTTTCAGGACATTTTATGATTTTTAGTCATTTTTTAAAGATATTTAACGATTTTTAGTGATTTTTTCAAGATCATAAAAGCATGTACAAGTGTTAGCTCCAATTTGTTATGTGATAAGTCTAATGGATAAAAAATGCTTAGGGATATGCCCCCAATTCAAGTTCAAACTCATGCACTATGTAGGTAATATGCCCCCAAACAACATGCAAACTATGTACAAAGGCCAATGACAGAGTATGTGCAGACTGGTAATGTGTTGGGTAAGATAAAAATGGATATTAACTAGTTCATGAGCCATGACAAGGGACCAAGGATGTCTCGCAAGATGAAGGATATGATCAAGGAATAGCAAAAGGGGAGAAAGCCAGATGGAATCCCGATAGATGGAGGAGCAACAACTAATTATACATGGTGCTTGTTTGCTAGGTTTTCACCATGGCACTTGCCTAAAGTGTCTGTTTTCCAAGTTTTCACTTGTGGACACAAATTTTCTCTTGACTCAAATTTTTGTGCCAAGACCCCTGTTTGTCAAGTTTTCATGAAGGCGTCCATTTTTTCATGACCTTTTTTCACTTTTTTCTTTTCTTTTTTTAAGGACTTTTTGCGATTTTTTTGATATTTTTTTCAGGACTTTTTGCCATTTTTTGATTTTTTTCAGGACTTTTAGATAGAATCACAAATGTTGTTGATGAATACTGAGTAGAAATTTGTTGTTGGTACTACTAGTTGATAATCTCTAGACCTACAATTGACCATAACTATGCAAGAGTTGTTCCGAGTCTGTAGCTAAAATCAAACCACTAGAAAGGCCTCGAGATATACCATCATGTACTGTATGTAAGATAGTGTCTGTCTCTTGCAAATCAAGGCATCTAAGGATAATTGGGTTAATGGATAGGTCATATGGTATGTCATTGATGATGACATGCTTAAAGGTTTGTTGGGTAGAAGGTTGATTCTAGGTGATGGATAGATTAGGTAGTAGGATTGGGGGATGAACTATTGGATATAAGGATGGATTGGGAGGATTGAGACCAATGACCTTCCACATGAACTCTGATCGAGAGAGCTCCAAAAGGCTTTGTGGCATTTATAACACTGGAACACTGATATTCACGGCATCATATTTTTCATTTTGTATCCTTAAGAGTTGCTTAGCTTTTGATTTTTCATGGTCTAATGACACCTTTCAGTTTTCACCAAGAAACCTATGCTTGTTATTTTTTCCTTTGCTTTTAGTTTCATAACCAGAAGATGGAGTTAACTCCCAAAAATATGCCAATGTGCTCACTTCAAGAGAAATTTCTTCTGTATGATTGTTGTTCATAATGCCTCCATATATTTCAAAGTCTGTTGTGAAAGCGTCATCATTGTCAAATCAATCAAAAATTGGTTGTCCACATTGGTCCCAATCCAATAGTTTAGGATAACTTGAGGGGATGCCATTATCAGTATTGAATGGGCTTTGGTTGAAGGTATAGATATGGGCATTAGATTCAGTTGTATCATTTGGGTTATGCTTAGAAGCTAGAGGATTGTTGGTTTCAGTCAAGATATCCTCAGATGCCTTTTCATCATTCAAAACATACAGAGTCTTATACGTAGGTACCATAGTACTAGGAGGACCTATTCATAATTTAAATCCAAGCCCCAAACTAGGAGGTTGTCCTTTTGTAGTGATAGGTTCAATTATACCTTGTTTCTAAGATCCAAGGCCACTACATCCATCATAGCCTTGTTTTTACATGATAGTAAACCCAAGTCCATACTTGCTAGGAGATATCAAAGTGGGTTTTTGTTCAGCTTGTGCTTTCTCCATACAAACAGATGTATTCTCATTGATAGAAGTGGCATTTTGTAGATTGATTTTAGAATTTTGTGCTTGTAATAGTTGTGATTTACCATAATATTGGGGAGAAAGTGGTGAATCCCTAATGTGGGATACTTGAGACATAAAGTACTCTCCACACCCATTATCTTCAATCTTCATCTTTGCCTTGGCCTTACTAAGGAGTATATCAACATCCACATATTTAGAGGAATATGTGTGTTGTGCTTCATTATTTTTTGGGACCTAGTATGTAGTAGCATCTCTTAGATTAGCATAAAACTAGAAAGGATCTAGATCACTAGGGATGGAAACCTCCACATTGTATAGGAAAACTTTAGACATTGATGATATGTAGAAGGGACTGCTTTCATAGCATGAAACCAAGGGCATCCTAGTATCATGTTTCAATTCATTTCTATATCTAGGACATGGAATAATTTATATTCAATAGTTGGACCAATTTTGACAGGTAATATGATGATGCCCTTGGAGAATCGTTCACCATCATCATAAGCTTTTATTGTGATTCTTGGAGAGGGATCCACATCATCTTCAGAATAACCCAAACCTTTGACAACCTTAAGAGTATATATGTTCATTCTTACTTTGGCATTATGGATGAAGACTTCGAGATGAAGGGGATCATTGTGATTAGGTTTGTCCTTATGAATATCCTGAGGGGAAAAGGTAATATTCTATGAGGTAGATAGGTTCCCAATCATGGCTTTGAACTGGGCTATATCCATGTTAGCTGGGACTATTGACTCTTTAAGGGCTTTATCAAAGATCTTTTGATGTTGGGGAGATGCACATAGTAGTTCCAAGATGGATATTTGCATAGGGGTCTTGCTGAGCTATTCAAAAAGGCTATAGTCAGATAAAGTAGGAGCATTAGACCTACTAGGTAGTACAAGTCTAGTAGAGGTAGTAGGTCTAGATGGGGCTCCAGGTAGAGTGATCTTGGTATGACATGTAGTGACTGCATAATGAGGGTCTTAAGCCTTTAAAGTGAACATGGATATGTGGAAATTTGTATCATTAAAATAATTGATAGTGTAGTCATATCCAGTGTGCGTGTAACTCACATTACCTTGTGAGTTTGAGTTTGAACTAGAGGGCTTCTCTTTGTCATGATTACCCAAAGGATCTTTGAAGATAGTGTATCAGAGTTGGATACTAGTAGTGATAGATCAAATGTGATTATATAATCATCAATAAGGCCTTGTATTGCATGTTTCAATTGTAAGCATGATGAAGTCTTATGTTCTTTGGTGCTATGGTAATCACAGTACTTTTTGTCATCCCACCAATTGGCTTTAGTCAATGGTTCATCTTTGATTAGGGGTAACTATAGGAAGTTATTACTTAGTAACTGTTGTAGTGCAATCTCAAGAGGTATCCCTAATGGTGTGAGTTTCTTGTCCTTGGTTCTAGGATGTCTTCGAGGTTTATCTTGTGTGGAAGTCTTAGTTTTCTATTGTTGAGGTGTTGTTTTATTGGGAGTTTGTGAATTCATAGGGTTTGCACCTTTCAAATTTAGTTGAGGTCATGCTGTGCTAATTGTGCGGGTATCCACAATGCCATCATTGGTCAAATTCTTATTTTTGGAGAAAATTTTGGCCTTGTCATTAGAGGAACTGGTGTTTGTGTTTTCCTTGTTTATCGTGAGGATTCCCTTACAGATAAGAGCATCTTCAATACTAGTCCCTATTTTCATCAGTTTAGAAATGGTGCTTGGACTCTTGATTTTGAGTTCATACATCAAGTCTGGTACTAAGTTTTCAATAAATAGGTTAACTTGTTGTTCTTCAGGAATTTCTAGTGAGCATTGACTGACTAAGCTTCTGCAACGTAGTAAGAATGTGATGAATGGTTCTCCCATCTTTTGTTTAGTTGAGCACAAATTAGAAAGTGTCACCTCATTCGTGATGTTAAAGGAAAAGTGGGAGATAAACTTGTCTACTAGCTCTAACCAAGATTTGATAGTACTCAAAAGTTTGGAGTACCATTCAAGTGTGGGCCCACCTAGAGAATGAGGGAACAATCTCATGAGGTAAGTGGGATCATCACTGAGTTCGGTACAAGAGGCACAAAATTCTTGGATGTGATCAACAGGGTTTCCTTTTCCTCTATATTTTTCAAACCTTGGAGCCTCAAAGTGTTTCAGGAATGGAGGCATATACAAAATTTTGTCAAATGGATTAGGACATAGGTCCCTTTCTGTAAAGAGAGCCTATTTCTTTTGGACTCCTAATGCTTCAACTTGTTTGGAAAGTTGTTTGAATTGTTGCAATAGCTCTTTATTAGGGTTTTGCATGATAGTTTTCCCTTCAAGTCTTTTGTGTCTATGAATAGACTATTTACTATGGTGGGAGCTATCTCTACTTGGTTCTGACATTTCTATGTCTGATGAGTCTAGTGATGTGTCACTAGGTGGTGGAGGCATGTTGGCACCATGAAGACAAAAGGGGCCCTATTGTGACACATGTTGGGTACTTGTTGTGGTATTGACTATGATTAATGTACCATGTGTTTTTTTTGTGCCATTTGTTGTGGTTGTTGTTGGGATACCTCTAGTGTTGGTTGTATGTGAAACCATGTATGTGATTGTTGTTGTGGAGGTATCTATTGAGGTTGTTGTGGTACATGCTGCTGTTGTAAAAAATGTTGTTGGTACACAATTTGTTGCTCAAGGCATCTTTGATATTCCAATTGTTGTTTGAGTTTCTCTTGTTGTTTAGCAAACATGGCTTGTTGCTATTGGATTTGTTGTTGATACATGGCATGGAAGTCAAGTGGGTTTATGTTGGACTGCATATTAGGGATATTGGATGTTTGCACCACTTGAGGTTGTTGTCGTTGTGGTTGATGTTGCTGTTGATATGTGGAATGTGTGTTAAGTGGATGTAGACTTGGTTGAGGGTTGGAAGTGTTAAGTCCTTGTATCCCTATAGGTTTATGTTGTCATGGAGGTTGGTTAAGTCCTTGAGAATTGAACATCGTGTTTGAATTTTTTTTTTGGCACCTTTGTGTGTTAGAGGTTTCTCCTTGGGACATCATATTGACTTGACAATGAGGTGTATTCATTTTGGAAATAGGTGTAATGTCAATAAGACTTTTCCTTTGTGTGTCAATAGGGATTCTTGTAGTTGATGTTTCGCATAGTGTACTCATGGGAGGCTCCATAACATTTGATGTCATAACACTTGGTAGAGTTAGGAGCAAGGGTGTACTTTGTTGATTTGTCTCCAAAAAAGGTATGTCTAGCATCCCTAGAGCACAAGTCCCTTTAGGTGCATCTTGTTGTTGCATCATGTGACTAAAATCAAGTCTTAATGTCCTCTTGGGATATTTAGATAGAGTCTTGTTTCCCTTCATTGGTTGTGGTTCATCAAATAAGGGATTAATGTTGATGTGTTCAAATGTACTTTGGAGGATTTCAATTGTTGGTTCTTGATGGGACCTTATAGGTGCCATTATCATGTTTGAAAACTCCAAAGGTTGTTTTTCCTTATCTAAGTCCAAATTGATCATGGGTTGTATGTTTTCGATGGTTGTGTTGGTTTGATGTTTGGACTTAGGTCCTTCCAAGTTTGGGTTAAATTTGACAATTTCTTGGGCTGTCAAAAGTTTGAAGTTCTTGCAAATTTTTTTGTCTTGACATGCCCTAGCCATTTCTTCATCAGTGATGCCATAGTCAGTGTTAGAGTCATCACTTAGGTGTACAATACCTTCTTGTGGGTTTGATATATTAGGGTTGAAGGTACTCATGTTGGGTTTGCTGAATTCAAAGGAATGCATTTGTTCATGCTTGGGTGTGGTTGGTACACTTCCACCTCAAGGTGGTATTGGCACAAATATAGGCTCAAATTTAGGACTCCATTGAGCCATCCCATGTGTAGGGAAAGTGTTTAGAGGAAACCTCATGGTAGGATCATTGTTTAGGGTTTGTTGCATCAACTCTTGATTGTGGATGCATGTTTAAGGGGTCCACAAGTAAAGGATGTGATGCCTCAATTTGGTGTTTGTCAAAGGTTTGTTGGGTTATCTTGCTCTTCTTCTTTCTTGGATGAAATTTTGGTTGTGTTGATGCCTTAGAAAATAAGGGCTAGTAAAGTTGTTCAGGTTTCTGCACTGATTGTGTCCTAGTAAGTGTTGGCATGATACCCAACAATGCAGATGCAATGGAGGGAAACCTAAATGGACTTTCTACCTCCCAAGTGCACACCTAAACTACTAACTATTCTTGGAAAATACAAAGTGTTCCCTTGGTGTACTTGGGGGCCTAAAGGTAAGTAGTTGGTAAGTAAGAGGTATGCAATGGATAAACATAGGTGCTTGGGTGCCTAAAATGCAAATTTTTAATGTTTTGAGTGATTTAGAGTGAGTTGCAAGGTTTTGGGATGAAATACAAGATGTGGGAGTGTATATTGGTGTTCTAGAACCTAGAATGAAATCCATAATTACCAAGTGCACTCTAAAACTACCAAGTGTTCTCTAAAACTACCAACTACACATTAGAAGTGTGCAGTTGGTAAAACAGGGTTGCAATTGGTAAAACAAGTCAAAACTTGATAATCAAGATGTGGGTATGCAAGATATGAGTATTTTTGGGATTCTTAAGTGTTAAGGGATGTTATGAAACCTAGGAAAATTCCAAATGAGCTAAGGTTTTGATATGCAAAGTGAAAATTTCCTAGGGATGTTATGCAAATGAAAATGCAAGGTGCCACTTTGAAGGTATGCAAAAATGAAGATTGTGGTATGCAAAATGAAGGTTAATGTTATGTTTTGGACTTAGTAAGGGTGCTAAAGGTTGATGTATACAAGGTAGACTATGTAAGGGATGGTTTTAAATGGTTGATAGTGATGTTTGGGATATGCAAAATAAGGGTGAATGATTAAGAAGACAATTTGATTGATGGACAATTTGGTAGGGTTGGATAGTGAAAATGATGCTAGGATTTGAACAATGCAAAATGAAAGAGATATGCCACTAGGGTAAATCAAAATGACATTTGCAGACACTAGGAATATGATAATGCAATGACAAGGGTATATGGAAAGTCTTTTGAACTTATGTGAAGTATTTACAAGGTATCAACCTAAGAGTTTAATGTTATGATACTAGACTTTGGATTTTGACCAAAAAAAGACAAAAAGTGATAAGATCAAAATGATAAATCCAAATATAACTTGAAATAGGCAGAATTTGACCAAATAAAATGAAAAAATGATCATATTCAAGATCCATTATCCATTGACACAATGTAATACTCTAGGGTTCATACTTTTGTTCAAATTTTTGACTAAATTCAAAGGTTTTGGGGTTCAAAATGATGTTTACGAGACTCAAAATGGTGGTTATGCTGATTGGATATGCACTATGCAAAGATCCTAAGATGAAAAATGAGATTTTGGGTGCAAGATGTAGTTTTGGGTCAAATGCAGAATGAGGCGGTACAAAGGCTCCTAGATGCAATTTTAGGGTCTCAACATGCAGTTTGGAGGCCCAAAATGGTCATGTAGTTTCCTAAGTGTTCCTTGATGGTTCAAAGTGCACTCCAATAGTACTAACTACACTTATGGTGCAGTTGGGGCTAGTTTCGGTGTTGTTGGTAGTTTCTGGGCGTAGTTGGGAAGCTGGGTTAAAGGTTTGCTGATTCAGAGTAGTGTGCTTGCCAAATTGATATGCCAGGAAGCTAAGATGCTAGTGTTGATTTTATTATGGGTTAGGAGGTGTAGAATAGGGGTTATTACCTAAGGAATGATGTCTTAGGTGAAGGAAATGAAGACTAGGAGATGCAGAATGCAAATCAAGGCATGCTAAGACAGGGAGAATTATCCAGGTACCTAAGGACACGATTGAAGCCACAAAATATTATCTGGAATCCCAAACTAGGTCCTCAAACCACCAAGTGCACTTAGATAGTACCAACTATGCCTATGGTGTATTTGGGGCCAATTAGAGCTCAATTGGTAGTTTCAGGGTGCAGTTGGTAAACTGGGCTGAAACTAAGGCATTTCTAGGTGCTATGTTTTCTAGATTGTTGCCACAGTGAGCTAGATAATAGAGGGAAAGGCTAAGACTAAATTGAAGGTTCAAAATGATGTATAGCACACTCTAAATGATGGTCAAAGTGGGCAAGATGAGGTTTGGGAATGCAAAGGTGCAAGATGGGAGACACAAAGTGCTGATTTTTAGATGGGAATGCAAAAACTAAAGGAGGCAAACTAAGCCCCTATGGATGCAATATGGAAGGTAAGGGATACTAAATGAGGACTAAAAGATGCAAGATAAAGACTATATGATGCAAATATGAGGTCTAGACTAAGGTTAATGCAAGTGGGTTCTATGCAAGGATGAAATCTATATTTTGCCTAGCATGTTTAGGATCACAAGTTGCCATGTTTTCAAAGATTTGTATGTGTTGAACCAAATTTGTAAAGTTTTGACAATGTTTGATGTTTTAACAAGGTTTTGAAAGTTCCAAGGTGTAAATTTGTAAATTGGATTTTATCTTGATTAATGTTTTACACTCATGCAAGACATGTTAAGACAAGAATAACTATTGTTAAAAATGAATAGTCACACCACAACCTAGGCTTTAGGACTACATCCATTGAATTCCTACTTGAACTGAAGTTCAGCTATGCTTATCTAGAGTAGAAAACTTAGAACCTTAGCACCACAGGCTCCCCCTTACAATGCATTTACTTCTCGAGGCTACCAAGGTCTGCTTCCTAAGGGATTGTTGTGTCTACTAAGGATCGTGAGAATGTAGGATGTCTTCACAGGCATGAGTGACCCCTTGAGCTAGTGGATAGAAAGGATTTTGGTCACTAAAACATGGTATTTATTAAGGGTATTTTTTTCAACAAGTGAATGATAAACTTCCTTAGAATATCTCCCAACCCCGAGAACTAGGGTTTGCTGCACCACAAGGGTACTGGAGGAGAGCTATCAAGTAAAAATACCATTGACACAACTTTCATCGTAATCAAATTTTATATAGCGACTAGAAGATTGACCTGGATTTTAGCCCATTACTACTCTGAGGTGATCCCCTAGCATACCCAATATTGATTATCTTGGTCCAAGGAAAGCCTCCTATAGAAGTTACATGGATTTCTCTTACACCCAAGATCCACCAATGGTAAGGGGAGAGGATATGTACAATGTAACCCCTAGGGATTTAAACACCATAGACATGCCAAGTAGAAAAGAAAAGGTTTATTTTGAGAACCAAATCAAGTGTTAGCTAATTTAGGAAATCCACACACACACATGGTTTTGACAAACACACAATGGTCTTCAACAATGTCCTGCAAACAAACATTAGTAGTTTTCAATGATTAGTCTTCATCCAATGATTACCACATGCTGAAAACAAGCCATCAATAACACAAAAACATCTAGCCTATGTCCTAGAGAATGATAGAAACCTTATATGTAGATTCTATTTTATGTGTGTGTTTCCTGTGAACTAGATGTGCTCTGACGGGGCAAGCTGCACCCCAGAAGGCCAAAATGGCTTAGAACACCCACAAGTGCACTTAAATAGTGTATAATGTGCCCATGATGTAGTTGGGGCCCAATAGGGTGCACTTGGTAGTTTCTGGGCATAGTTGGGAAGTTAGAGGCAAGTTGTGGGGAAATGGTGCATGAATAAGACCTAGAAACTGGAAATTTTGAAACCCACACTCCCAAGTGCACCTAGACAATGTAGACTACACCCATGCTGTAGTTGGGGCCTAGAAGATTGCAGTTGGTAGTTTTAGGGTGTAGTTGGGAACTTGGGAACAACAGAAAGTGGTTTTGGTGGCTCCTAGACTCCTAAAATTACCTCCTAGGGGTCCCAAGTGTGCCCTGACAGAGTAGAGTGTACCCTAGGACAAAAAGCTAACAAAATGTCTAAATGAGAGCATAAGACCATACTACCTAGGACCCTAATTAGGCTAGGTGTGATAGACAAGAGAGAATAAGCATTATACCCCTCCAAGTGAGCTCCTTCCTTGCACCTACAAGCACAAAACAAGAAAACCCAGTTAGATAAGCATGTTCACATCAGGTTCACGAATTGTAGGACCTAGAAAATGGGTTAAATGCATAACATACTATGAGAAAATAAAAAACTCAATAAAAATATTCTAGCAGCCTCTAGTCTACCATGAAAGCCAAACTAATAAAGAAAGCAACACAAGGTTAGAAACCCCCTCTTTCATTTGTAGCTCCCATGTCCTTCTTTCTTCTCGAAATGATGTAGCTCCAAAATTGTCTCTAATGCACACAATGTTAAAGGAAAAGCTTAAGATGATGATAATGCTATGAAAATACTTGAAGTTATGATTTTAGTGTGAGAGATGGAGTGAAAATACTTAAGAATCAGGGACCAAAAATGAGAGAGAGAATGCTCATTTTGCAATCAACACATAAAGTAAGAGCATTGGATTTTTCACCCTTAGATATGCTACTTGGCACAAGATTCCTTTGAGAATCCATGACATATATGACACAAGATGCAAAGTGTAAGATTCTATGAAGCATGGAAGTCAAACTTGGCTAAAGAGGGAAGAGAGTCTATGACGCGTCATATGACACCTCAAACCCACTTAAAGCCAAGAATCTATGAAAAAGGAAGCTATAGATAGACATGCATAAGGGAATAAGAATATTGGATTATGACATATCTTAGCCAAATGTCAAAGGAGAATCCACAAGGTGTCAAGCCCAAGTGTCATGATGATGTCAATATTTTATCGAGTATTTAAATTAAAAATCCTTTATTCCAAAAAATAGAAATTAGTGAAAATGGGATTAATGATAGAAAATATGACATAGGAAATTAAGAATTTCCATAGTTTGTGAATAATAAATCAATTAATTAATAAAATATTAATTAATTGAGGAGGTTAACTGAGAAGAATAATTAGTGAAATGACATAGGATTAAATTATGAGTTATTTAATCCTATAGAGAAAATTAGTAGATGATTGGCTAGTTTGATTTGATAAGTATGAAAGTATCCTTTGATGAAGATGTGATGATGATACAAATTGAATAGGATGATGACAAGTAGACCAAAGCCATGGTCAAATTGATTGATAAGGTTGATTATAATAATATTGATAGACATAGCCAATATTATTAAATGGTTTGATAGTGTCATGATTTGACATTGAAAGCCTCAACAATGTCAAAAATTGGATGACATGAATGATAGTTTGACCTAGCATTGAGAGCCATGACAGTACTAAGGTCAGATTGATAGGTTTCCAAGGCACTAAAAGCCACAAAAATACCTAGGAATGGACAAAGAATGATATATTTGGGATGTTTGATATGTTTTATGATGATTAGAACTAATTCTAAGTGATTCTGAGTTGATTTCGGGTGATTTTGAGTTGATATGAAATGGTTTTGAGTTGATTTGAAATGATATGAAATGATTTTTGATGATGTTGAAATGGTTCCAAAATGATGTGAAATTGATGTGAAAGAGGATATGATGATGATAGACATGTTTAAATATGATATGGTTGGCCAAAAGATCAGAGTTAGTGGAATGAGAAAATGTGATGAATTAGTATGAAGAAGTGATGTCAATTCAAGGGCCCAAGAGTATTTTCAAGCATTACCCCTCAAGATAATGACCAAATAATGAAAATGATAGCTCAATTTTTCACAAAAAATATATGAATCCAACACAACTAACGCTTTGAAAATTAGAGTTGAAATGCAAATGTTATGGCCTCTAGAGTGCAACAAAGGGGCTCTAGAAGCAGTTCTAGGCATTCTACTACCCCAAGTGAGCCCAAAACTCACCCAAGTGCATCTAGTGTGCACTCGGTAAGCCCAAGTGTGCCATGATAGTACCAAGTGCACCCATGATGCACTTGGGAAGCCCAAGTGTGCTCAGAAGGTGTAGAATGTGCCCTAGAAGCTTATGGGGCCCAAAAATAGCTTGACTAGACTCAAAATGACCTAAAAGTTTGTATGAGTTCCCAAATAGTGGAAAGAGGTTAGAATATGAGTGAAATCAATTAAACATGGTAAAAATTGGTCCAAAAAAGGTCAGACTAAGGCTAAACTAGGTCAAAAGCCCTAGAAGGTTGATAGATAGTGTAGGATGATTCAAGAATGCAAGATGAAGATGATTTGGTGCATCAAAATAGATGATAATGGTGATGAATGAAGATATGAATACAAGAAGATTGAAGTGAAAAGATGAGGACCAATTGGAATGAGGTGAAGACTATTGCTTTCAAAGAGTGCACTATATGTCAAATGGAGCTTTTTTTTGATGAAATCATAGATGTGAACCATTTTTTAGCATCTACACTTTTGTTTAGCCAAAACACATTCTTTGCACATGATATTATTAGGCTTTGTTATCTTAGGAAAATCTCTAATTGCAAACATGCTACTAACCTTCACAACATTGTCAAAGTATATATGATAGAATCTCCTATGCCATAACCAATTTTTATCAACTTTTGTAACCAAACATATCATTTCAGTAAGATTTAACTAAAATACATTACCTCTAGATCTAGTTGTAGTTTTAATTATCTTTCCATTCTTATCCTTAATAATGCATGTCTTCTTTGTGAACTATAATTGATATCTCTTGTCCACCAATTATCCAATGCTCAATAAATTATGTTTCAAATCATCAACAAAATAAACATTGTTAATGTTAGTCCTTCCATCTAAAGTGATGGATCCAATCCCTATAATGTGACAAGTTGTTACCAACCATAATACCTCTATCATAATTTTTGAATTTAACAAATTTATTGATATCACCAATCATGTGATGTGAACAACCACCATCAATTATCCAATATAACTTCTTTTCAACTTGGGAATTAAAGCTCTTTCTTCTGTAATTTCTCTATCTAGATCATCTTCGTTATTGACATCCATAAATTCCAATTCATCAACACTTTCACTTTGACATCTTTCATCAAATTCTTCACCCTCATTAGCATACCAATAATTTCTATCCTTATCTCTTCTAGGCTTAAACTTTCCTTTAAACTTTTTATTTCTTTTAGGAAATTTAGATGCATAATGACCATGTTCATCACAAGTCCAACACTTAGAGATTTTTTTACCATCTTTCTCTCTTATTACCAAAACGGATATTCCTTCCTTAATCTTGTTATCTTCTTTAGATATTCTACTACTGGAAAAATCTCCTCTTGCACTCGCATTTCTTGACAGATTAGGTCAAATGTTTAGAGCATTGAAAGCTATCTCAACTTTGTCTAGTTCTCTAGACTATCTCAATTCTACCTCTGCAGACTCTAATCCTCCAAGAAATGTTTCCTTTATGAAGTATTTGGTGTAGGGAATTACTAGATGGATCATCTGAGATATTTTCTTGAATGCTGGTGTCAAACTTTTGAAGATTTTCCACACAACCTCATCATCTTCTTTAGATAGACCTAGAGACTAGATTCCTGCAACAATTTTTGATATTCTATCTACATAAATTCTCATAGGTTCATCTTCCATCATCTTAGCATCTTGAAATGCACAAATCTAATTTTAAAATCTCATTATTTTTGCATGATCATTACCTTCAAAAGTAACTTCTACTACTTTCCAAATTCCATGAGAAGTTTGCAATGTTTTAACCTAATTGTATTAATTTTTTGAAACAACTGATAATAGGGCTTCTTTGGCTCCTATTTTACACATGAAAATATCTCTTTCTCCCTTGTTGCATTCCTCTAGCTTTGTTTCTTCAACAATTTCCTTCTTATCTTTTGTCAAAAGCCAATATCCTAGACCCATGCACAACAAGTGAGTCTTCACCTTTACCTTCCAACTATCATACTTGGCCCCATTGAATCTTGGACTATTCTTCCTGAACATATTTGCCATCAATCTCCCAAAGTTGTTAAGCCTTATCTTCAAGGGCTAGATACTCTAATACCAAGTGTAATGCCCTACCAGGGAACCCAAAAGAAATTAACCTAAAGTTTCACTAAGTTTGTCAAACTTTTTTTTAAGATAACAATTATAATAACAATTTAGAAAAATAGTGGAAGCATTAACATACACTCATACATCAATAAGACATAAATAGGTTACAACTCTTAAGGGTCCCTGACAATGAATGAAATTTAATATTAATTAACACTAAATCTAATATATAATAAATCCACATCAAAGAATAATGTACAAGTATGATTCCATTTAAATAATATACAATTATATAAGATGCCACTTAACAATAAATAGAATGCACAGTCATCCACTGCATAGGTCATAGGGTATGAAAGGCTGAAATAATGTACATCATAAAATAGATAACATCAGCTCATAAGATATATGAAATCAAATACAATACACAAGAGAAGAATAATCCATCATCAAAATACAAGATCAGATAGAGAGGAACATCTGCACAAACACATCCAGTAACAACATCCAATGATCATATCTCAATGGTATAAGAAAAGGCACTACCACCTAACCTCGTGGAACCTAAAGTTCCACTCCCACCATGTTGAGAAGATAAAATCAAGTCTCAAACATGATATCAAACTCAAAAGTGAAAACCAATAGCTAGGTTCAAGGAATCACCTGAAAGAAAACTATCTTAAAGGGTACCAAGACACAAGTATCAACTAATCCCAGAGGCAACAAAGACACATAGGAAATCTATTATGCATGTGGGAAAGTGTCATCACACGAGCCAATGCTAAGGTTACTTGGATAGTCCTTTAATCCTTCGGCCCCCTTGTAACTCTATGTGGCACTAGTATCCTTTTGTACTGACAAGGCATACTAACAAGTTAG
Source organism: Cupressus sempervirens (assembly GCA_028749045.1). NCBI lineage: Eukaryota > Viridiplantae > Streptophyta > Pinopsida > Cupressales > Cupressaceae > Cupressus > Cupressus sempervirens. The sequence continues at coordinate 271,703,293 of CM053784.1, read as the reverse complement.
CTCTAAGGTTACCCAACTAGTTTTTTAATCCTTTGCCCTAGTGACTTTCTGTAGTACCAATATCTTGTTAATTCATTTAAAACCCATTTAATGAAATGTTATCACTTATTAAAATAACCTACAATGGATTACCCAAGAAGCCTCTTTAGGGATTTGACCTCCTTTGCAAGCAATTTCCCAATATGACACATAGATAACCTACCCTAAGCTTAATAAAAGAAAAAAATCTCAAATGACTATAAACCAAACATCAGTTCTTAAACAAGCAACTAGAAAGCGTTGAAACATCACATATCAAAATCATAGATTTCATCAATACGATCATCCTAACAGGACTGATCCAAAATCAAGTACACACAAACCAATCCATCTCATAACATGACATCACCAAGAACAAATCATAAAAACACCTTAATCCTATACAAGTGATTGAAAAGCAATCCAAATACAACTTATCAAAGACTTAAAGCTTATATTAGATAGGTCACACCATTCACCTCAGTTTTGTACAAGAACACTAGAAAGCAATAACAATCAATAGATCAAAACTCCTCATATAGCACACAAGACACATTACTATTAGAAATATTCAATATATGATAGGTTAATAAGAGGGGAGGGGTGAATCAATAAACTTAAATTCTTCTTTTGAATTAGTCAAAAACCAATCTATGCTACTGTATGCATTAATACTGAAAGTTAAAACATTCATCACAGAAAAGAACACAATATTTTGGTGACCCAAAAACCTTCCAAATAGAAAGTAAAACTAGGGTGGGGATGATACCCACAAAAATTTAATACTATAGCATAAAGTTGGCCTATTAAGGCTTACATTGACCACTTCTAGTGATCTACCCTATTAGGAGCACAAAGGACTGCTAGGTCCACCTTGTTAGAGGATTTACAAACATAAATGAAGTATGTATTTGATTAGGAGATTTATACAAAGATTGTTAAGTCTACCTCTTTAGAGGATTTAGAAAATTTATTCACCTATTGAGATGAAGTAATGGATTTGCTTACAACTAATTGCTGATAAGATCCTTTTTGCACTGATCACCTCATGTGATAGATATAACTTTTATGCCTCTGTATTGACCTTGTTGTGTTCGTTGAACTGCTAATAATAATCTTTCGCATATACTTCTCATTACTTTGCTATCTCTTCATACATATGATATCTTACAATACACCTTACATATATACCTTTCAAATTTACAAATCTGCAAGGTCGGCCAAAACATAAGTCAACAAATATATTACAAAGTTGATCCAATAGTAAATAACTTGGGTTCACTAAACTAACTCAATGACCTTCTGATACATGGCATTCACTACATTACTTGGCATCATCATGCACTCAGTAGGAGTGAAGGCTCAGTCCATACTAATCACTCAATGTAGTTACGAACTCAGTGACCACTGGTGACTCGGTAGATGTAGTGTCACTCGGTAGATACTGAGTTTACCTTGCTTCACTTGGTAAACACTAATTCTCACAATGCTCAGTTTACATAGAAGCTACATGACACAAGCTTACTACTTAGTAGAAATTGTGAAGCTTAATAGACACTTCTGATCTTCATATTACCTATATTCACTTGGTGGCCACTGTCTGCTCGGTGTAAACTACTAAACTCTTCAAACCTTGGTTAGTATTGAAATGCTCGATGAGAGTAGAGAATTAAGTGCCGAGATCAGTAGCTACACTGATATGGATAAATGTTGTCACTAATGGAAATACTAACTTAATGCCAACAATCTCCCCCTTTGGCATTAGTGACTAAACACTTATAAGCCAAAACATATGTACATAAACTAACTCACTAAGTTTTGGTTTTTCAAAATTGATCTTTGTAAAGCTGCTACATATACATTTCTACATATATCTCCTTGATGACATATAATGTATTACAAAGATACTTATGTACATAGCTATACACATATACATACTGACTCTATTGAGTGCTATCTCCCCCTTTCACTTATACTAATATCTCTCCTTATATACATAATTTCCCTTTTTGCTAAAGCTGATTATCTCTCCCCCTTTTTGATAGTAATGCCAAAGGGCTACATGTACTATCTATATAGTCACACCAAAATGAGAGAGAAATTCTTGATGTACCTTAAGAATGATGGTGAATGAAGTATCCCAATTCTTTTCCAAAATTTTGTAGGTAGAGAGATCAATCTGCATTTCTGTTGATAATTTGATCATGTGATCAGCCACTGAGAAGTTCTGATCCTGAACCAATGTCTTGTAATGAGAAATATGTTTCTATATTGTATCCATTATTGGCAAGATCACATTCTAAATATCAATCAAGGTTGCTCTTATTCTTGCTTCTTCTCTTAGAAGTTCTACCTGCACTTCTACTAGATATTTCACCTTAGTGTGATGAGAGGATTTGGAAGAGGGGTCAACCTACAACTTTGATGCACTAGATTTCATTTCAGCATCAATCTTATTTAGCTTCTCCTTTATTTCATTGGTAAAATTAGACATATCAAAAAGTGATGCTGCATTATTAAAGGAATTTTCAAAATTTCCCAAAAATGTGGACAACTCCACTGGTTTGATTGCAATCTACTGAGCAATATGCTCTAACACTTTGGTATCAAACTTCCTTTCAACCTTTTCAATTAGCTTCTCTTGTCCAGAGGAGTTCTCATTATATTTCTATATAGCCTCTTCTAACTGAATCAAAATATGTTGAGTGGAATCCACTTCAATACCAATAGCATCAGTAATTATATTCTTGGCATTTTCAATTATTCTATACTCCTTATCCCTTTCCAACCTTAGCTATTTCTGCGTAGCTTTCTTTTCTATGAGTTGACTGGCTAATCTCATTTCTTCAATAGTAGCAATCTCATAGTCAATCTTAGGTATTATTATCTTTGTGTCTAAGTCAATGTCTTCTTCAATTTCCTTTCCAATGATCAAAAATTTCAATGGTTGCCTTGGTTTTACTTTAGTGATGACTAGTTTGACCTTTGGAATAGACACAATAGTAGAGATACAAGGGCTAGCAGTGAAAAATGGAATAGGGCTTAAGGATTGAATGTCAATAGAAGTACTAACTAGACCAAAAACTAAAACACTCCCCAAAAATGGTGCCACACTCAGTAGAATACTCATAGAAGTGTCTGAACTAACTGGAATCAAAGTAGATGTAGATAATGTAGATGAAAAAAAAATTGTAGAGCTTACTAGAATTGATGAAGACAAAATTGTAGAACTTATTGATGCACAAATTGAAGATGCAGATATAGAGGGAGCTAACTCGGTAGCTAAAGAGGTAATAGTCAACTCTATAGATGAAGTGCTTGATACTTCTATTGCAGATACTTGGAGCTGGGAGGTGACTGGTGAAGATTGAGCAATTGATATTGTTGTTGTGCTCACAATTTCACTAGTAGAAGCTGTCTCCATAGATGTGACAGTGTGTGGTGGAGTGTGAGGAAGAGATGCAATAGCTTCTACTGCAATTATGACTAGATCATCTTCATCGTCCTCTTCCTCCTTGTCTTCATCCATTTCTTCTATTTCCTCCTCCTCTTCTTCCTTCTCTTCTTCTTTCTTTTCCTCCATTAGAGCATGCAATTCACCTTTAGTAACTATGATGGAAGGAGTGTTGTCATCATCATCATTATCATCATCATTACTATCATCATCTTTAATTATAACAGTTTCTTTTGATGGCTTGTTGAGATGATATACATCTCTCTAGAAATTTGAGGCATGCTTAACTACTGATTCTATGTTATTCATTAGTATAAAGCATGAGTTAAGCTTTAGAATCATTCTATCTTCATGTTGTTTCATTGCCTTCTTTATTCTAGCATTAGTTAGATTAGGTACTGTAGATGCTCAAAAATGGTTCGCATCTACAACCTCATCACTTCTTCATACTAATTTGTCCCATTTTCTCATTCTACTAACTTTGATCTTTTGGCCAGATTGACCATATTTCGTCATTTGTATCCCCTTTCACATCAATTTCATATCAACTCAAAATCATTTCATATCAACTCAAAATCATATCAAATCAACTCAAAATCACCCCAAATCAACCCAAAAATCACTCGAAATCAGTCCTAATCAACCTGGAACATATCAAACATCCCAAATAAATCATCATTTGTCTGACTCCTAGGTATTGTTGTGGCTTTCAGTGCCTTGGAAACCTATCAACCTATCAATCTTATCAATCTAACCTTAGTACTATCGTGGCTCTCAATGCTAGGTCAAACTATCATTCATGTCATTCAATCTTTGACATTGTTGAGGCTTTCAATGTCAGATCATGGCATCATCGACCATTTTAATAACATTGGCAATGTTCGTCAGTGTTATTATGATCAAACCTTATCAATCAATTTCAATCCTGTAGCATTTATAATGTTGGGTAAATGTTACATATCAATTAATTCATGTCATGTGTCCTTGGCATGTTATCAACTTCAATCAATCAATCTGATCATGGATTTGATCTACTAGTCATCATCTCATTCGATATCCACCATCGTCACATTTTCATTAAAGGATACGGTTGCATTCATTTAATCAATTTGGACAATCATCTACTAATTTTCTCTATAGGGTTAAATAACCCATAATTTAATCCTATTCTTTCTAATTCAACAATTTGGACATTGTTGAGGCTTTCAATGTCAGATCATGGCATCATCGACCATTTTAATAACATTGGCAATGTTCGTCAGTGTTATTATGATCAAACCTTATCAATCAATTTCAATCCTGTAGCATTTATAATGTTGGGTAAATGTTACATATCAATTAATTCATGTCATGTGTCCTTGGCATGTTATCAACTTCAATCAATCAATCTGATCATGGCTTTGATCTACTAGTCATCATCTCATTCGATATCCACCATCGTCACATTTTCATTAAAGGATACGGTTGCATTCATTTAATCAATTTGGACAATAATCTACTAATTTTCTCTATAGGGTTAAATAACCCATAATTTAATCCTATTCTTTCTAATTCAACAATTTGGACATTGTTGAGGCTTTCAATGTCAGATCATGGCATCATCGACCATTTTAATAACATTGGCAATGTTCGCCAGTGTTATTATGATCAAACCTTATCAATCAATTTCAATCCTGTAGCATTTATAATGTTGGGTAAATGTTACATATCAATTAATTCATGTCATGTGTCCTTGGCATGTTATCAACTTCAATCAATCAATCTGATCATGGCTTTGATCTACTAGTCATCATCTCATTCGATATCCACCATCGTCACATTTTCATTAAAGGATACGGTTGCATTCATTTAATCAATTTGGACAATCATCTACTAATTTTCTCTATAGGGTTAAATAACCCATAATTTAATCCTATTCTTTCTAATTATTCTTCCCAATTATCATCCTCAATTAATTAATTTTATTAATTAATTGATTCATTATCTACAAACCATGGAAATTCTTAATTTCCTAAGTTCCATTTTTCATCATTAAATCCATTTTCTACTAATTCTTATTTTGTGGAGTAAGAGGATTTTTAATTCAAATATTCCATAAAATATTGCATCATCATGACACTTGGATATGACACCTTGTGGATCCTCCTTTGACACCTAGCTGAGATTTGTCATAATCAAATATTATTACCTCTTACGCATGTCCCTATTTGGCTTATTTGTCATAGATTCTTGGCTTTAAGTGGGTTGAGGTGTCTTATGACGCGTCATAGATTCTCTTCCACATTTCGCCAAGTTTGACTTGCATGCATCATAGAATCTCACAATTGGCATATTCTATCATATGCATCATAGGAATTTCTCGCCACATCGCACATCTATGGGTGACAAATCCAATGCCCTCACTTTGAGAGTTGATTACAAAATGAACACTCTTTCTCTCATTTTGGGTCCTTGAATCCTAGAATGCTTAAGTCTTGATTTCTTGAATCTTTGAGTTTTTGAGTCACTACTAATTTGCATTTTGCATTCTCGCTCTCACAATAAAATCAAACTTCAAGTATTCTCATGGCTTTATCCCTATCATAGGCTTTTGCTTCAATCTTGTGTGCACTATAAACAAATTGGAGCTACAATCATTTGGAGAAGAAAGAAGGACATGAGAGCTACAAACGGAAAAGGGAGTTTTTGATTATGTTTGCTTTCTTTTGATTAGTTTGGCTTTCATGGTAGACTAGTGGGTACTAATACATGTTGATTGAGTTTGTGATTTTCTCATAGTGTGTTATGCTTCTAACCCATTTTTTTGGTCCTACATTTGGTGAACCCAACATGAACATGCATATCTAACTCGAGTTTTCTTGTTTGTGCTTGTAGGTGCAAGGAAGGAGCTCACTTGGAAGGGTATAACGACTATCTGATCTTCCTTTTCACACATAGATTAATCAAGGGGTCCAGTAAAATGCTTATATGCTATTGTTTCATACATTCTATTAGCTTGCTATCCTAGGGCGCACTCTGCTCTGTCAGGGCACACTTGGAACCCCTAGGAGTAGTTTTAGGAGCCCAAAAGACACCAATTCCTCTTTTTGCTATTTCCAACTTACCAAATGCACCCATCTGGGCCCCAACTACATCATTGATGCAGTCTACACTATTTGGGCACACTTGGGAGTGTAGCTCTAAAAATTTCATTTTTTGGGTCTTGACTAGGCACCCATTTCCCCACACCCTGCACCTGACTTCCCAACTGCACCCTAAAACTAACAACTATGCCCAACTGGGCCCCAACTATGTCATTGATGTAGTCTGCACTGTTTGGGCACACTTGGGGATGTACAGAGCCATTTTGGCCTTCTAGGGAGCAATTTGCACTGTCAGAGCACACTTAGGTTCACAGTAAGCACATGCATCAGTCAAAATTCGCATTTCAAGTTCTTATCACTCTCTAGCACATAGATTAAGTGATTTTGTGTTATTGATGGTTTATTTCCAGCATATGGAAATCGTTGGGTGAAGATATGATCATAAAAAACTACTGATGTGTGCTTTGCAGGACGTTGTCGAAGGCTTTGTGTGTCTTTCAAAACTATGTGTGTGGATTTCCTAGATTAGATAACATTTCATTTGGTGCTTAAAAAGAACCTTTTTCTTTTCTACCTAGCGTGTCTACGGTGTTAGATCCCTAGGAGTTGCATTGGATGTATCCTCTCCCCTCACCATTTGTGGATCTTGGGTGTAAGAGAAATCCATGTAACTTCTATAGGAGGCCTGCCTTGGACCAAGATACTCAATATTGGGTATGCCAGGGGATGACCTCAGAGCGGTAATGGGCCAATGCTAGGTCAATGTTCCAGCCACTATATAAAACTTGATTATAGTGAAAGCTGTGTTAGCGGTATTGCTACGTGATAGCTCTCCTCTAGTACCCTTGTGGTTTGTCAAACCCCAGTTCTTGGGGCTGGGAGACCTTCTATGAAAGTTTATCATTAACTTGTTGAACAGAATGCCCTTACTAAAAACCATTTTTTAGTGGCCAAAATCCTTTCTATCCACTGGCTCAAGGGGTCACCCATGCCCGTGAAGACATCCTACATTCTCATGGTCCTTAGTAGAGGCAATAGTCCCTTGGGAAGTCATGCCCCTTGGGAAGCAGATCTTGGTAGCCCCGAGAAGTGAGTGCACTGTAAGGGGGAGCCTGTGGTGCCAAGATCCTAGGTTGTCCGCTCTAGATAAGTGTAGCTAAACTTTGGTTCAAGTAGGAATTCAGTGGATACAGTCTTAAAAGCCTAGGTTGTGGTGTGTTTGTTAACTTTTACAATAGCTATTCTTGTCTTAATGTGTCTTGCGTGTGTGTAAAACATAATCAAGATAAAAGCCAAACTTTTAAATTTACACCTTGGATATCATTTGAACTTGTCAAAACATCACACATTCCCAAAACATTTCAACCTTTGTCAAACTTTTCAAACATTGATTCAACACACTCAAACCTTGGAAAACATGGTGACTTGTGCTCCTAAACGTGCTTGGCAAAATGTAGATCTCACACTTGCATAGATTTCACTTGCATTCACCCTAGTCCAGGCTTCATTCTTAAATCATATAGACTTCATATTGCACCTTTTAGTCCTCATTTAGTATCTATTACTTTTCATATTGCATCCATTTAGGTTCAGTTTTACTTTCCTTAGTTTTTGCATTCCCATCTCAGAATCAGCACTTTGCATTCACCGCCTTGCATCTTTGCATACCTATTCATCATCTTGACCACTTTATCTGTCATTCTAGGTGTCCTAATCATAATTTTGAGCATCCAAACTGGCCCTAACACTATCCTCTACCATTTACCTCTTTGTGACATCAATCCTGAAACCATAGCTTCCAGAATTGCCTCAGTTTCAGCCTAGCTTACCAACTATGCCTAAAAACTACCAACTACGCCCAAATGGGCCCCAACTGCATCATTGATGTAGTATGCACTTTTTGGGTGCACTTGGTGTTCCTAAGATCTAGTTTTGGGTTATAGATAACATTTTGGGGCTTCAACAGTGTCCTTAGATACCTGGTTAGCTCCCCTTGCACTAGCGTGTCCAGATCTGCATTCTACAGCACCTAATCATCATAACCTTCACTTAAGACATCATTATATATGTCATAACCTTCATTTTGCATCTCCAAACCCATCCTAACATCAACCCTAGCATCTTGGCTTCCTGGCATGTTAGTTCAGTAACCATACCCCTCAGAATCAGCAAACATTCTTCCTAGCTTACCAACTGCACCCAAAAACTACCAACTGTGCCCAAACTAGCTCCAAGTGAATCAATGATGTAGTTGGTACTATTAGGGTGCACTTGGCACTATTAGGGTGCACTTGAGTACCTGCATGACCATTTTGGGCCTCCGAACTATACTTTAGGACCCCAAAACTGCATCTAGGAGCCTCTAGACCTCCCTGTTCTGCACTTGACCCAAAACCACATCTTGCACCCAAAATCCCCTTTTGCATCATAGGAATTTTCCGTATCACATATCTTCTTAGCATCACCATCATTTTGAGTCCTCAAAACATTATTTTGAACCCCCAAAACCTTTGAATTTAGTCAAAAATCTAGACAAAGTATAAGTCTTAGAGTATCTCCTAGTGTTGATGGATAATGGATCTTGACTAGTCTTTTTACCTCTTTTCTTATCATTTTATTTGGTCAAAATCTATCTATGTCTTGATATATTTGACATTTTCATCTTTTATCAATTTGATCTTTTCATCTTTTATCAGTTTTTGGTCAAGATCCAAAGTCCTTTATCACAAGGTTAAACTCTTAGGAAAAATACTTTCAAAAGGTTTTATCTAAGTTCAAAACTTTCCATATACCCTTGTCATAACACAATCATATCCCTAGCATCCCAAAAAATTATTTTGACCTACCCTAGTGGTATATCCCCTTCATATTGCATTGATCAAAATCCTTAGCATCATTTTCACTACCAAAATCTTATCAAATTGTCCATCAACCAAATTACCTTCTTGAGCATTTACCCTCATTTTGCATGTCCCAAACGTCATTGAAAACCCTATAAAATCATCCTTTACATGATATACCTTGCGTACATCAACTTTTAGTACCCTTAATGAGTCCAAAACATAACCCTAATTGTCATTTTGCATACTTTAGAGTCATTTCCTCACATTGCATAACATTCCGAAACAATTAAAAAATCCCAAAAAACTCATATCTTGCATACCCACCACTCTTTGCACTCTTAGGTATCATGCCAACACTTACTAGGAGACAAGTAGCTCAAAGACTAGAGGAACTCTATCAACCTTTGTTTTCTGAGGCACAAGCACAACCAAAACCTCATCCAAGACAAAGAAAGAGCAAGAAAATCTGACAAACCTTTGACGAAGACCAAATCGAGGCATCGCAACCATTACTATCAGACCCTTTGAATATGTATCCGCAAGATCCTCATAATAGAGCTATGGCACAACAAACCTTGAACAATGCACCTACCATGAGATTTCCTCCAAACACTTCCCCCACACATGGGATGGTTCAATGGAGTCCTGACTTTGAACCTATATTCGTGCCAATCCCACCAGGAGAAGGAAGTGTACCAACCTCACCTGAAGATGAAAAATCACATTCATTTGAATTTAGCCAACCTAACACATCAACCATACAACAAGATATTGTACACCTAAGTGATGACTCTCACACTGATTATGGCATTACTGATGAAGAAATGGCTAGGGCATGTCAAGACAAAAGTTTTCGCAAGAACTTCAAACATTTGGCAGCTCAAGAAATCATCAAATTTAATCCAAACTTGGAAGGTCCTAGGTCCAAAAATCAAACCAACACAACAATTGAAAACATCCAACCCATGATAAATTTGGACTTAGATAAGGGAAAACAACCTTTGGAGTTTTCAAACAAAATAATGGCACCTATAAGGTCCCATCAAGAACCAACAATTGAAATCCTCCAAAGTACATTTGAACACATCAATGTCAAACCCTTGTTTGATGAAATACCACCAATTTATAAATACCCCAAAAGGATGTTAAGACTTGATTTTAGTCACATGATGCAACAAAAAGATGCACCTAAAGGGACCTGTGCTCTAGGGATGCTAGACATATCTTCTTTGGAGGAAAATCAACAAAGTACACCTTTGCTCCTAACTTTACCCAGTGCTACGACATCAAATACTATAGAACCTCTCATAAGTACAACATGTGAAACATCAGGTGCAACCATCCCTATAGACACACAAAGGAAAAGTCTTATTGACATTACACCCATTCCCAATAGAAATGTATCTCATAGTCAAGTCAATATGATTTCGCAAGTAGGAACATCTAAAACACAAAGGTACCAAAACAACAATACAAACATAACATTCAATTCTCAAGGAATTAGTCAACCCCCATGACAAAAAAAACCTACAATGGTACAAGGAATCAACACTTCCAAGGCACAAACAAGTCTACATCCACTTGACACACATCCCACATATCAACAACAACATCAAACACAACAACAACAACCACAAGTGGGGAAAACATCCAACATTCCTAACACACAATCCCATGTGGACCCACTTGACTTACACACAATTTATCAAAAACAATTCCAACAACAACAAATGATGTTTGCTAAACAACAAGAGCAATTCAAGCAATAGTTGGAATACCAAAGACGCCTTGAGCAACAAATCGCATACCAGCAACATTTTTTACAACAACATGTGCCACAACAACCTCAACAAATACCTCTAGAACAACAAGCTCGCACATGGTCTCACATACAACCAACAGAGGTATCGCAACAACAACCACAACACATGACACAACAAAAACACATGGTACAACAATCTCAGTCAATCCCATAGCAAATGCCACATCAAATACCACAATGAGTTCCCCAACAACAGGGACCTTTCTGTCTTCGAGGTGCCAACATACCTCCACCACCTAGTGACACTTCATCAGATTCATTAGACACATAAATGTCAGACCCAAGTAGACATAGTTCTCGCCACAGCAAACGGTCTACTCATAGACACAAAAGACTTGAAGGAAAGACCATCATGCAAAACCCCAATGAAGAACTATTACAATAATTCAAACAACTTTCCAAACAAGTCGAGGCATTGGGAGTCCAAAAGAAACAGGCTCTATATATGGAAAGGGACCTACGTCCTAACCCATTTCAATAAAAGTCTATGTATGCCTCCATTCCCAAAATACTTTGAGGCTCCAAGGTTTGAAAAATATCGAGGAAAAGGAAACCCTATTGACCACATCAGAGAATTTTGTGCTTCATGTACTAAACTCAGTGATGAACCCACTTACCTTATGAGATTTTTCCCTCATTTTCTAGGTGGGCCCGCACTTGAATGGTACTCCAAACTTCCTGGTAATATCAAATCTTGGTCAAAGCTAGCAGACAAGTTCATCTCCCATTTTGCCTTTAACATTACAAATGAGGTGACACTTTTTGATTTGTGCTCAACTAAATAGAAGATAGGAGAATCATTCATCACATTCTTACTATGTTGGAGAAGCTTAGTTAGTCAATGCTCATTAGACATCCCTCAAGAACAACAAATAAACTTGTGCATTGAAAACTTAGTCCCGGACTTAATGTATGAACTCAAAATCAAGAGTCCAAGCACCATTTCTAAACTAATGAAAAAAGGGGCTAGTATTGAAGATGCTCTTATCCGTAAGGGAATCCTCAAGAAAAACAAGGACAATACCAATACCAACTCGTCTAATGACAAGCCAAAAATTTTTCTCCAAAAACAAGAATGTGACTAATGATGGCATTGTGGATGCTCAAACAATTAGCACAAAACAAATTCAATTGACTTTGAAAGGTGTAAAACCTACAAATTCACAAACTCCTAATCAAACAACACCTCAACAATAGAAAATTGAGACTTCCACACATGACAAAAGACATCCTAGAACCAAAGATAGGAAATTCAAACCATTGGGAATACCACTTGAGACTGCATTACAATAGTTACTGAGTAATAACTTCCTGAAATTACCCCTAATCAAAGATGAACCATTAACTAAAGCTGATTGGTGGGATGACAAAAAGTATTGTGATTACCATCGCACCAAAGGACACAAGACTTTATCATGCTTCCAACTGAAACATGCAATAAAAGACCTTATTGATGATGGTGCAATCATAGTTGATCCATCACTATTAGCATCCAACTTTGATCATACTATTTTCAAAGATCCTTTGGGTAATCATGACAAAGAGAAAACCTCAAGTTCAAACTCAAACTCACAAGGTAATGTGAATTACACACGCACCGGCTATGACTACACCATCAATTGCTTTAATGAGTCTAACTTCCACATATCCACATTCACATTGAAGGCTGAAAACCCTCGTTGTGCTGTCACTACATGCCATAGCAAGATCACCCTACCTGGAGCCCCAGCTAGACCTACTGCTTCTACTAGACCTATACCCCCATCTAGACCTATTGCTCCTACTTCATCTGATTATAGCCTTGTTGAACAACTCAGAAAAAGCTCTGCACAAATATCCATTTTGGACCTACTGCGTGCATCCCCCCAACACCAAAAGATCTTGGAGCAAGCCCTTAAAGAGTTAGTAGTCCCAGATAACATTGATGTTGCCCTATTCCAAGCCAAGGTTGGGAACTTATCTGCGTCACAACATATCACTTTTTCACCCTGTGATATTCCTAAGGACAAACCTAACCATAATGATCCTCTTTATCTCGAAGTCTTCATCCATAATGCCAAAGTCAGACATGTTTTAATAGATGGAGGAGTAGGATTGAACATCTGTACTCTTAAGGTTGTCAATAGTTTTGGTTATTCTGAAGATGATGTGGATCCCTCTCAAAGAATCACAATAAAAGCTTATGATGATGGTGAACACTTCTCCAGGGGCGTCATTACACTACCTATCAGAGTTGGTCTAGCTACTGAAGATACATTGTTCCATGTCCTAGATATAGAAATGAATTACAACATGATACTAGGATGCCCTTGGCTTCATGCTATGAAAGTAGTCACTTCTACATATCATCAATGTCTAAAGTTTTCCTATGAAAATGTAGAGGTTACCATCCTTGGCAATCCAGATCCTTTTCAATTTTGTGCTAATCTAAGAGATGTTATTGCATTCCAAATCCCAACAAACAATGAAGCATAGCCCACAAATTCCTTTAAGTATGTGGATGCTGATATACTACTCAGTAAAGCCAAGGAAAAGATGAAGATTGAAGACAATGGGTGTGGAGAGTACTTTATGTCTCAAGTCTCTCACATTAGGGAGTCACTAGTTTCTCCCCAATCTCATGGTAAGTCACAACCACTTCAAGCACAATCAAAGATCAATACAAAGAATGATACTTCTATCAATGAGAATACATCCATATGTATTGAGAAAGAAAAAGTAGAACGAGGACCCACTTTGATATCTCCCAGAAAGTATGGACTTGGGTTTACTATCATGTAAAAACAAGGCTATGATGGCTATAGTGGTCTTAGATCTTAGAAACAAGGAATCATTGAACCTATCACTACAGAAGGACAACCTCCTAGTTTGGGGCTTGGATTTAAACCATTATGAATAGGTCCTCCTAGTACCACGATACCTACATGTAAGACTATGAATGTTTTGAATGATGAAAAGGCATCTGAGGATATCCCACTTGAAACCAACAATCCCCTAACCTTTGAGCATAACCCCAATGACCCAGTTGAATCAGTTACCCATATATCTACATTCAACCAAAGCCCATTCAACACTGATGATGACATCTCCTAAAGTTATCCTGAACCTTTGGATTGGGACCAATGCAGACCACCAATTTTTGATCAATTCGACGATGATGACACTCTCATAATAGACTTTGAAGGAATTATGATTGAAGATCATAAAGAAGCAATTTCTTCTAAAGAGAACACATTGGCATATTTTGGGGAGCCAACTCCACTTTCTAGTTACAAAGAAAAAAGAGAAAAAGATAGCAAGCATAGGTCTCTTGGTGAAAATCAAAAGGTGCCATTAGACTATAAAAAATCAAAAGCTAAGTAGCTCCCATTGATACAAAATGAAAAATATGATGCCATGACTATCAGTGTTCCAGTGTTCAACATACCACAAACTCTTTTGGAGCTCTCTCAATCAGCATTCATGCGGAAGGTCATTGGTCTCAACCTGCCCAACCCTCCCTTATATCCCTTTGTTTATCCCCCAATCCAGCTACCTAATTTGTCCTATAACCAAAATTAGTCCTTTATCCAACAAGCCTTTGCATATGTCATCATCAGTGATCCCACATGACGTTTCTATTGACCCATTTATCCTTAGATGCCTTGATTCACAAGAGATAGACATTGTCTTACATACGGTACATGATGGTATCTCTCGAGGCCTTTCTAGTGGTTTGATTTTAGCTACAAACTCAGAACAAATCCTCCATAGTTATGGTCAGTCATGGATCTAGAGCTCATCATCTAGCAACACCAAGTATAGATATCTTCTTAGCATTTGTCAGTGACATTCTTGATTTCATCTAAAAGTCCTGAAAAAATATCAAAAAAATAGTAAAAAGTCATGAAAAAAGCAAAGAAAAAAGTGGAAAAAGTCATGAAAAAATGGACGCCTTGATGAAAACCTGGCAAACAGGCATGTTGACACAAAAATTTGAGTCAAGAGAAAAATTCCGTCCAAAAGTGAAAACCTGGCAAACAAGCACTTTGGGCAAGTACCATGGTGAAAACCTGGCAAATAGGCGCCATGTGTAATCAGTTATTGCCCCTCCATCTATCAAGATTCCATCTGGTCTTTTCCCCCTCTATCATTCCTTGATCACATCCTTCATATTGCAATACATTCTTGGTTCCTTATCATGGCTCCCGAACTGGTTAATGTCCTTTGTTACCTTGCTTAAACATCACCAGTCTACACACACACTCTGTCATTAGCCTTTGTACATAGTCTGCGTCTTGTCTGGGGGCATATTATCTACATAGTGTGTAAGTTTGAATTTGAAATAGGGGCATACCCCTAAGTGCCTTTTATCCATTGGATCTATCACATAACGGATTGGAGCTAACACTTGTATATGCTTATACGATCTTGAAAAAATCCCTAAAAATCATAAAATGTCCTGAGAAAATCACTAAAAATCACATAATGTCCTAAAAAAATCCTAAAAATTCAAATATGATCCTAAAAAAATCACTAAAAATCATAACATGTCTTGAAAAAAATCCCTAAAAATCATAAAATGCCCTGAAAAAACCCTAAAAATCATAAAATGACCTAAAGAAATCAGTTACACAAAAAAATCAAATATCCCCAAAAGCCCTAAAAATCACAAAACCCATCAAAAATATGCAATAAACCTTGTACATGTTCACTGTAGATAACCACCCCTTTTGCATAAACACTTGCACTTTGCAAATTGAAACTCAAAGCACTACACTTTCAAGACAATCACAATATCTGAGCAACGTGAACCAACATTCAACCCAACATATCATTATGAACCTATCAATTGAATCCATGAACAAAGCTATCACATTATCAACTTGTCAAACACCATCTAAACACCTAACACACTAAAAAGCAAGTAATAATGGACAAGGATAGTTGTTGGCTCATGCTGTTTAGTGAGTGATTTATTTTTTGCTTTGTTTTTCTTTGATCATGTTCCTATGTCACTTGATGATATAAAACTAACTTATGAGGGTGGTCAAGATGGTTCATGGTCATCTTTTTCTATTTTTATTTGTTACAATGTACCTTTGAGAGTCTGGGGCATGTACATATGCCTTAGGAAGGATAAGGTCATTCTTTGTTTGCATCGTGCTTGTTTACATAAAAGGCTTGCATTTGCGCTCTGGCCCTTTATGCCATGATGCGTTGCATTCCATTTGCCATATCAAAATAAAGCTCCATTTGACATATAGTGCACTTTCTAGAAGAAAAATTCTTTCCATCATACTAACATCTCCTCATCTCATCTTTCTTCTTCATCTCATTCTCCATCACCATGATCATGTCTTCTGATTCACCAAATCATCTTCATCTCGCATTCATGCATTCTTGCATCATCCTGCACTGTCAATCAACTTTTTGTGGCTTTCCACCTGGTTCAACCTTAGTATGATGTTTTTCTCATCATATTTGACTAACTATGACCATTTTTGATGATTTCCCTCATGTTATGACATCTTTCCATCATTTTGGGCATGCACGCACAATTTCGGGTCATTTCGAGTCCAATCGGGCTAATTTTGGCCCCCAGGGCCTTCTTGGGAACATTTGGCACTTTTTGAGACCATTTGGGCTTCCCAAGTGCATCATTGATGCACTTGGTACTGTCATGGCACACTTGGTTGAGTTTTGGGTGCAGTTGGGGACCTAGGATACCCAAAACTGCTCTCAGAGCCCCTATGTTGCACTCTGGAGCCCATAACTTTTGCATTCTAACTCAAAATTGAAATCTGTTAGTTGTGTTGGATTCATATCTTTGTTACGGACAACATGAAATATCATTTTCATCATTTTGTGTTTTTCTTGAGTGGTAACCCATGAAATCACTCTCGGGCTCCCGATTGACCCTATTTTGCACTCTAGACCTCATAACTTTCACATCTTAGCTCTGATTTTCATTTTGTCAGTTGCTATGGTTTTTTCTTCTTGTTGTCGATAAATTGACTTATCATATGCTTATCTTAGTCAATTTCTTGAGGGGGAACCCATATATATCATCCCTACTAGGGCATGTTGTGGCTTTCTCATCAGTTATTCTTTCATACAACCCTCTAAATCACATTGTATCAAAAGGGGCAAAATGTAGACGCTCAAAAATGGTTTGCATCTACAACCTCATCACTTCTTCATACTAATTTGTCCCATTTTCTCATTCTACTAACTTTGATCTTTTGGCCAGATTGACCATATTTCGTCATTTGTGTTCCCTTTCACATCAATTTCATATCAACTTAGAATCACAGAATCATTTCATATCAACTCGAAATCATATCAAAACAACTCAAAATCACCCCAAATCAACCCAAAATCACTCAAAATCAATCCTAATCAACTTGAAACATATCAAACATCCTGAATCAATCATCATTTGTCTGACTCCTAGGTATTGTTGTAGCTTTCAGTGCCTTGGAAACCTATCAACCTATCAATCTTATCAATATGACCTTAGTACTATAGTGGCTCTTAGTGCTAGGTCAAACTATCATTCATGTCATTCAATATTTGAAATTTTTGAGGCTTTCAATGTCAGATCATGGCATCATCAACCATTTTAATAACATTGGCAATGTTCGTCAGTGTTATTATGATCAAACCTTATCAATCAATTTCAATCCTGTAGCATTTACAATGTCAGTTAAATGTTACATATCAATTAATTCATGTCATGTGTTCTTGGCATGTTATCAAATTCAATCAATCAATTTGATCATGGCTTTGATCTACTAGTCATCATCTCATTCGATATCCATCATCGTCACATTTTCATCAAAGGATACGGTCGCATTCATTTAATCAATTTGGCCAATCATCTACTAATTTTCTCTATAGGATTAAATAACCCATAATTTAATCCTATTCTTTCTAATTATTCTTCCCAATTATCATCCTCAATTAATTAATTTTATTAATTAATTGATTCATTATCTACAAACCATGGAAATTCTTAATTTCCTAAGTTCCATTTTTCATCATTAAATCCATTTTCTACTAATTCTTATTTTATGGAATAAGAGGATTTTTAATTCAAATATTCCATAAAATATTGCATCATCATGACACTTGGATGTGACACCTTGTGGATCCTCCTTTGACACCTAGATAAGATTTGTCATAATGAAATATTATTACCTCTTACGCATGTCCCTATTTGGCTTATTCATCATAGATTCTTGGCTTCAAGTGGGTTGAGGTGTCTTATGAGGCGTCATAGATTCTCTTCCACATTTAGCCAAGTTTGACTTGCATACGTCATAAAATCTCACAATTGGCATATTCTGTCATATGCATCATAGGAATCTCTTGCCACATCACACATCTATGGGTGACAAATCCAATGCCCTCACTTTGAGTGTTGATTATAAAATGAACACTCTTTCTCTCATTTTGGGTCCTTGAATCCTAGAATGCTTAAGTCTTGAGTCCTTGAATCTTTGAGTTTTTGAGTCACTACTAATTTGCATTTTTCATTCTCGCTCTCACAATAAAATCACACTTAAAGTATTCTCATGGCTTTATCCCTATCATAGGCTTTTGCTTCAATCTTCTGTGCACTATAAACAAATTGGAGCTACAATCATTTGGAGAAGAAAGGACATGGGAGCTACAAATGGAAAAGGGAGTTTTTGATTATGTTTGCTTTCTTTTGATTAGTTTGGCTTTCATGGTAGACTAGTGGGTACTAATACATGTTGATTGAGTTTGTGATTTTCTCATAGTGTGTTATGCTTCTAACCCATTTTTCTGGTCCTACAGGTAGTAACTATTTCAGCTGTTGTTCAAAGATGTCTTTAATAGTTTGCACCGTGTTCCCCCATCTGACTTGAATTTTAGCAAAAAGATCTGCATGGATTTGAGGTTGCATCTAAGCAGGGGAGTATTTCCAAATACCCACCTTCTCCATGACTAAGTCCTCAATCTCTTTCTACTTAGCTGGAGATCGAGTCTCATACTTGAGAACTTTGAAGTTACATATTCCTACTCCAACTCTTAGTTGTTTCATCCTTTCCTCAAATGTAGGTTGGGAGCAAATGAATATTGGTTCACTTTTTCCTTTCCTACCTCTCTTGGAGAATACTGTAGTAGGTTTCTTCTGAGGTTTAGTGATAATCATTTTACCTTTTTTCCTTGCTGTTCCTCTTTCTTTGATTCTTCTTCTTCACCTTCATCATATTCCTCTTCTTCATCCTCACCCTTGACCTCAATAAGCATTAGAGGACCTTGAACTTTCTTCAATTTCGTAATCCTCTTCTTGCCTCTATTGATAGCTTAAGGAATCTTGATACTGAGTTCTATCCTCTTCTTGGCTTCCTCATAAGTGCCAAATGTAGGAAGATTTTGGTTGGCTAGCTCATTTATTAAAGCCTCCATGATGTCTCTAGCTTCATCAATGTTAATTTCATAAGGCAATGGTTTTACCCATGCCAGTCTTGGTATGATTACTTGAATGTACACTCTATCATAGTCCACCATGAAGCATATGTCATCCTTGTAGTCTTCCACAAGCTTGGGTGGGATTCAGAATCTGTTATTCATTTTCTCTTTAAATGCCTCAAAGTAATTATCCAACACCCTTTCAAAGTTTTCACCCATTTTAAAAATAAATTCATTTATCTAATAAAGAACATGGATGTCTTTTCTCCTTACAACTGTGCCCTTAGATGGAAAGAATTTTTGAACATAAAAGAATAAATAGGTAAGAAATGAACCAAACTTGAAGGAATTGTTCTTGGAAGTCTTCACACTTTCAATTTTTTTGTTCAATTGCTTCAAAAGTACATCTGACAAATCAAATTCAAGGTTCTTCTTTATAACCTTGTATGCTAGGTCAACTGCCTCACAAGGAATTTTGTTTGACTAAATCGAGCTATAGATTTTATGTGCAATGATATGGATGTTGAACCTAAGCTCTATGTCAGTGACATTGTTTAGTTTCAAACCTCTACCATCCCATTCAGCTAGGGTTTTCTTCTACAATTCCTCCTGACCTAGGGTTTTGGTTGATTTGGCCTTGCTTAGTATTGGTAGACTCATAACCTTGTGTATCATCTTCTTTGTAATTAGAATGGGTTTTTCCAACCATAATTGACCATTATGAAACCAACTCAATATGCATCTTATCCACTTCACTTGGAAATTTCAAGGCATGTGAGGGATATGAGTTAATCCTTTGACTTCCAAATGTTTATGCTTGGGTTTCAAAACTCCATCAACACACATTTCAGCTAGGGTAGTATCCTTTTCTAGTGTCCCTAATTCTTGAATAGAACATTTAAAGTGAGTTCGTATGTCATTAATTAGGAGTACCTTGGGAGGGATTTGTGACTGAGTTCCATATGGATCAAGTGACTCAACAATTGCTGAAACAATTTTGAAGTTTGGTGCTTTCCATTCAACACCTTTAACCAACATTTCAGAACCCTTCTTTGGTTTAGAGCTTCTTCTACTAGTAGAAACCATTGCTTCTCGATAGATGATGAAATTCATAAAGATCTTGTTGCTGAATCGCTTGGAAACATTATAATGCTCTTTCAAATCGCTCTGCTCTTCAAATGCTATGGATGCAATGAAAAATGAATTCAAAATTGCCCCTTTTCTTAAGTGCGTGATAGACTATCATCCACTAAACTAACTCGACAAGAGTATCAACTCGACGAACAGACCAAATTTCCTTTATTCCTGACCTCGCTCAGTAAGGTCTACAACCAACTTACCTCGGTGGAGTCTAATGTAGCTTGGTGAATAATAACCTTTATGTGATTCCTAGTGTATCTAGAATACTGATTGGATCATTTGCATTCCCCATATTTCTTAGAACTACTTATGATTTTCTTGCTGAGTATAGCTCCAACTCATTCTTAGGGATTTAGTTTGAGGGGATGGGTCACCCACTTCTTGAGTGACTTAACTACCATGATTCAAGCTTGTATCCTTAGTAGATTTAGGAATCCATTGCTACCTCATTTGTTTCCTTATATTGTCAACCCTTTTTTTCTTTTCATCTTCAACTTTGCCTATATTCATGTAGTTTTTAGCTATATTACCAAGTTCAGTGCATGTGTAATATCTTATAGTAGTGTCCTTCTTCCTTAGGTGATGCCTTGCACAATTTATACCAGTGTGTCCATATTCTCCACAATAATGACATCTACACCAGGTATTGTAGTCCCATCCAAATATTGCTTTTACAAGTTGTTCACCTGGATTGAATGATTTGGATCTACATTGAGATTCCTTGTGACCATGCTTTTTTAATTTGTGACAATTACCTTCAATTTTTTTTTTCTCCTTACATTCATTGGCTTTGTGACCATGCTAATTACATTTATAACACTTTCCATTGAATTTTCCTTTTCCATTGCTCTAGCATTTGTTTGATGTACGACCAATTTTTGCACAATGATTGCATGAGGGTTTTAGATTCCTTTTTGCACCTTTCTTGGAAGATTCACCTTGTTCTTCATTGTATCCAAGTCCTTCTTTACCTTTTTGCTTATGAAGATTCTGCTCATTTTGCTGAATTAGTTGATTCACGTCTTCTTGTGATTTCAACATTCTTTCATTGATTTGTTTTTCAGTATTTAGGTCATTCTTTAATTTTTCAACAATTTTCTTTTCACATCTCAGTTCTCTCAATATTCTTTCATTAATTTTCCTTTCATGATTTAGATCACTTCTTATTCTTTCATTCTATGCTTTGAGAATCTTGATTTCTTCATTTACTCCAGTGATTTGCTCAATGAGGTCTTCATGCTGATTGGATTGATTCTATTCTTCATTGTTTCTTGCCTCCAAGTCTTCATTTGCCTTATTTTTTTGCTCCAAAATTTCACATAGCCTGATTGATTGGATTTCTTGTTCTCTTTTAAGTTTTCTTACTTCTTCTTGTAGAGAGCCATTCTTTGCTAGGAGTTCTTTGATTGCCTCATTAGCTTCATCTGAGCTTCTTGATGGGAAAACATCTTCAATATTTTCTTTAACATACTGATGGTCATCCATTTTTCTTGAAAGTTCCTTCCTTCTTTTCAAGGATTGGGAAAGGTGCTCCTTTTCTTCTTTGAGTTGAGCTATGGTCATCTCTAGATCCAACTTTTCATTTTCAATTGCCTTATCGAGTCTGAATATCTCCATTTGTTCTTAAATCATTTCTCAAGCTATCAAGCTTTTATCCTGAGAACCATAAAGCTTTGATACCAATTGTTGGAAATATTCAATATATGATAGGTTACTGAGAGGGGAGGGGTGAATTAGTAACCTTAAATTCTTCTTTTGAATTAGTGATAAACCAATCTATGCTACTATATGCATTAATACTGAAAGTTAAAACATTCATCACAGAAAAGAACACAATATTTTGGTGACCCAGAAACCTTCCAAATAGAAAGTAAAACTGGGGTGGGGATGATACCCACAAAAATTCAATACTACAACATAAAGTTGGCCTGTTAAGGCTTACATTGACCACTTCTAGTGATCTACCCTATTAGGAGAAAAAAGGACTACTAGGTCCACCTTGTTAGAGGATTTACAAACATACAATAAAGTATGTACTTAGTTAGGAGATTTATACAAATACTATTAAGTCTACCTTGTTAGAGGATTTAGAAAACTAATTCACCTATTTAGATGAAGCAGTGGATCTACTTACAACTGATTGCTGATAAGATCCTTTTTGCACTGATCACCTCATGTGATAGATATAACTTTTATGCCTCTGTATTGACCTTGCTATGTTCCTTGAACTACTGTTGATAATCTTTCGCATATACTTCTCATTAATTTGCTATCTCTTCATACATATGATATCTTACAATACACCTTACATATATGCCTTTCAAATTTACAAATCTGCAAGGTTGGCCAAAACATAAGTGAACAAATACATTACAAATTCAGCCCAATAGTAAATAACTTGGGTTCACTAAATTGACTTGGTGACCTTTTGATACACGATGTTCACTACATTAATTGGCATCGTCATGCACTCGGTAGAAGTGAAGGCTCAGTCCATACTAATCACTCGATGTAGTTATGAACTTAGTGACCACTAGTGACTTGATAGATGTAGTGTCACTTGGTAGATATTGAGTTTACCTTGCTTCACTCAATAAACACTACTTCTCCCAATGCTCAGATTACACAGAATCTACATGACACAAGCTTACTGCTTGGTAGACATTATGAAGCTTGGTAAACATTGTTGATCTTCATATTGCCTGTATTTGCTCGGTAGCCATTGTTTGCTCGGTGTAAATTGCTAAACTCTTCAAAGATTGGTTAATATTAAAATGCTCGATGAGAGTAGAGAATTAAGTGCTGAGCTCGGTGGCTATACTAATATGGATAAGTGTTGTCACTAATAGAAATACTAACTTAATGCCAACAATTACCATGGTTGAGTATAAAAGATCATGATCAAAACATCATCATGACATCATAAAACAAAACTCCCAAGCCTTTGATAAACATCCTTATTTGGTCAAAGTACTAAGTCAACATGACACCTAACAGTAAAATCACATGTCATAAAAAGATCACATACAAAAGTCATTTTCTCAACTTATTATGTTTTCAAAACATGACAATTTAATTTTCATTAAAGGTTTTCAAGTTTTCATTTTCATTTTTTTCAAATATTACAATTTTCATCTTTTCAAAATATAGTAATTACTAAGGTTTTCAAACCATAAAATTAACCTAGTGATAAAAATCATTTTCATATAAAATTACATCATTGGTAAATTATGAGTTTACTAAAACAATTATTTCCAAATTACTATTATCAATCTTACTTTCCAATAATATTTCAACAATAAGGTCCTTAATTTAAAAATTATTGAAAAGAAACAATAATTCCTAAAGCACTAAAGATAATAATTATTTATTTATTAATAAAATAACTTTTATTAAATTATTAATACAACATTTATAAATCTTAGGGTAAAATAATAATAATTAATAACTTTTAACATGTACTAATTTCTAACATTTATAATATTTAAATTAACATAATTAATAAAATGATTAATGAAATTTACATAAACCAAAAAAAACATAGTTTAAAAATTACCTTATTTTTTTCTTTTATTATACAGCCCGTGGACTATTTGTTGCTGTGGCAGCTCTACTAACATGATAATAGAGTACTGCCTACGATAGAGTCAGCTACCGTGGTAGCAGAGTTTGTTGTTTGACAGTCCATAAAGGTTGCCAATAGCACTCTTGCCACCATGTGCTAGGAGGATGGCAAGGAGAAAGGGGGTGGGGGTGATGGCCCCCACCCTCCTAAAATATTTTTTATTTCTATTAAATATATTTTTATTAAAAATAAAACAATAACCCCCATCACATCATTTTTAAATATTTAATAATATACATATTTTTAATGCATTTTCCAATATAACCTTGATATGAAATCTGAACTAACTAGTTAAAATCCATAAAAAAAATTTGTTTTTCTTATCAAAACCCACAACTTGATTTAACAATTCAAAACAACCCTTCAGATCCATCTAACAATGTTTTCAAAACTAAACTTCATCTACATATGTTTCTAAAATGAAGAACGATATTTCAATGAAGAAGAGTTCAAATTCTAAATTAACAAAGAATGATTTCACAAGAATGAAATTCATTCACAGATTTCTTCCAAAATGAAGAACAATATACATGCAAACAAGGGTTTCAATGCAGATAACATTCTAAAAATAGAAATGCAATAGACACAGAGAAGACAAAAGTTTGAAGATTGTAAAAATAAATCCACAAGATCCTACTTGGATCTGATGCTAAAACAACAATTGCACGGAGCACACAATAATTTCCCTTTTCTGAAAACCTCCTTCTCTAAAATTGCCCCTCCAAAACCTGGTTCCCACAACAATGAGCTCTACATCTTTGATAAAGATTTGTCCCATAAATTTGGGGCTCTAATTGTGCAATTATGAGAGGAAACTCGTTAATCAATACTCTTTCAATATTTAATTATCCTTTACATTTTCATACACAACACTTTTAGATATTTAATTACAAAATATCATAATTAAATAATTTACTTTCTCTCTTTAATTAATATTCGAGACATTTTTAATATAGTATTTATTAACTTAAGTAATAATATTTACCATTTATTTATAAATGATCTCCTAAACATATTATTATTAAATTAAATAAATATTATCATGCCCAAAATTAGACTATAACTTTATATTTAAATTGATTTTTTTTCATTTAATTAATTTCTCAATTAATTAAATATAATTAAATATCAAATTTTCTTTATTAAATTTCTATTAAATTATCTTTTAATTTGATTTAATTAAAATAGAAAATCATCACATACCCACAAAACCAAATATGACAACCCATCATTTACTACATAAAACTAAATCAAACTCAACAGTTATAATCACGAATTCACATCACTTGATGAATTCAAAAGGGTGAAACTAACTCAGATGCTTGTCTTATTTTCTAGGACAATTGGTTTAGGTTAGGATTTGGACTCAAGAGTTATCTCCCCACTTATACCATTGAAATACTGTGATAGGGTACGCTCATCCTGGCAATTCAGGGAAGTCAATACCTAGTACCTACAATCAACATGAAATCCATGCATGTACAAAGACATATATTCTAAACTAAATAGGAAATGGTACATTATGTAGATCCTAACTAGCAGGTGACTACGACTCCCTTCCTCAACCACATCAAAAATGTCAAACATAAAGAAAATGTATACACACACCATACACATGCAAGTATGAGGTAAGTAACCATAGAAACCACATATAAATACTCCATCTACTAATCATCACATGATAATTGAAATGATTGAACGAACATACCTATGTCATTATAGAAAGGGTAAACATAAACACATGAAATAACTAAATTAACTTAGTAACTCAACACACATATCAACTGAATATGAAATACATTTAATCTAATATGGTAACCAAGTATTGATAATTAAAAAATCTAATCATAGAATAGGCCTAAAAGAATTTGGTCAAAACAAGTAAAAAAAAGTCAAGTAGGGTTAGGCACTACACCGAGAATATTAGTCTACTAATATAATTGAGGGTTTGGGGGTGAATCAGTTATCCAACTATTATCACAATCATTAACCTTAAACAAACTTAACCATGTGAGTAATATAAACTAAAAGAAAAGATATACACAATTAACACCAGATATGTTAACTAGGGAAACCCTTGATCAGAGGGAAAACCCTGGTGGGGATGGTGCCCACAAGATGATGTACTACTATAAATATTCCTTGTTGGAGGATAGATCTTGTTAAGAGTCTGTTATAACATTTAGTACATATGAGTCCTAGTTAGGAGGCTTTGAATCCCTATTAGGAGATTCTAACCCTATTAGGAGTTGTGCCAACCTTGTTAGGAGCTGTGGAAGATAGCTGGACCCACTGCCCAAATAGTTTCAAGGATAAGATCAATGAACCCACTATCTAAATTATCTCTATATTATTCCTTGAAGAATAATAGAACTGAATTATACTTCTTCCTCTTTGCCTATCTTGTTAGCCGAACCTCTACTCCTTCGAATCTTGTAACTAGATCTCATACTACGCATCCAATGATTCCTTGGATCACTTACATTCATCCTCCAAATGCTCTGCATCTTTTTGCACTTTACATTGCTTCTTCATAGTTGGATACTTTTCCAATTAAGGAAAATATCTTTCCTTTATATCACATATTTATAATAATACCTTTAGTTGGCCTTGAGGCTTTCCCAATTAATTAAAATAAGATAATTAATTAATTCACAATTACAATAGCACTATCGGTTCATAGTCTATACAAAAGTTTACATGTGCAATACCAAGTCTCGTGTACTTATTGACATCACCAAATGAATGTCCTCTATCACTATGCAATTGCACATCTCTTCATTACATCTTAGATGAAAGATAGAAATCAATAATCATACCACTATTTTCCAATACTCTATTTCTACACTGCTCTTAGTAAATTAGGTGTAACTTCCATATGCCATTGACTTAGACTTAGTGTATTTAACCATGTCATTAGGAAAACCACTAGAACATGTCCTAAATGTGCATCACCTAAAACTTCCTTAGTTACTGTGCAACATAAGATCGCTGACTGCTATTCTTCTAGTCTTTACAAAATTACTGCTATGTTGACATCAATGA
The DNA here is from genome assembly GCA_028749045.1 of Cupressus sempervirens. Classification (NCBI taxonomy): domain Eukaryota; kingdom Viridiplantae; phylum Streptophyta; class Pinopsida; order Cupressales; family Cupressaceae; genus Cupressus; species Cupressus sempervirens. The sequence continues at coordinate 271,675,839 of CM053784.1, read as the reverse complement.
AAAATACAATCATGAATACAACATATCAATACTCTCCAATGCTTAGGATAATCCCTCAATGTATTATCATTAGCATTTATGCTAACATCCCAACCATCACACTTAATATTGCACTCAAATTGGGGAAGAAATGCTTTGTAAGGATAATTTTATATAATTTGTATTCCTTGTTTCTTATGTAATTATTTCCTATGTAATATCCAACACTAAATTATTCATATTAATCTATCAAATATAGATCAAAGTAATACTCAATGAATTTTAGTTCACAAAAATGTATAAATTTTTGGCCACAACTAATAATGGTACACTTAAAGGGAGAGATTATTGGAATAAAGGAAGAGATTAGTGTGATTATGATAGATAAAAAGGTTAGAATAGATCTATAGAGCATATGTAGAAGAATTAGGCCAATTACTGCATTATCCTTAATGTCAACCCACTTGACTACATTGGTTCATGTAAGTTGTAATCATTTGAAGGATGTGATGTTGGATAGAGAAGAAGAAGATAAAGATTGAAGACGAGTTGTAAAAGTGATGTTAAGTATGGAAACCTGATTGGGCGATTGAAAGATTAGTCTATGATAGTATAATGTTGGTTTGATCATTTTATAGGATCACATGAAGTGTTTAAATAATGTATAAAAAAGTTGTTTTGGTTAGTAAGAAGGGAATGAAGAAGGAGAGTGAATATATAAGGAATCGTTACATTATGCTGAACTAGAATTGGAGGTTGGTAACTTAAGGAAAACGTAGAAGGTTAAGCAAGTAGAGTATTCACCAAGAAAATATTGTATTTGTTAAATAGAAAATTATTCATCAAGTGAGGAAGATTAAAGAGAAAGTGTAATAATGATTGAGAAAGGTAAAGGAAGAATAGTTTAGAAAAAATAAAGTTTAAGGCCAACATTGAGGAAAGATCTAGATTGTTTGAGATGAATCTAAGATAAGGATGAAATCTGTTAGCAAGATCAATGAATGACATAATTTAGAGAATATATAATGATGGATATTTGATGCATGTTTTGAAAGTCAAGATGAAACACAAAGTTCAAGGAAAAAGCATGTCTAGATTCAATGACCTTGAGCTGGAAAAGATTAATCAACGATCATGATTAAGAAACAAAATACATGAGGGAGTTGAAGTGATGAAAAACTATCTATAAAAGAGATAACCAAGTATGAATTTTCCACTGGTCAAGTTACTAATAAAGTGATGATAAAGTTTTCAAAGTAGATCCTATGGATCTAATCACAATGTAAAGTTGAGGTGAAGGAATGTGTTGACATGGTAGCCATTCAATGAGAATATGATATAGACAGAATGGAGATCTAAACAAGCTACGTGAGTTGCATTTTTATTAGATCATTTGACTATTTCTCTCTAACCATTGTAATAAAAAATCTCTTAATCAAGTGGACTTATAAGGAGATCACCAAGATCATGGTGAATACCTGGAAGGATAGGCAGGTAAAAATTGATGGGGTCTCTCACCAAGTCAATGTGGAAATGATAGCTTAGGTCACGAAGATACCCATGGAAGGGATACATTTTTATAGGGATAAGAAAATTTTAGCTAATGTAGTTAAATAGTACGTGAAGAATGAGGAAGGAAGGAAGTAGTTAGTGAAGGTTGAGACATACTATGAAATGGAGTCAATAAAAAAGTTGTGGAGGTATGTTTTAAGGGTAGTTATTGAATTTATATCTCTAGACACTAGATTCAATAGGGTCAGAACACACCACTTTGTTATGTTAAACCATTTTAGACATGGCATAAAAATTTCCTTTCCTTTTTATCTATTTACTTCAATGAGTAAGGGCATTGAGAGTTTTAAGAACAAACCCAGTGCAAAACTAGCCCTTCATGAGGGTTTACTTCTATTGGTCTATGAATATCTCAAGAATCAAACAAGGGGTAAATCTTTAGGCCACTCTGGGGAAGCCTTAGAGGCTATTGGGAGCTCAAACTATTTTGACTCTAAGGAAGTTCAAAGTTTAAGCTTGGAAGTTGAGGATAACACCTCCTCAAAAGGCAAGAAGTCTAAGAGAGGGGAGAAAATTTCTCCCTTAGCCAACATTGTTCCTAGTAGAAAGGGCCCTTGAGGCTTAACCCCCAAACTTGTAGAATAGGAGGAAGAAGAGTATAACAAAGAAGAAGAGGAAATGGAGTTAGAGGAAGAGAAGATGGGGGAGGACAGTGAGAAGAAGGGGGAGCACATTACTATTCTGCCAAGGAACCCCAAGAAGAGAAAAGCTAAGGAGTTGCTACCAAAAGAGAGAAAAGATTAGACCTCTGAGGTTTTGGGCCCCTTCCCTTCTATCTCTCCATTATAGGGGAAGATTAAGGAAATGGTGGTGGAAGACATTAGAGAGATAATTATGAAAGATAAGAGGAGGTCATGGAGAAATTTCAACACTAAAATGATGAAGATGGGGATTGTTAGGGAGACAATGAACCCACAAGTCATGGGAGATAGATGGAAAAATCCACTTTGATGAACTCATAGGCCCAACTCTCATAGAAATTTTAGATAATTCAAGAGAAACAAGGCTCAATCTTCACAATAATTCCAAAAACAACATGCTAGATAACTTTCGTTTAATCAAGTAGTTGTTCAATCAAGTGGCTATTCCATGAGATTGAAGTGCTCAAGGAGAAAAGAAGCTAGGAGGAAGGCCAAAGGATGAACAATAACTAGGTTTATCATGTTGACTAGGAGGATTGTCTCTCAAAGGTTGAGAAAAGGGTGCACAGGATGGAGATATCAAACCAAAACTTGGCTAATCAGGTGATTGCCACTCTGAACCGTCTAAATGAAAACATCAATATTCTAGGTGAATCATTGAAAAATGTAGGAATTAGTGGGGAAAAGAAAGAAAAGGCCAGCGTGGGCCTTAGGTAGACTGAGGGACAAATGAAAGAGACCAAGGGCCCAGTGGAATGATCTAATGACCTGAACCAAGAATGCATGGGTGTGGAGATCCAAAATGCCAATGAGGAAGCAAAAAAATTGTAAGATCTAGATAGTGAGAAATAATAGCTAGAGGTCTTATTTTTTTCTTCGTCCTTTTCTCATTTTAGAGTATTTGGATTTTGTTTCCTGGTCATGGGCCTATCTTTTTTTGTGAATTTTTATAAGCAAATGCATAGGGTCTGGACTTTATTTAAAATTATTATTTCAGTTATTATGTAAAAATTCTTGGGTTTTAGGATCCCTGTAAAACCTATTTTTCTTAATAAAAGATAATCTTAATTCATAAATCCATATGTATGGTGACATTCCATTGAATGTTTGTAAGTAGTTTAGATAGGTCACTCATTGAAGAGTGTCAAGGTCTAGATGATCTTTGGTGAAAATCCCCTAACAGGGTCACACTTAACAGTGTTCTTATAACATTTAACAAGGTTGGCTCTTAACTGAGGTCACTTCAGAAGAGTAATTTTTTGGGTTATCGATTCTAGGTGTTTTCCCCCTTAATAGAGCTTATGTTTTGAAAATAATAGCATTAATGTGTTTGTATGTGCTTTTGATGTTGGTTGCTTTCATAAGTTGAAAGCTATTATTCATTGCTATAATTTGGTTAATGAACTTGATATTCGGTATAGGAAGTGGAATCTAGTTAATGCATAAGTTTATTATTCTTACCAATTGGACTAATTGATAAGTTAAGATGGTATAAATTAATGAAATTGAATAAAGGCTTGTAGGGTAAATGAGGATAAATGATTATTCCCTCCTTTCAATTATCTAACAATTGGTATTAGAACATTGATGCTTGGGAAAACAAGTTTTGAAGAATTAAGCTAAAGATCTAAAGATGTATAAGAGCAAGGTATTAAAAGTGAACAAGGAGATCTTCCCTATTGGAAATATAAGAGGAGTAATTGAGAGGGGAGGGGTGAATTAGTTACCACTAAAATAACTCCCAGATCCCTTAGATGTCAATACAAATCAAAACTGAACTCTGTTATAACTTGGTAAACACACAAGAAGAATTTTGTAACTTGGCAAACACACAGAAGAATGTTGTAACTCGATCACTAGTACATTTGGGTTCATTTTTTGACCTTTATTGGTTGAATTTTTGACCCAATTTTTGACCAAATTTGACCAACCCATTGGTCGATATTTTTCTGGTCAAAATTTTGATTGGTCGAAAACCTTCCAAAGCCATTGCCTAAGTTCAATCAAGAATTGGTCAAAATTTTGACCAACAAAGGTAGAAAAAAATTTAGGCATTGGTGGAAATTTTGACCAATGAAAGTGGAAATTTTGACCAAAAAAGGTAGAAAAAATTTAGGCATTGGTGGAAATTTTAACCAACAAAGGTAGAAAAAAATTTAGGCATTGGTGGAAATTTTGACCAATGAAGGTGGTAATTTCGACCAACAGCTAGCTGTAAATTTTTTTCAAGCATTCTATAAAATAGTTCACATGCCTTGCCTATGATATGACATTTTGCATGCATCCTACACTCTCTCATCCGGCTGATGATGGATTATGTAGAGTGATCTAAAATCATGATTCTAAAAAACACACACAATCAAATCCAAAATGAACTTGCACTACAAATGGATTGTGGAAATTTGATATTGTTAATTTTGCATGCATGTCTACCAGGACAAATATATGTTTAAGTTGTGATTGTCCTAGTAGACATGCATGCAATTTTACCAATATCAGATTTCCATAATCCATTTGTAGTGCAAGTTCATTTTGGATTTGATTGTGTGTTTTTTAGCATCATGGTTTTAGATCACTCTGCATAATCCATCATCAGCGAGATGAGAGAGTGTAGGATGCATGCAAAATGTCATATCATACGCAAGGCATGTGAACTATTTTATAGAATGCCTAAAAAACACCGATAGTAACTAATATGAAGAATATATAATTAGTTATATGATTGAGACAAATCGTGTACATTGTATGAAGGCAGTCCATGGCTGATAGGGCCCACCAAAAGATAAAACATATGATAAAAAGAATTATTTTCATGTTTTGAACATATGGGGTACACATAACATGACTTATTATTGCACAATTCAACTAAGTTGAGTTAATTTCCACAGGGATTGTCCCCATTTAATGGTGAATGTTTTGCCACATTTCAATCCTTTTGATTATATAAAGAAATGGATAGCATGAAAAGTTTAAGTAATGTCAAGTCATTTATTTACTTGATATATAATGTGAATAGAACTATTATGTTGCTCAACAACAACCACCAAATAAAAGTATCATCATGTACCCAAAAAGGGATGGATGGAATATTGGAACTGACCTCCAACTAACTACTATCACCATTCCTCTATATTATAAATTATAGTGGTGCTCTAGATTTTCTCTATTCCATCATACACTTACATATCATACACTTTACCATAGTCCATATCAACAAGGTCAGAGAGATCAGTTTCATTTGACTAGTATGTGGAAGACCTTGATGTTGAGAAGTTGTGTGACTCATGTGGAGTCGAAGGTGTTTTGGCCCCTTGGAAGGAAGCTTCATCTCTTTTACCAGCTTCTTTATTTTTACTTGGAGAAGCATATTGCTTAGAATTGTCCCCATGGCTCCTTGTAGATGATGCCAAGAGTGTCCTTATTATTTTCTTCTTCCATAACATAATGTTCACAAAGTGTTAGAATTGTCTCTAGATGAAAAGAAACTATAGAGGCTCAATTGACATGTGCTCTTAGTTAATGTAGAAGATAGATTATGAAATATCATTTGAAATGTTGATACGAAAGTCTTCCTAAAACAAAAATGTAAACCATATCAGTTAGAAAACAAAAATGTAAACCATATCAATCCATGATCATGGCGATGTAAACTATCACCATCCCAGTAACAAATGTATAATGGATAGTAATATTAAAACCTAGAAGGATTTCTACCGAAGAGGTAAAACTGATGCTAAAGATAACAATCTAATTTTGGAAAGTGAAGTAAAAGCGATTGCAATAGATGATCTAGTACTCAATTATGAAGTATTTGCCAAGACTTCAAAAATTGTGGCAAAACATTTATGTGAGCTAGTATTTTAAAAAAGAAGCCCCATTTTATACATTTGTGAAGTTGTATATTAAAAGTGTTACTCTATATTTTGACTTTTACTAGCTTTGAGGATGAGTCTCTTTAAGGAAAAGGGCATGTTGTGTGCCTAGACACAAAATAATATTATACTTGTTTTCTAGCCTATAGCCCTAGTTCCCAAAAATACATCTCTTCTTTTCAAAATGCAATAGATAGAACCACCATTGTTTGAGTACTCTTTCTTTACAGTCAGGAATTTTTAGTTACAGTTTATCTTAGGGGAGCATGTACTTCCCATATTTTGCAAATATGGTGTTGTTTGATATTTTTCTACAATTCATTCTATGAATTTTTAAGGAACTCCTCAGAATCTGCACTATAAAGGAAAGAAAACAACATTCAAAACTAAAATGAAAACCATTTATTTCATTGGTAAACAGTAGGGAACATAGCCCTCTAATGGTAGAAATGAAAGCTCAAGGTGAAAAAGGCTTCTAAGGAGATGCAAGCAAGATGATTAAAGATTTTTTTCATTCTTGATAGATAGAATCATACCTCAAAAATCCATCCATAGGTTCCATGAGAGGTTCCCAAAAGTCATGCTTTTCCTTGTATGACCTTGTCACTAATGACAAATTTATTGTTGAATTTAAGTGATGGAGTCTTCCATGTAAACTAGACATGATGCCTGTGAAACAAATGTTCAACAATGGAACCATCTGCATGGACAAATGTAAAGTGAAAACCAATGTCAAACCAATGATGGATTCCATGATTTAAACATCATCATATAGATCAAAATTATTGAGATATAAAATTTACATAGCCATTTTCATCACTAAATTGTGAGAGTACATGCAAGTGAAGTGTCACATTGCAAGATTCTTGCCCATGAAATGCTCACCAGACCCCCAAAATCATCAAAAAGTGTTGTTGAAATCCTTTGTACTTGGGCATCAATTACTAAGTCATCTGGTTCATGGGAATTGGTTTGATCAACCAGTCTCAGGGAAAACCTTCTTGGTGGCTATTTTATTCTAGTTCTTACAAGGAATGTACCAACCTATAAATTGCCTCACATGGTCAGATTCTAGAAAAAAATAAAAAGAAACTCAATTATCCTTTTGCAAAAGTGATCAACAGATTATACCTCACTATCTAGCATCCATATGCTAAAGTCTTTTCTTATCTGTTTAATTTTAGTTGTGTCCCAAATACTGTTATCAGGGAACTGAGCTTCAATTACTAAATCATTGTGAATACAATGCAATGATTTGAATTCACCTAGTTTTGGGGGAGATTTTCTTGCAATTCATCCTAGAGAAACATGTCATGGAGGAGCCTAAGGTAACCAAAAGGAGATACTTTTGATGCCTCTATGTTTATATATTTGTCCCATTTTTATGAAGTCTAATGGTGGTTTTAAAAGAACCCTGTCATTTAGGTCATGATGAATCAAACTTTCATTTGGAGGCTCAAATTTGCATTCCAAAACATTTCAACAATAGGAGAAATGTTAATAATAGCAGTTGCTTGAAGTAAAAAATAAAGAAAAGAATTATAGAAATTGACCTATACAGTGAAGAATTGAACATGTAATGAAGATAGTTAAGAACCAAGATTGATGTACAACAATTTAAAAATATAGATAAAATGTGCTTTTCCTGTTGAGGTATAAGTGGCATCTACTGTTGCTGTTGCTGTTGTTGAATGGGCGCAGCTCCAGACCGCCTAACATTAGGTCACTATCCTTGTTGTGGCTAAACCAGAAGAAGATATAAATTTGGAATAGGTGCATTTCATGGCCTAATACCAGGGACAAGCTATTGTTGATAACCAAATCCACCAAGCTGCAACAAAATTGGCATCAGATCATAAACTACTGACGAAAACAATGCTGAATGAAGAACTTGCAAAAATTTGGAATGGTTTTCCAAGCATGACATGCTAAAAAGGGAAATTTGTTCTTATATAAGAACATAAAAAATAAAAGTTGATGAACATTGATAATTTCATTTCAGATTGATCACAAAACAAAAATTGACACATCCTTTTCTTCAAGATGAGCATAGAGCCATTTGCAAGGTATCAAAATTAACTTTGAATTGATTAGCATAGATTAACAACATCAACAACAAATATATCAAAAAATATGAATATATATCATATTTACTTGAGGTGGCATGAGTGTGGGTGGCTGCTGTCCATAGAACATCAGTTGGCTTAGACCTGGGCCTCTAGGAGGGTATATGGGAAGATGAGTTGGCATAGCTTGTGCCACACCAACCAGATTTTGCATTTGTGAGAATTGTGCTTGCATAAAACAATCAAGAGATGCCAAATTAGTATGGCATTTCCACTGATAGAATACTAATAATTTCAATCAACCAAATAGACATTGTGAATCAATAATTCCCAAAGTCATACTAGTTACAACAATATTTTGAGTAAGAAAATACATTCCAGTAATAAACACACATTTAGGTGTTGGAAATGATTGAAAAGATCATGAGGGAGATTGTTGGAAATGATTGAAGAGATCATACATAAAAAGTAATGGAACTGGTAAAGAATTTTCTCAATCATTATTTTGTCATTGATGTCAAACTTGCTACTTGTAGGAATGACAATTGCTTTAGTGATCCAAATACTATCAATTGGTTGATTGACAAGGAGGAGGCAATCAATAAGATGTAACTAGTACACCTAGAGAAAGGTTGAAGTTATGATGTTGTAATGAAGTACAAGGATCAGCTAAGCCATTGATGAAAAAGTGTATTGATGACATACTCTAAGACACAGAGAATGGGCACACTGAAACATATCAAAGATGTAAGGTTTTAGCTAAGTCATTTGTAAAGCCTAACTAAGTCTATTAGAAAGGAAGCTGAGCAAGCTAGTAAGTGCCGAATAGATTCCTAGTTGAAGGCGAGAAAATGATCTTCACATGCTGAGTGAAATTTAGTAAGTGTCGAGTGAACTTTAGTAAGTGTCGAGTGAACTTCATTAAGTGCCGAGTGAACTTCAGATGCTGAGTGATCTTCAAGTGCTGAGTAGGATACAAGTGTTGAGTAACATAGAGGTGTTGAGCATCAATAAACCAATAATGCTGAGGTGCTGCATTATTTCTAAGATTGAAGATTCGTGGCACAGAACACCATGTAGAACATTTTTGGAGAATACAACTAGACTCTAGACAAAGTTTCTAGATAAGAGCAAGATATGGGGTAGATAAACTGTATCCTACCTAATCCATTTGAAACCCTAAAGTTGGAGAGGGAGAATCAAGCGGCAAAGGCAATCCAAATTTCTATTTAAGGAGTAATAAGGTCATGAAGCAGAAGAAAGGAGGCCAAGCATGAAAGCATAAAGTGCTGAAGGAGGTGCTAAGGAGTAAGAGAGCACAGATACTCTGCTTCAACAGATGAGCATAGATATGGTTGCATTGGTATGATGAGTAAGAAGACTTAAGGAGATGAAGCTTGAGATGACAAGATGTCAAAGTTAAAGTGATTAAAGACAAGCAAAAGGACTGAACTGAAATGTGATCTGAAATCTGCAAAATATGTTGTAAGTTGTACCAAATCAAAAAGCTATTATTGTTACTCTCTAACAGTTGTAACAAATAGTTTAAATCCTATGAATTTAGGTTGGTTTAATAACCATGTTATAAATCCTTTAACAGGGTGACATTCCAAGTGAATGTTCAAAAGTCCTTTGACCAGGCCCATTCCTAACAGTATGGTGAAATCCTCTAACAAGGTCACATTTAACAGTGTGTTGTAAGCCTTTAACAAGGTAGACTTTTAACAGGGCATCACTTTAGAAGAGTGAAAATTAAGTAGCATGTTACTACTGGTTTTTCCCAAATTGGGTTTCCACATAAATCACTGTGTCATGTGTTGATCTTGCATGTTTTATCCCTGCATATTGATTTGCTGTAATTTGCTAAAATGATTGATTTAAGTTTGGATGGATGAAAAGTTTATGGGCTCACTATAATTAGAAAAAAAGTATTATTAGGGCATTTAGACCTTGAATAACTAATTCACCCCCACCTCTCAGTTATTCTAAAGAATTCTAACATTAGGAACCCAACACTTCCTAAATTTCTACCCAGACTTAATTATCTAACCTACTGACTATATTATTAATACCCTTCCACCCCCTATAACCTCATGACCATTCTTTCCTACTCTTATCAGAAATAGTTCATCAAGATAGCTCAAGTCCATACTGAATTTCTTAATGATTGAGTTTCTGTATATAGTTTTCTTATTTTAGGGCACCAAAATAGGTTTTATCCCCTCACACAAGTAAATGATCTATTAAAATATCCTAGATTTGTAATTATAAAACTTTTCTTAGAACAAAATGCCACAATCAAATTGTGAACTAGAGAATAGTGCAAGGCCACACAGGTAATTACTTCCCACAAATACTATGATAAGAAAAGATAATGCTCACACACTACTTGAGATCTAAAATAGAACAAGCTTAACAATACATTGCAATATATATATATGGATCTTTTGGCACTATTACTAAAATCATTTACCTTCTAGGTAAGTACATAAGTTTGTTTCAATATACAAATCTTCAAAAGGAATTTCATATCAGAAAAAAAAGAGTAACAAAAAATGAATTAAATTGTAGTGCACTAGGAATAATGTAGCGCATAATGAGTACTAAACCTCAATTGAACAAAAGACTATACAATGCTTTCAATAAAATTGATGCTACACCTAAACCATCAGTTGTAGCAAGCTACTTGAAGATATGTAGTACAAACCATCCCAGAGAATAACCTCTAATTTTTAAAACTTTCGCTTTTATTGGGTGAAGTTTTACTTTTTGCCTTGGCAAAGTCAACTAGGTCTTCAAATAGCTTATCTTCAGGTTTAACTTGTTTGGTGGAAGTTAAAGATTGTTGTGGATATGCATCATTGTAAGTTCCATCATGAATGGAGATATTTTGTGTCCTTGATATCAACTCATCATTTGTTGATTCACTATAACCATATGTAGAATGGCCGGAACACAAAGCCTGTTGCTGCTGAAAAAACTGTTCTCTTTGATTGTGCTTTGCTGGAGGAGAGGGAATAACTATTCTAACATTTCTATCATATATGGGAGGTCCTTTAAAATTATCTACACCTTGTGATGTATTTTGTGATTGCTCCACTTCCCAAGGAGCAAGAGGAAGGCTTTCAGGAGTCTTTTGTGTTGATGCCTTTGAATTCTATGATTGTGGCCCATATAATAGAATTGATTATTGTGGACGAAGAGACTGCCCTACTGGATTTGACCATTGCAAACCTTGGCTAAAGTTTTTAAAACATGACTCTAGGCCATGGTGTGGAAACTTCTAGTATTCATTTTGTTGTGTTGATGAAATCTCTAAAGAGTAACCTCCTTTTTGATATGGAGAATTTGATTGTGAATTCAAAGGATATGGAGAAGTTTGCTGAGAAAGAGATACTAGTTGGGGGGGGCAAAGTTTGCTGAGAAAGATATGCCGTCACTAAAACCCTAGCCATGAAGAACTAAAGGTGCATCTAAAAAAAGCATGTAAACCATATTTTAGACTTGAGATTCATCTAAAAAAATTCCATACAGGTTTTCCTCAAGAAAGTTCACCAGCGATCGAAATAACTATGAAGAACTAAAGATATGTATGGAATTTTTTCAGATGCATCTTTAGGTTTTCCTTAAGAAAGTCTAGATACATTTTTTTGATCGCTAGTGAACTTTCTTTGAAAACTTGAGATGCAAGAATTCCTCAAGCTCTAGTGATGATTTTGGCATAATGGAAACTCCTCAATCTTAAGATGAAGGATTTATTTACCCAATATAAATAGTTGCAAAAAAGAAGAAGTTTGGATGCTTATCCTCCAAACAATGAAAAATAAACACAAAGGATGTTTCATGCCAAACCACATCAAACCTGATCTAGAGGATATATTCACCATTAACAATTGAAATCATACTTAATAACACTTCATTGAGCCAATTCAAAGTTCATCTAATACATTAATTAAGTGAAACATTGAAAACATTTGCAAATAAATGCATTAAATTTTGAAATTAAAATGCCCGGCTAGCCATGAAAGACACATCATCATTGCTATCTCATCTAAAAGTTTTAAATATTACCTTGTATAATTTTAAATGAAACATTGAAAACATTTGCGAATAAATACATTAAATTTTGAAATTAAAATGTCAGGCTAGCCATGAAAGACACAACGTCATTGGTATCTCATCTAAAAGTTTTAAATATTCCCTTGTATAATTTTAACCGTGTAAAGTTGCTCTAGCGTAACTAAAAGAAAAGAATATGGAAAATTATACCAATTTTCTACATTCTATATTCTTTTCTACATTCTAATAACTGACTTATAACTGTACATTACTTCATAGATAAAAAGTGGTTGAGCCTACTGAAGTGAGACCAGCCTATTTATTTTGCATTTGTTAATAATATTTTGCAGAATCAACATCATTCAGTTTGAGACACTTGGTAAAACTAGAAAATTTCATTAATCTTGGGTAGATATATTATATCTTGACAAACAAAACAAATTTGTAAGTTTACTTGTACAACATTATGAATTCTCACAAGCTCGTGAGGGATGGGTCATTAGGCACAAAAAAATTATTGAGTGCTAGATGTAGTCAGTCCAAAAACATGACATTTGATGAAATTTGAAGTAAAGTGATGATATTAGGGATCATCAAGGAATGGGGAGAACTACTAGTTCGTAGCAAGCAAGAAGGATGAAATTCAGGAGGTGGTGAGGGTAGCAGAAAAAGAGCTACTGTTCCACCAGCCAACGCAGAAATTGATGCCAACACAAATGTAGGGAGATTTCCACCTCCAAATAGTGCATCCCATGGTCCACTTTCTATAGACAAAATAATCCGATGAAGCAATACAATAAGCTACATAGAAGATCTGACAAAAATTGGGTGGAAGAGAGGAAATTATATGTGACAAAAAATTTAAGCATTTACCTATGGAATGACAATTGAAAGATTAAGAACTCCCATAGACAGTCCTGAAATGAAAAAAGAAAATTTCAAATGATTATGCCTTTCTTCATTTGAGAATATGATGTTGACTTCAATCAGGGTAAAAACACACACTTGTGTCAATTTTTATCAATAAAATGCCACAATAAATCAATGAGACAGAAAAATTTTGCAAGTTCACTACCCAATCAAAAGGCCAAGGAAACCTAATAAATAAAGTAACTAAAATTATAAACAATGTAGCATGAAGCAATAGAATTAAACTAAAATAATCTAAAACTAAATCTTCAAAGCATTAAAATGTCAGAAAAGATATTAAGATTGTATTCACAGCCAATCTTGTGAAAAGGCCAGTTCGTATATTTAGAGCATACTTAAACAGATCCAAGATAAGTTTGTTTATGGAGAACAAAACTATAGCTAGAACAATTCGAAAGGCCAGAATCCTTTTCAATAACCACATTAGGGCAATAATAAAACTTCACAAATTTTTTTTAATATGGTTGTTATCTTTGAGACTAACATAAAATTCACTTGTTAAATTGCAAACTATTGCAAAGCCCAAAAAAGGAGGAACATTTCTGTGCTTTGACTAAAATAATGTTCCATGGCAAGAGACCCTTGGACCATATGAGATTTTTAGATGAGGCTAGTAGCAAGTATAAATTTGTTGAGGGTTGATACAAAGTTATTCAGGAAGAAATGTTATCACTCCCACGTCTAAGTTTTCGATTTCACATTCCCCACATTCCTCAAAAAGGAATATAAGGAGAACAAATTTTGATGAGAGGTGTATTAGGAGTGCTCCTGATTCAGGATTGGCAATTAGAAAATTTGAAAAAAGATAGGAAGGAAAATTGCCTCTCAATAATCCTGTGGATAGGACCCTTGGCTGTATCTAATTCTCAAATATTTTTGATCCTTTTGTCCCTTTTTGTGAGTCGGGGTGACTGTTTCTACTAGCCTGCCCCTTAACACTATACTTTTTTTGTTTATTGGGGTCCATCTATAAATATTTTCTGATTTTTATAAATGGGTTGGGAACCTTTTAAAATCCCTCTTTTGCGATTATTTAAACAAGAATAGGACATGCAATACAAAGCTCTAGTTTGCATCAAGTTCAGAAGCATAAGTGCCACTATCCTTGTAAATCACAAAAAAAGGGGCCAATTAGATGGTAACTATTAATTAAAGTCAGAAGACTATTATATTGAAATGAGCTAGATATCTCTGGCCACATCTTACTTGAACTTGCAAGGTGATCTTGTATCCCCCGACCCTTTTTTGTGAATACTTAATATTTCATTAATAGAGAAGGCACTATTCATCAAAAAAATGAGCTAGATATTTCAGACAAGAGTATAGTGTGAGTGATATTTTTGACTGTAAATAGCTATGATTTCAAAATATTGTTACTTTATTTAATCTACTAAGTTAATAATATTCCTCGTAGGTATTTATCAAGTTGAGGTTAGTTGTTCAGTTATGCATAAATGTTTATGTGGTGGAAGTAGTAATTTCAATGGGCTCTCTACTATACAACAACTACTAATTCTACATTCTGAATAATTTTCATTTCTTCATATCCCTCAAGAGAAATATTCAAATATACCATGTACTTCCAAAACCAAAAAATAGTTGCACTGCAAAATTAAACTCATAAGGGATTGTGTTGATTAAATTTGCAGTAAATTTACTCACAGCCTTGGAAATGTTCATAATAATCATGAAAGCATTAGAAAAAAAAAAGTTTATTTGAGGGAATATGTTGATTGAATTGACAGTGAAAATTATTGATAGCCTTGGAAATGTTCAAAATAATTGTTAAAGCATTAAAAAGGAAATAAGTTGATTAAAGAATATTTACCTTGACTTGCTCTAGAATCTAAAGTAAAGGTTGATGTTAATGCAAAAGGAATGCTATATGTTACCTACAAATGTCACAGGTAATCAATCTTTATCAAAGTCATAAACTGTAACTATCCATAGCACAAAGAATAGCACTTACCATGATACTTTAATATCAAACTAGTTGCTTTACTAGAAACTAGAAATTATATATGTATATATATAACATCCAAGATAATAGTCAAAGGGGGAGAGTCTAAAACATACCGCAAGAGGTGCTCCAAGGGATGCAAAAACAACCAAACCTACAATTTTAACAGAACTATGAGGAGGTACAGATTCGTGATTTTTAGCAAGTTTGGTGATGATAATAGTACATGAAAGCAAAAGGCATAGAATGAAGTTTGCAATTGCCCACAATAATTTAGGGCCTATCCTGTGAGCCATAGTTTCTATCATCAAAGAAGTTGCTCCTAGCATTATTGAATTTAGCATTAGGCCAAATGATCCTAATCTGACACCTTCATCATTTAAAACTGGAAGAGGTTCAGGACCAAAAGGCTTTCCCTTATAAATTTCTTGACCCATCCAATCTATGTCAAAGAGTAAGAAGGGGAACCACACAAGCCATGTCAGTGCAGTTACAATAAGTAAATACAACATTGGAGAAGGGAGATCTCTGAAAGCACTAAATAGCTCCCATATGAATGTCTCCTGGGTTTCTTCATCAGCCTCCTGCTCCTCATCATCTTCATCATTTTCATCAATTGGATTATGAATTTTACCTCCCACTGCCTTTTCCCTTTCTTTTACTTCTGCTTGAGCCTTTGACCATCTTTTTTTAGGGGCGACTGTTACACTGAAAATGGTAGCAGCCACTTAGAGGATTATTGCTATAAAAAATGTAGACTTTAGATTAGCATAGCTGACACCACAAGCCTCTATTCTTGTGAATGGAAGAACTTTATACCATTTACTGTAAGAACCACTCGCAAATCCTAACACATTCCCTACTGCCATAAATAGTGAGAAAAAGGCATTGGCACTCCTAGTTTGTCTCTAGTTTTTTCCTGCTAGAGGAAAAGCATTTAGAAATACATATGGGTGGAGCTTCAAGAGGTGCTAGAATTTAGTAAAATATTTCATTCATCAAATTAATGTCCTTCATTTAGCAAGAGAATACAATCTAGAGTTCATTTATGTTTGCCCAGTTTTAATTTCTTATGTCTATTTTTGAAGAGCAAAATTTGCTCATGGAAACACTATATTGAGTCCTTGAATGATAGGGAGATTCAAAATTCTTCCCTCAAAATTTGCACTACTTAGTCCATGAAAATGAACAACTTTTTCCTTGGAGTGAAATTCCCTATGGACAATGTCCCTATCCAAGGAATGCAAAGAAATCATACCTTTCTAGGATACATTCAATGAAATATAAACCAAGTATGGATGTTCTTTTTGGCAAGTCTCTCCATTGAGAAAAGAAACTGCATTTGCAATAGGGGAGTCTTTAATGGGTACACACTAGAATATAAAAAATCCAAACCTATCTAGCACTGCCTTTGATGAAATATCTACTCCTAACAGGAAATGCTCGACATAAGATAATGGGATATAGCCTTTGATGAGCATAATTATTCAAACTACAACCATCAAGAGCTAAATTTTAAAACTCTATAACCATTAATAAAATCTAATGATAAATGATAAGAAATTATTGTCTTCAACCAAAGCCTCTTTAAATGTGGTATGGAAACAATTTCAAAGACCTATGATGAGCTATGGTAACGAAATATTTTGGTTGATGAAAATTTTGAAAGTAAAAATAATTGGTACATCCCTTTATAAATGGTAAATAAAAAATGTCCCATAGGTAAAACTTTCTCTAAAGGGAATAAATATAGTTGATTACGGATTAATATAGTAATAGTTTCATGAATCAAAACATTAGTCTCCATAGATTAAAAATTAATTTCCTCACCATCCTTTAATGGCTGATCTTAACAGAGACATTTTCTAAACATATACTTCCTTCAAGGTCTGTTTTCTGCATGGCTAAGCTAAGGAGGTTTTCCTAGACAACCCTTCATGGAAAAGTCTTGAAAATTGGGCATTGAAGATTGAAAACCTTGAGAGGTGGGAAATGTCAAAGTTTTGCATTAATCAAAAAGGTTTCTTTCTTTAAATATTTGAGTTGTTTTATGCACGATACTTTTTGTTGGAAATTTTCTATAAATGGTCCTGTTCAAGCGGGATTGGAGCTAACACCAACATAAGACAAATGTCTGCAAGTTGATCGATACCTTGAACAATACTACAATATGAAATTGAAAAAAAGAGAGGGGAAAAAGAAATGTAGCTCAAAAAGGCTGTAAGTAAGGCCTTAACCATCATCTTAAACATAAACTTTCTAGATACCATTGCAACAAATAGCAAAACAATATCACCACAACATACCTGATAAATCTATGAGGAGTTCCTTGCAAGGCCCTTTAAGCATATTGTTGGTAAGATCAAGGAGCCAAAACCCCAAAACAAAATAGTAATAGCTCTTGGCCTGTATGAGATTGAATCACCAAACATATATCCCAAATTGGCTTAAAATCCAATGAGCATAACTGCCATTACCACAATGCATGCTCCCATAACTATAAATGGCCTCCTTCTTCCCTAGGAGCACTCATGTCTATCACTATAATACCCCACTATTGGTTGCACAAACATGCCAGAAATTGGACCACACAGCCATATATAACTAGCCCATGTATGAGGAATACCTAAAACCTACACATATGGTGTCAATAAGGAGAGCTGCAAAGTCCATCCAAATTGGATCCCTTCTACCACTGATGCAACCCTTGCTAGAGTTCTCAAAGGAACTCCATTCTTCACTTTTCTTCCCCCACAAAAATTTCTATTCATGATTAAAACAATCCCACCAACTCCAAAAAATTGGTATCTGTATGACAAATAACAACAATTTTTCAATGAAACTCATAGAAAATTACTATGGAGATAAAAGAGGTTTCAAATGATGGATAGGCTGATAATATTAACTATTGCATGAACCTAATGATTCCAGATTATATATATGATGTCAAAGAGAAATTGCTCCATGAATCTAACAATTACTGATGATGGGTATGGAAACAACAATCATCCTTTGAATCCAATAACTTTCTCTGATGGGCGTGATGATAACAATTATACTTCAATGTCACGATACTCATATTCATTCAGAAGAAATGTAAGAACTCCTTCAGAGATACCAAACCCCCTCACAAACCCTATTGCTTGATTCTTTTCAGGCTCCCAACTCTTTTCTACATCAATTGTATACATAAAAATGACATTAAAAACAAACTATAAACAAATATAACATTAAAAGCACACTATAAACATTACATGTAAAATGTGATTGCATTGTCATACAAATATCTGATATATAGTAAACTATCTCATTTACGTTTCTGTGACAATCTCAAAACCATGTGTTTCTTTCTTTTTAAAACTTTCCAGAGAGAATTTAATCAATTATAATACTGTTTTGAGATTCTTTGGGCATAAAAAGTGCAGATAATCTACACATGGTAGGATTTTTCTGCCATCCACCTTGGTTCAAATATATTTGTTAGAGGAATCGATCATTGAACTGTGATCTTATTAACTTACTGAAGAGAAATGAAATGTGTCAAGGTCGTGTCAGTCTGTTTGATATACAAGTGGCTCTCACCTGTGTTTACTTTGGCTTCACCAACGTAGGCCAGATTTAATTTTATTTACTTTGGCTCCACCAATGTAGGCTAGATTTGAGTTTATTTACTTTGGCTCCACCAATGCAGGCCAGAGACTCAGTAGGGAAAATGTCGCATGCAGTGTAGGAAATTGCACAAGTCTTCCGGTCCTAGCATGGTAACAATGAAATTAGGGCACAAAAAAGAGATCTTTTTCATAATGGAGCCCATGTTGGTCAAAATTTTGACCAACATGGGCATGTATTTATAATGAAGCTCGTTTTGGTCAAAATTTTGACCAACACGAGCATGTATTTTGAAAAAAAAGATATGTTTTCTTACACATTTCACCAATTTGACCGCATTTTATTAGATGGTCAAAAATTTTGGTCTAAAAATGGGATCAAATGTACTAGTGGATAAACACTGAAATAACTTGGCAAATTCTTAACATGATATTCTTAAGATATTATCTATGATTGATTTTAATTTAAGTAAGTTGCACACACATAACATAAATAGCATGAACACAATTGACACAAGATTTAACGCAGAAACCCAATTTGGGAGAAACCACCAATTGCAACTAGTTACTGATTTTCACTCCTTTGAAGTGAGCCCTATTAAGAGCCAACCCTATTACAGGTTACAAAATACATTGTTAGGTGTTACCCTGTTAGGAGTGGCCTTTCTAGAGGTCTTTAGATAATTCAATAGAAATGTCACCTTGTTAGAGGATTTACAAATAAATGTTAAGACAACTCTGTTAAGAAATTTATATCACTCCTACAATGGTTAGAGAGTAACAATAGATGACTTGATTTTTGATGCAACTAGATTATTGATTATAGATCTCAATTCTATCTTGTATACTTGATCCTTCTTGATCAAATGTATCTTTAGATCTCAACAAGGATATTCTACTTATCCTTCTAATTTGCTTCCTCTAAGAATCATTAAATCTCCAATTATGTTCCACTTATGCTTCTTCTTCTAATCCTCAACCTAACCTTATATTTATATCTTACACATTGTCAAGTCAACTTGAATACAAATTAGAATAATTAATATTCATCTTGTTAGTCATCTAGAACCAATAAACAATTCAATTGAACTCTATATGCTGAAACAAGAAAATCCTTTGTTAGCTAACCTTGCTTGTTAGATACTAGCTCAAAGAGATTTTCTTATGTTAACCAAGTGAACCCAATTAACACTACATATTCACAAAGTCCTTTGGTAACCGAGTGAGCTTGGTTAAAACTAGTTCCATCCAACATTTCCTTCATTAATTGAGTGAGCTCGAATAATACTCAACTTCTACAAACTTTACTTTGTTACCCAAGTGAACTCGGTAAACACTGTCTTTTGAACTAGGGAAAGTCTAGAACACTCGACAAACATAGGAATCTATCTTCAATGCCTGAGTGAACTCAACATACACTGACTGTCAATGATATGACATTTTGTGTAACATTAAAGACAATACCCAATTAATCAATTGTTTCCAACTCCCATCATGGTAAAGTAGAATGAAGTTGTACTTATCTAGCATTGGAGACTCAACATTGTACTACCTAAACATTTAATACACACCTCCACCTCAAGGTCCTATTCCAGTTGTACATTTGAGAGAAAAACAAGAACATAGTTTCCTGATGATGGAGATTCCTTCCTTGAATGAAGTGGAATTTGATGATATTAAAGGTTTCTCTAGTATAAAGGAGATGTGGGAAAAATTCACACTTGTGCATGAAGGAGATTAGAAAGTGCTAAAGGATAAAGGCTAAAAGTTTGAGAGGAAAATTTGATGATACATGAAGATGAAGGAAGGTGAGAACATTTTGCAATACAACAAATGAATCAAATAAGTTGTTAATGCTCTTAGAGGAGCATGCTGAACCATAAGTGATGAAGTTGTGGTAAGAAAAGCTCTTAGAACCTTATTTCATATCTATTCTATTAGAGTTTGTGCTATTCTAGAGTTGAGATCTATATTTGGAAATGATATTACTCTTGATTCTTTGGTCAATAGATTGGCTGCTTTTGAGTTGAATAAATTTGACAATTGTGTAGTACTTAAGATTGGACCACTAGACTATGTTTGCACTTACATTGAATTTTAAAGTTTAGTACTAGTGGAAACACAAGGAAACTTTTAAGTTTAAGCTAAAGAGAGTGTTGTAACATATCCAAATTAAGATGTATTTACAAGAGATTTCACTACATCCTTATAGTTAAGTTTGGACTTTATAATCTTATTGGGTTTGACTCTCTTTTACGCAAGAAACCTTGATTAGTATAATGTTAAACCTCAAGGAAGTTAATAATAACCATTCTCATAAACAATAATTGAAGTAGCCAATATGTTTCAAAAGCTCCATATTTTAATTGTAGTTTGTCTATTTAAGAAATGCCTAGTTGAAAAAAGAAAAAATACTAGCAAAGCGATATCTTCACCAGTGCATCTTTGAAAAGTTGTTAGAAGATAGCATGAAATAGAAGTGATGCTTAAAACATGGACTCTTAGATTATATAAGTGCTTCCTATAAGGTGTAAACCTTTAGCTACTTTATAACTACTTATAATCTATCAATTGTTGTCTTCTCATCATATGTTATTATAAGGGTTCACCTCTACTCCAAACTCACAATTGATTATCAGTTAGAGTTATATTGTGTTACCATAAAAATATTCAAATTATTAGTTACTTCAACAACTATGTTATGCCAAATTTATTTGTTTATGGTTCCAATGTGAAAAAAACTCAAACTTAAGGCCTCCTAAAACTACAAATCAATCAAATTTTGTTACCATTAAGTTATTAGACTTTGATATAGTTTGGAAAGTAAATATGTGGACCAATGCACCTAAATATAAACCAAGTCAAGATAGATTTGATCTTTACATTGAACAAGAACTCATGATTCCATTTTTGTTGACTAAGGTAAAGCCTTGTGTAATAAATGCTACATTTCATTCTATTATCAACAAGTTTCTAGCTCAATTTCAATTTTGATGTTGTAATTGTTGATATAGTTAATGTCTAAATGTGATGGACACAATTTCAAAAATTAAATATCAATGCAACTTATTATGTAATGAAGGCAATAAGGGTATGTGTAAGATCACAGTCAACCAAACTATGGTCTTAAGTGACAGTGAAAAACCATCAAATCAGGGTTATGTCAACTTGACACATAATTTTAAAGTGGTTCTAGA
This sequence comes from Cupressus sempervirens, assembly GCA_028749045.1. Classification (NCBI taxonomy): domain Eukaryota; kingdom Viridiplantae; phylum Streptophyta; class Pinopsida; order Cupressales; family Cupressaceae; genus Cupressus; species Cupressus sempervirens. Next base: position 271,653,955 of record CM053784.1, on the reverse strand, counting down.
ATTTATATTAAAAAGTTGTAAGAAAATAATCTGTAAGAAATTGAATGTAGTTTCTAAACTACTAGGCCTTATTTGGAGAAAAAATTATTTGATTGGTCAAAATTTTGGATTTTAATGTAGTACTACAAAAATTTTAGGGCGAAAATAAAAAGTTGTTGTATGTTTGACCTCCTTAATAAAAATCATTATAATGTTTTTTAATATAATTATAGATATAAAAATTAGACTCATGCCCAGATGTGATGCATATTTTTGAGTATTTTTATTCCAAATAAATAATTAAATATGAATTTTCTACTATAACTTTTCCAGAATAAAAAAATCTTGTGTCTAACCACCTTAACTAAGTGAATACTTTACCAAATTAATATATTTTTTCCTTATACTAGGGAAGCATAGAATGTGACACAACTTTTGAATTTGAAAAATATTATACTGTTTGAAAGTTATAGTTGTTTTTCAATCAGTATGTCAATCAACACTCTACAAACATCTTCATTAAAAATTAACTAATAAATACTTATCGAACTCAAAATTTGACAGCAATTATATTGATGGAATCTTAAGAGTGTTATAAAAAAAACCCTTTTCATTTCATTGAATTTTGATGAAAATAATATTGTCAAATGGCTACTCGAAGTTTGAATGTTAGTGAAACCTTTTCCAAACACATTTTTTGAGTTGACCAAATAGGTTTCATAAATACCAAGCCTAATCGAGTATCCAATATGAAACTGGGTAATTGAAAAGTGGTGACCTTAGAAATTTTAATTTTGGAGCGAAACCAAAATTTGGGTGGTGTGGGCATTATTATTATTAACTATTATTATTATATATGATTATGATTATTATTATTAACTATTATTATAATATATGATTATTATTATATATTGTAATATATTATTATTATATATAGTAATTATTATGATTATTATCAATATTAAATATAGTAATATATATGATTATTGTTGCTATATAATATAGTAATATATTATTATTATATTAAATATATAGTATTATATTTTTATTATTAAATATATAGTATTATATTTTTATTATTAAATATAATATTGTCAAAAAATGTGTTGAAAGGGGTCACAGGTTAATCTCTAACCTCTTTTGATGCATTTGAACCAACCAAATTGGTCCTTAGGGGTCCTAGGGCCTGTAGGGACATATATTGTCATGAAATGCATCGAAAGGGGTCATAGATTAACCTCTGACCCCTTTTGAGGCATTTGAACGAACCAAATAGGTACCTAGGGGTCTTAGGGCCCCTAGGGACATATGCTTTCACGAAATGCATTGAGAGGGGTCATAGGTTAACATATGACCCCTTTTGATGCATTCGAACCTACCAAATGGGTTCGTATGGGTCCTAGGGCCCCTAGGGACATATGTTGTCACAAAATGCATTGAAAGGGGTCATAGGTTAAGATCTTACCCCTTTTGATGTATTCAGACCAACCAAATCGATCAGTAGGAGTCCTAGGGCCCCTAGGGACATATGTTGTCATGAAATGCATTGAAAAGGATCACAAGTTAACCTATGATCCCTTTTGACACATTCAAACCAACCAAATAGGTCCCTAGGGGTCCTAGGGCCCCTAGGGACATACATTGTCATGAAATGCTTCAAAAGGGGTCATAGGTTAATGTATGACCCCTTTCAATGCATTTAAACCAACCAAATGGGTCCCTAGGGGTCCTAGGGCCCCTAAGGACATATGTTGTCACAAAGTGCATCGAAAGGGGTCATAGGTTAACGTATGACCCCTTTCTATGCATTCAAATCAACCAAATGGGTCCTTAGGGGTCCTAGGGCCCTTAGGGACATATGTTGTCAAGAAATGCATTGAAAGGGGTCATAGGTTAACCTATGACCCCTTTCAACACATTTAAACCAACCAAATGGGTCCCTAGGGGTCGTAGGGCCCCTAGGGACATATGTTGTCAGGAAATGCATTGAAAGGGGTCATAGGTTAACGTATGACCCCTTTTGATGCATTTGAACCAACCAAATGGGTCCCTAGGGGTCTTAGGGCCCCTAGGGACAGATGTTGTCACAAAATGTGTCAAAAGGGGTCATCGATTAACCTTTGACCCCTTTTGATGCATTCAAACTAGTCAAATCAATTGTTGTTAGGAAATGCATCTAAAGGGCTCCTAAGTTAACCTCTAACCCTTTTCGATGCATTCAAAACAACCAAATGGGTCCCTAGGGGTCTTAGGGCCCTTAGGGACATATGTTGTCACAAAATGTATCGAAAGGGGTCAACCTATTACCCCTTTCAATACATTAGAACCAACCAAATCGGTCCCTAGGGGCTAGGGCCCCTAGGGACATATGTTGTCATGAAATGTGTTGAAAGGGGTTATAGGTTAACCTATGACTCTTTTGGACACATTCAAACAAACCAAATATAATAATATCGTATTAAATATAATAATAATAATCATATATATTAATATATTATATTTATAGGTCATAATAATATTAATAATAATAACAACAATAATATATATTACTATATTATATTTAATAATAATAGTAAAAATCATACTAAATAATATAATAATCATATATAATATAATAATATAATTTCCTTTTAAATATAATAATAATAATCATATACATTAATACGTTATATTTATAGGTCATAATAATAATAATATCAATAATAATATAAATAATAAGATTAATAATAATAATAATCATAACAACAATAATAACATTTCTACAAATTTGTTCACATTGTCCACACTTTCTAAATTTTTATTTCCCTCCAAAATGTGGGCATCCATTTTGTGTACCGACCCATATTGGGTACCCGAAATACTGGCATACTTTTTCCAAAATATTCTCTATCACTGTAGACTCAACAATCATGCTTTTTGGGGGTCCATTTTCATAGATTTGGATAAAAAATGATTTCTTTGGGCCCATACAATCGAAAAAGGTTTTATAATGTATAATTAGGTGTCTAATATTATTTTTTGAATGGGGAGCAATAGTCGTCGAAAGGCTAAATGCAAAAGGAAAGTATCAAATGAAGACATTGCAACATATAGGGAAAGGGACAAGGTAAATCATCGAAGAAAGAGACAAAGTATGTTAAATGTGAGTCAAGTTGATAATGTATTGATTGAAGGTGAAATCATAGAGTCAAATAATGAATATGTATAGTTGGGGAATGAAAATGTACCAATTGATAATGATTATGTCGGGATTGAAAATTTAGAGAATAAAAATTTGGATAATGAAAATCTACCAGTTCATAATGAAAATTGCATGATTGACCATGTCAAAAATGACAATACAAAGGAATGTTGCAAATCTCATAATTATAATCAATATGAAGGTTCTAGAGAACCAAATTGGATAATTGAAATTGATGAAACAATTATTATCAATTTGGCAGAGAAAAAATCACAAAGAACCATTCGATTATGGGCTTCAAGACTATATAAGTTGTTTTTTGACAACAAGACAGTGGTGGAGAAATGTCAACTTTTTATGCACTTATTAAAGATGCAAAATATGAGACCTATGCTTTCCAAATTAAATATTTGTGTCAGTAAAAAAATGGAAAGAAATGCCATTATTGTGAAGAATCTTATCAGTGCTCTCAATAGCATTGGAAAAAATAGTAGGGAGAAGGATAAGAGAGCTTCTCGAAGGGTTATTACAACCTCTTTAGTAAGTCATCATTTGAGAAAGGGTAGATATATGAGACAAACTCATATTGACTTAAACCTAAATTGTACTACTTTGAGAAAATCACTTAGTAGATGAGAGAGAATTGATGATCCTCTTCAAAATGAAACATTGGCTTTTGGTGGGAGACTTCCATATTTTGATAAGAAGCTATCTGATGATATGAAGGAAGAAATCACACAGTTTTGGCACTCTAGCTCAACATTATTGGGAGGTAAGCCAAACTATGTTGTTCAAAGAATTTAGAGAGAGTCATCCAAGATTGCATATATCACAAAGGGCTTTTAAATATTTGAAGCCATTTTATTGTGTGCCACTTAAAATTCAAAATACATGTTGTTGTAAATATCATGTCGAGTTTTCTATGCACCCTAAACTATTATGCTCTATTCGTTCTACTTTTCATAGTAAATAAATGTTGAAGAATTGTGGTGCTAGTGGGATTCAAAAATCATCAAGACATTTGTTGGATCAATTTTTATGTTGTAGAGTTGATGGTTTTTTCTTTTATAGAAATGTTTGCTTAAATGAGAAGCGTTCAAAATGTGGTGGCTTATCCCAGTTTGACACATATTTCCATGAGGGGTGTGAACAAGATCTTGGGAAGAAAATAGTAAAAAAAATGATATATAATACAATGAAATACACATTGAAGAGTGGGGGCGAGGGTTCTAGATGTGAATTGATCACAAAAGAAATCAGCGTGGCTAGTTTTATTTTAGATTTCAAGACAAATATTTTCTACAAGTATGCAAGACATAGTCATAGGTCTTAGTGGTTGGATCAACAATTTAGAATTTACAAGGAGACTTTTCCCATTGGCACTATTATATCAGTTGTTGACTTTGCTAAGAACTACACATTGCAACCTCAAAATGAGACACAATCTCAGTATTAAAACTCCATTCAGATTGCTATTTTTGTCTACATAACATATAGACATGCTTCTGATAGTGCAAAAGATAATTGGAAGATTATTAGAGAGTACCATTTTTATGAGTGATGATAGATTTGACTCTAAAATATTTGTGCAGCATTATTTTGAAATTTATTTTGATTTCTTACAGGAGCATAACACTACTATGGATATACATATCATTTGGTTAGATAATTGCATAGGTCATATTAAGAATGCTCGCACATTTTATTGGTTGTGTAGGATGCACGTAGAGAGGGGGTGCCTCATATTTGGAGTTTTTTTGAGTTCATCCATGGGAAAGGGGTGTAAGAATTTTCTTTAGGGAAAATCATCCAAGATCAAGAAACTCAAGCACAAGTGTAGAATAGACCAAAGTATGATTAGAATAAAAATATCAATCAAATTGATGTAATGTCATGTACATACACACTAGGAGTGCCTGAATATAAGGGCCTCTGGAATGCTTCTAAAATGTCTAAGAGTTAGCACATTGATAATTCTTACAAGCAAGCACATGCCCACTAGTAGTGGATTATTCTCCATTAAGCACATGAGTTAGTGCGATGATAAGAGGATAGGCTTACAAAGGTGTAGCATGTAAAATTATGGTGTAGACACCATGTGCTAAAATAAGGGTGTGAATAATTGTGTTGTCTACATGACAACTCAGTTAATTATGCAAACTGCAATGTTGTAGACACCATGTGCTAAATTAGAGTTGTTTGCTCTTGTGTTGTCACCATGACAACTCATAAGAATACACAAACTCCTAGGTGTCAAACTAATAAACAATAAAATAATACATTTACCTAAGTGAACTTAAGTAAAGTGTAAATAGTGAATACTTATTTACACCAACACCCCCCTCCTTAAGTGCAACTTAAGGGAATGCACTTAAGCTTACGAAAGCTAGGATGAAAATGCAAGATGGGTATTGGCTACTAGGCCATGTTAGGTACCCATGTACAAAATCAATGCAATTAAATCTCTCATAAAGTAGAGAAAAAGGGAAAACCTCATGGAAAAAAGCCTCTTCCAAAAAGAGAGATGAAAAATTAAGATGCATGGATGAATGGAGTAATCAAGACCTCCCCATTACGACATACATCAAGTATATAGAATAGAGAATTATGAAAAGAAGAAGAAGAAGAAAAGAGACAAGGTAGTTTCCCCCCCACCACAAATGTAGAATGTCGATCAGTGATAGCTACTCCAATATAGAAGCTGATCCATGATTGCTGAATAATTTTCCTCCCCTTTGGAAGAAACAATGTCATAGGTACAAATGAGATGCTTCTCCAATGTGTAGAAAGAATCCCAATGATGAATGGTGTCTCTAAAACCTGCTCAATTGTCAAGTAGAAGCAAAGAGTTAGGTCTCAATTTCATGAAAACCTGTGGATTGAGATCGTGCTTTTTTAGAAACGTGTACCCATTTTAAAAAAAGGGTACTCATCTTAGGCTCGGGCACCCAATCTTAAATTTAAAAAATGTACACCCATTTAAAAAAAATCGAGTAGCCATATTTTTTATTTTCAAAAAATGGGTACCCATTTTTGAAAACATAAAAAATTGTATTTTTTAGAAATAGGTACCCATTTCTAAAAATTTAAAATTTTATTTTTTCAGGGAGATTTTGTATGTAGATTTGACATTTTCAAAATGGGTACCCATTTTTTGAATTTCAAATAACGGGTGCCCGTTTCTTACAACATTGGGTGAGATTTTTTTCTCCCACCTCAAATTTTGGTTTGGGATAGGCTTGGTGAGACCAAGCCTATGCCTTGACCTCTCAAGATTTGGCCAAGGCATTGAACTAAAAAATTCATGCCTTGCCATAACTTTTAGAGGGTCTTACCTATCAAATCTTTTTATGAAACAAAAACCATTAGAGCTCTCATTTTCCTAATTTTAGAAATATAAATTTTGTAGTGCTATGGCTTTATTTACTATTTTTGCATTATATTTTAATGGAAGGTGGTACCTAAATGTAAAATAGTGCAGTTCACTAAAATTTTAATAACTTTTTTGTTTTATATTTTTTCTTAAGTTAATTTATATGTCATCAATCTATATACAATTCTTTTGAGGTTAAAAAAAGAATTTTTGAAAAAAGTGAAATTTTAATCAAATTATGGTGTCTGTACACGAGAGGTTTTAAAATTTACCTTTATAGCCAATTAATAATTAATAATAAAAAATTATTCAATAAAAATTAAGGAAAAATATTGTCATCAATCTTAGGTGTATTAGGTAACTCCCTTTAAAAGGATTTACAAAAATTCATTTATTTGTGTCAAAAATTATGGTGTTTGTACACGAGTGTGGTATGGTCCTAAAATAGGCATTTTGAAAAAGTGGTTTCTAAAGATCTATACCAAAAAAAAATCTCTCATATGGGTACACACATAAATTACATATTTAAAAACTAGATTTCAAACACTAAATTTTTTACTTCTGAAGTTTTTTTTATATTCAATCTCTAAATGCCTCAAATTTTGATATCAATTGACAAAAAGTTTCAAAAATAGGAAAAACACTTCCACTTTTTGCCCAAAAGTGAGACCCAACTTCTTGCACTTACCCTGTCCCTATGTCAATATTGACTGTTGCCCCTTCCAATACTACTGAAAAGAACAATGTTGCATCTAGCAAGGATGGATGTAGAACATATCCAAAAGAACCATGTGTCTCCTCAAATGATAAAGAGACCTCCTGCAACTATTGTACATAAGGATCCACAATCATATCAACCTAGTAAGACTGATCATGTAGAGAATGGACAAGAGGGTCAGAGTGAGCCCTTGCAACAACTGAAGATGGATCTTATTCATCAAAGAGAAGATGTATATCATTGATGATGTCTCCCAAATCTGTTATGTATGACTCCATAAACAAACTTGAAATGTCTGTCAAGTAGTCATTCCCTAATGCTGGAGCTAGAAGACAAGATGTACCCAACTGTACTGATTTGCAAGTACCTATCACTATAGCAATGTATGCATATGGAATGTGTTGATGCTATGACATTGTGTTGTATCTATCAATAGGATCCCACATATCTAAATTTGTTGAATCACTATCACTATTGTCACTATTAGTTTCCACAATGTATGAAGTACAAAGAGGATTAGAGGATAAGCTGGGCGAACTTTCCTCAAAGTGAACATTCCTCTCTATGAATATCTCATGAGTCTTAGGATCTATAAGTCTATATGCCTTAACACTATCTTCATATCCAATGAAAGTACAAGGCCTTGGTGGTGGTGCCTTGCATTCTCTAGAAGATATGTTTGCCCATGCTGGACAACCAAAGACTCTGAAGTGTTTCAGAATTGGTTTTCTACTGCACCATGCCTTAAAAGGAGTTTTTCCATCTAAGACATAATGAGGAGACCTATTAAGTATGTGATTGGCACTTCTTATAGCTTCAACTTCAGCTAATGGATCAAGAGACTTGGCTTGAATCATGCAACTTGCCATTGACTTAAGAGTTCTAATCCTCATTTTTGCAACACTTGTCTTTTGTAGACTAAATGCTACCTGATTCTAACTTTCAATACCCTCAAATTTACAAAATTCTCTAAGTCTTGAGTTCACATATCTGCTCTCATTGTCCATACAAAGACCCTTGATGGCTTTCCTTGATTGCTTTTCAACATGACTCTTGAAGGCTAGAAACTTATCAAACACTTCATTCTTGTGATTAAGAAAGTAGACCCATGTGTATCATGAAAATTCATCAATGAAAGTGAGAATGTAGCGACCCTTTCTAACTGATGCTATTACAAAAGGACCTGCTAGAATTGTGTGAACCAACTCAAGAGTGACTGATGCTCTCCAAGACTTCCCTTTATCAATCTTCTCTTCGAGATGCATATCCATTGAACAATTCGAATATTCACCCTTATAAAAGTTGATTGTAGATAGACCTTTGATCATATTGTGTGAGCAAAGTTGATGAAGATAGTAGAAGGCAAGATGTCCATACCACTCATGCCATAATTTTCTTTGTGAATAAGATTGATTCAACAAGGCATGTGAAGGAGACTTAGGCACAAAGTGGGAAAAAGAATACAATCTTTTGTGATGATTGACTTTACCCATTGCAACCAATGTATCATCTCAAAGATTGCACACCATTACTGAATCAGGAAGGAACTCAACTTTATTGCCATTTTCATAGTGAGTGATTTGGTAGATTGAAAGGAGATTAGAGCTAAGGTTGGGAACATAGAGAACTTCTTTGAACTCTCCATTTTCCATTTCAACTTTTGCTTTCCCTTCAACTTCCATTTTTGTATCATCTCCTACAAAGATGTGTCGTACCTTAGATTACTTCAATGAAGAAAAGTCTCCTTTTGAAGAACCCATGTGATATGAGGCACTTGAGTCAAGTATCCATTCTCTTGAAGAACTTGAACTAGCCATAAGTGCTTTCCCTTTTCCCTTTGAAGTGGGTGGAGTTGAATCCTTGGAAGCATTTGGCACATTGATTTTGTTCTTCCTAAGTAAGTTTTCCAACTCATCAATTCTCTTAGTCTTGTAATGATGCTCATCATGATTTAGTTTGTTGAAATATGCACAAAATAGTTTTTCCTTCTTATCATTGTTTCCCTTCTTGTTGGAAGAAGAATTGTCTTGCTATGAGGAGGAATATTATTGTGTCTCTAATTCTGATTTTTGCTTCCACTGCTTTTTCTTGTTGTTGGTAGAACTTTTTCCACTTTGATTTGATTGGTTCTCATTAGTAGCCACCAATGCCTTAGTCTTTGATGACTTGAGAATTCCAATATCTATCATCTTGGATTGTTCCAACATTAACATTTTTGCAAATGCATCAAATGTAGGCTTAGTGAAGGCACTTCCCATGGTCAACCTATGAGTGTTGTAACTCAAAATAAAATATGCATACTCTAAAGGTAGCCTCTTCAAGATGCAATGAATCAATTGATCATTGTTGGTGTAAATAAGTATTTACTTATTACACTTACTTAAGTTTTACTTAGGTTAATGCATTATTTAATTATTTTGCATTATTTTATTATTATTTTAGGTGAGACACTTAGGAGTTTGTGAACTCTCATTGAGTTACACAACTCTAATTATACACATGGTGTCTACAACATAGGAGTATGCATCATTCACTGAGTTTTCATGATGACAACAAAGTTATACAGACTCCTCATTTAGCTCATGTTGTCTACACCACTGATTTGCATGCTACACCATGTTAGGCTTATCCTCACATCATCGCACTGAATCTCGTGCTTAATGGAAGATAATCCATATCTGGTGGACATGTACCTAGTTGTATGACATATCATGATGCTAACTTCTATGCATTCTAGAAGCTCTCTTGAGGCCTTTATATTCAGGCACTCCTAGTGTACTCTCAATCTAGTTATTGAATGAATATCATCATTCTGATCATACTCTGTCTATTTTGGTCTACTTTGTGCTTGTGTTGAGTTCTTTAGTTCTTGGGTGAATTCTGGCCTAAGCCAAATTCTTACAATCATCCTTCATGGGATTACCACAATATTTAAGTATTTCTCTCAACTCATTGTCTTTTTTGATATAGTCTTGAATTGTGTCAAAATTCTTTGGATCCAAGAGAAGTAGATCATCCTAAATTTTGTATCCGCACCTCACCATACAATCCTTCAAGTTTTTCCCAAGTAGCCTTGGCTTCCTTAAAGTTGGAATTTTGGAAGAAGAGATCTCTATGAACACGACTCCTAATAATTCTTAAAGCTTGATTTTCTTTAAGTTGCCAATCAACTAGTGTTGTAGCATCAGTGGGTTTGATAATTGTACCATCAATATATAGGTTTAAACCTTTTTCCATTAATCTACTCCATACAATATCTTTCCATGTAGAGTAATTGTGTGAAGTTAGAAGTGGAGTTTTAGTAAACCATGATGTAGAAAATTAAAAGGGCACAAAAGAGAGACACAAAAACACAAGATACACCCCCCCATTCATTCAATCAAAAGACCCCCTCAAAAAAGATGCTTTTGGCACTTTATATGTAGTGAATGTACAATAGGACACTTGTCAAAATGTACAAAGTGGACTTCTAATTTTTCTATTTACAACTGGCTTTTGAGGTTGAAACCTGACACTAAGCACTGTACAACAATTTTGAAGAGTAACCAAAGCAATACAATGCAAAAAAGGACCCACTTCTGAAAGTGATATCTTTGTCCACACAACCCTATAATCTGATTGTAGATCTGGAAAGTAGACAAGAAATTAACCATTTTCAAAAAAAAATAGAACCTAAAAATGTGTCTAGATGAGCCCATACAGAGTGCTTGAAGTTGCAATTAGAAGGATTGGATAGGTACAGTCACCAAAAAATGCAATTTCTGACAAATCCGTAAAAAAACAACACCACTGAAAAGCTCAAAATTTTTTACCCAAAATAAAAAAATTGCACTAGATTTGGAGTCTAGATGACTGAGATATGACCTCCCAAAGTCAGACTGTCAAATCAAAACTGCATTTGGAGAGGGGTCTAGGAAGCAAACTGTGAGGTTAAATTTGATGGTCAAATGGTCATCACAATAATTCAAATTGGCCTATAGATGACGGTCAGACAATCATCAATTTTAGCATAGTAAAATGCTTACATCAGAAAAAAAGGGCCCTAGGTGACATAGTAGATGACATCAGCAATGATGTTAGCAACTATATGGCTTGTACAGATTTCACATGTGGCAAAAGATAGTTAACATGGGCATTGAGCAGGTTGCTAGGGTGGACATCATATAGTGCTTATGTGGTGGTGAAGATATGGTTCACTGTGCTGGCGTGGTACTAAGTTTAGTGTGGCAACATATGGTGTGCGACAAGGTTGGCCTACATGGCAAACTACTCATCGCATTAGTGTGTTGCATGGATGGAGTTGTGTGCTAATGTGTGGTAGATCTGTCACCTCAAGCTGAGTCTCCATGCTCCACATGGAGGGCTTCTTCTATGGTAGACAGTTGGGTAGCCGATGGTTGAATTGGAAATACCAATGAGTTGGGACCACAAATAGTTATTGCCAGGAGTTAGGAATGGATTTATAGGGCCAAGAATTTGGTTGAAATATCCCACATTCACAATATTTAGAAATTGCATGGGGTTTAAAAATTGTGAGACATAGATGGGAAACAAAGTCGACATGCATGGATGCTTGGCCACTTGTTTGTGTAGCACCAGTAGGTACCGCTGACTGTGGAATGTGATAAGTAGTTGGAATGTGTTAAATGCCATTGATTATAAAATGAATATTCCTTGAGAATATTCCCTATGGGGGCCAGGGTTTCACCACATGGTTCTTGCAAAAAAAAATTCTCTGTCAGCTTGGTAGGCCAATTTTTTTTCAAAAATTTCAAAAAAGCTAAAGAGGGAAATTGCAGAGAAATAATATAGATCCAAAAATAGATTATAAAGATCTAAAAATTGATCATATTGGATTTGCAAATCGGATAGTTGGTTGCCAATTTGAAAACAAAATTGCATCAAATTTGACTATGGCCTAGGATAGGCATATTTATAGTCAAATTTCATCGAATTGATGTTTGAAATGCAATGTCAAGGTCCACTTTGGCTCTAGACACTCCCGATAACTATGATACTCCAAATCTGGGTCGAGGTCCTTTAAGAGGTAAAGCAAGAAAATGGTCTTGAACAACTATGTGAAGAGAAATTCCCTCAGCTTTGATACCATGTAAGAATTTTCCTTAGGGAAAAATCACCCAAGATCAAGGAACTCAAGCACAAGTATAGAATAGACCAAAGTATGATCAAAATAACAATATCAATATGAATTGATGTAATGTCATGTACATAAAACTACAAGTGCCTAAATATAAAGACCTCTGGAATGCTTCTAGAATGTCTAGGAGTTAGCACACTGATAAGTCTTACAACTAAGTACATGTCCACTAGGAGTAGATAATCCTCCATTAAGAACATGAGTTAGTGTGATGATGAAAAGATAAGCCTACAAAGGTGTATCATGTAAAATTATGTTGTATACACCATGTGCTAAAATAAGAGTGTGAATAATTGCGTTGTCTACATGAAAACTTAGTTAATTATGCAAACTTCAGTGTTATAGACATCATGCGTTGAATTAGAGTTGTTTACTCCTGTGTTGTCAATAAGACAACTCATAAGAGTACAAAAACTCCTAGGTGTCAAACTAATAAACAATAAAATAATGTATTGACCTAAGTAATCTTAAGTAAAGTGTAAATAGTGAATACTTGTTTACACCAAGAAGTGGAACATGATGGAGTAGGGGCATGTGAAGAGAACTTTAGTTAAGGAGCAATTGAAGATTTTAGGAGTAGAGCTTCTTGATGCTCATAGCATTGTTGATTGGTGTAGTTCAACATTATCACAGGGGGGGACTCTTGATTCAGTAGTATGCAAGTTCTTTTGGTTGGTTGAGCAAAGGTTGTGCTACAGTGAGGGACTCATAAAAAATGCATTCATTTCAGAGCTCTAATTCTAGTACATGGACCATTTGGACATGACAACTAGCTTGTTTTTGTCCTAGTTTTTTTACTGTGATTGGGATCACTATGAGTTGAGTGAGTGGGTGGGCACATGGGGTCCATATTATCTTACTCTATTCTCTATCATACCCTCTATGATAAATGATGACATGAAAAGTTCACTTGAGCATAACCATCTATCAGATCTTCTTCATCCTGAACATGTCTTTACATTGGTTGCACCATAGGGGAATGATGAGAAATTGGATTATTAGTTAGCATGTTGTGTAGGAGGTAAACAAAGCTTACACAAAAAATCATAGATGATGATGGATTCACATATCCTACTGGTTTAGTAGTTTTTGCTAGAACATGGCTGTAGATATACATGCTTAGAAGGAATGGAATTCCTAAATTTAAAGACTATTAGAAGCACAAAATGATTCTCATATATTTTCATCTTGTTATAGCAACAAATGTGAAATTTTTGAAGCATCAAGGAAGACCAAAAGTAAAATAATTTTTTACTATTACTAATGTTGATCATGAAGCCCTACTAGAGACCCTGAAATAGAAAGAGGACCCTACTAGAACACTCAAATAGGTATATTTACTTCTTATGTTGTTTTGTTCATAATGATTTGGTGAACTAATGATTATATTTTTAATATAATAAGTTAATAATATTTTTTATGATATTGGAATGTAGGTACATCATGAAAAGTAGCCATGCATGAAGATAAAAAACTAAATAAGGAGCAGAATGAAGAAAAATCTATTCTATTTTTGACATTATGATTTTTTACACTACTTTTTTTGACACTATGATTTTTGACACTATGATTTTTTATAGTTTTGTATTGATGTAATAATGATGAAATAATTGAGATATTGTTAATGAAAACTTGTTGATTTAATGTAAGAAATAAAGATGATTTTGCTTAATGCAATTTATGTGGAGGGACATAAAACATGATGATTTTAATACATACTAACACCAAACTTGCACTATGCCAAAAACTTGAGAGTGGTAGAAAATAATGTTTTTCTCTTAATACTAACCCTAGTGACATCCTTGTTATAGCTATGGAGAGCCTCCATCATTTGTGGCCACCCTATATCGAGGAGTGGTTCAAGGTCAATCTTTTGAGGGTCATAACTTAGAGCTCCTGAGGGCTATCAATGAAACATTAAATGCTATGGGATGGTCAGATCACATTCTATTTGGATTTGGCACAGTAATCTTGCTCGATGCCAAAACTTGTAGTGTGCCTCAGTTCACAGGTGCATCACAATGTAACTTTGAAACTACTGATCTTGGCATCAAATCATCAATGCCATTAGCTCTAGGTGGGTAGATGAACCCTAGTGACACCCTTTTTTTTACCACAGAGAGCCTCCATCATTCGTAGCCACCTTGTACTGAAGAGTTTCTAAGGTGCTCTAAGTGTGTTTTGAGGTCAATCTTCTGAGGGTCATAACTTAGAGCTTGTGAGGGATATCAATAAAATTTAAAATGCTACAAGATAGTCATATCGAGGAATAAAATAACCTATCTCATTTTTTAGAGGTCACATTCCATTTGGATTCGACACAAGAATCTCACTCAATGCCAAAAATTACAGTGTGCATCATAGCATAACTTTGAACATTGATCTTGGAATCAAATCATTAGTACCTATTGTCACTTAGGTTTGCACCCTTGTCCAAAGCCCATGCATGAGGACAACCTAGTGAAACATGGAAACAACCTCCAAGCTGTGGGACTTGAACTGTGAGGTTGAGTCTCCGGAGAAGGTCGACTTCCTCTTACTATCAGGGTGCACCTAACTCTTCTTGGAGGGGAAAAGGGAGAAGGAGAGCATGAAGCAAAACTACCTAATCTAATCTAAAGAGGTGATGCACCAAAATAGAGTGGTCAGACCAATCTCTACCCATACATGCACTATCAAACTACAATGAAACCAAGGATATATTCATTCAGACTTGCTTTAATCTAATAACCACATACAGATCAAAGAACTAGAATGAATGACACAAGGAAAGAGAAGATTCACTTATACATCATTCACATGCCAAAAGAGATACAATCATGTAGGTTACAGATATCCACAAAACACTAGTGGAGGCAAATAGTTCTTGCACTTTCACGCCAATGGCTGAAGGAGATAAGGCAGTATGTCATACAGTTTAGAGGCACAGGGGAATTTACACTGGAATTGTAGAGCAATAGCAAAGAAAAATAGAGAATGATTCGGCCTTAACAAAATCTACAAAAGTTGCCTTTATAGTTCAGGCATAACTGAAATCTCTTCCAGCTGAAGTGACTTTGCAGCTACCTGCCATTAAGTCCTGCAGAGAACAATCAAGGGGAAATCTGATCTGGATGTGGATCCAGACATAATGATTTGGAACAGGGACTTAAGAAGATAGAAATAGCACCATTAATTGTCTTGGTTAGGTAGATGGGTCAAAATATGGGTGATGGAGTGTTCTTCTTGTTCTATATTCATTACATGGTAGTTGGGATCAATCATGAAGATCAGATCATGCAACAAACCCGATTCCTTATCATTTTTGGTGCATGAATAAGCAAGGTCAGTGAGTGAACCTATTTCTGTAAGCAGGATAGACGACGTGGACCAATAGCCTCTTTTTATTTTGCCACCTCGTGGAAGTCCTACATAGTTGACCATCTCTTTCATCACTAACCACGCCAACTCCTCAAACTCTAGCTGCGACGCTTACACTAACTGCCAGCTAATAACTGTCAACCTTGGCTGGGCCTGCAAGACACGTGTCACCAAGGTGCTATGTCACTATGGTTATCTTCCTTGCAACTCTCAATAGTGAGATAGCACCCTCCATGGATCTTTCTTAATCTGATGATCATGGAGACTTGTCGTATTCTACACTTTGCTTTTCAACTTCTGGGCCTGTGAAATGCTGTCAACACACCTGGTATCTACCTGGCATAACTTGGCATTATCCTTGAGGTTCATGAGATAACACGGGCCCACCTTGCATGTGTCACTGAGGTGCTATGTCACTATGGTATATAGTGTGCAACTTTCAATAGCGCAATAACGCCAATTATCGATCTTCCTAAAATCTGACGATCGTGAAGACTTGTCGTAATACTATGCTTGTTCTTACCTTGGGCCCATCATACTGCACCACACTTGAATGACACCTAGAAATCCTTGGCACACATACCTTGGCGAGACCTGGCCTCCCTAATCCACATGGCAAAAGGGCACTATGTCGCTATGGTTAAAATTCTTGCAGTTCTCCATAGCGAGATAACACCTATCGTAGATCTGCCTTAGATCTACGGTGATCAACAAAACTGTACAATTGTGTCTCGAGCTGGCTGAATGGACCAATGAAAAATGCCATTGTATTCTGACCCATTTGATAACTGCCATTGACGATGAGATGTACTATCACTTTGAAGAAAGGTGGGCCCATTATGTCATCTATGCCACGCATCGCCGATGCTTTATGTCGCTATGGGTATCTGTCATGCAACTCTCAATAGCGACATGATGCCAACTGTGGATCAAATTCAGATCTACGGTGCTCAAACTCTTTGCAAGATTGCATACCTAGTTAATTGGATGGGCCAATAAGGTCTGCCTATGTACTCTAACCTGCTAACAGCTGCCACAGAAGACAAGCCACCTGTTCATCCTGCAGCCCACAAGATGAAAACAAACCCACATGCCATGCATCATCGAGGTGCTATGTCGCTATGGTTAAAATTCTTACAGTTCTCCATAGTGAGATAACACCCATCGTTGATCTAAACTGATCTAATGGTGAGCAAGATAGATCTGACTTCTCAGTGCATAGCCAATAGGAACTGGCCACATGCCAATTGTTTGACGAATCCTCACTGATATTTGATGGGGCACACCTGGGACCCACCGCACTTCCAAACCTTGCCACAAGATAACTTTCCATCTGGGCACTATGTCACTAATGACGAGAAGCTTGAATTTTTTGATAGCGCCATGGCACCCACCATGGAACTGGAAAAACCCAGCGTCAGAGAAATAATTGAGGAAAAGGGGACCCACCTGACACGCGACAGAAGGGCGCTATGTCGCTAATGTATCCACTGTGCAACTTTCCATGGCAAGATAGCACCAACCGTAGATATTCTTTAGATCTTATTATGGAAGACTTGCAGGCCGTAGAACATATTATAAGGTTTGATCGAGCATTTAAAATAATATTAACACTACACACTAGCCATTGGCGGGTAAACATTTGAAATTTGAATCCTGGTGAGGGCGTAAAAAATGATAACATTTCTGGCGACTCATAGGGGATGCGAGCTTGCTATGCATAAGACTAGTGGCCTAAAGCATCCATTGGGCTACAAAGTCAAAAGATGTAGATCTCGTGCATTGTGAAACCCTAACCCTACTTCTGAGAGAAAAACTCAAAAATCTCTGTCTCTGCAACTGAAACCAGAGACCAAAACTCCTTGCAATCTTCAAAATTTTGAAAACCTGCTATCTCACAGAGAGACAACCCTGTGCTCATGCACTTCTTAGAAAATAGGAAACAAACAAAGAACAGAACTAAACTAACTATATACATGGAACCCCAAACCCTATCAGAAACATGGCTTAAGGTAAATCCAATTGACTGGGATGGGCAAAATCTCACCATTAGGCTTGCTTAACTAGAAAGCATTGGCCTGCTTGCAACTGATAATTAGATAGGGACCACTCCAAAATGCTTCAAACTTTGAGTGTCTTCCTAGTTTTTTCCTATTTGCATCCCACTTCAGAACCAAATCTCCCTCCCTGAAGATTTTGACCCTAGCCTTCTTGTCAAAACTCCTCTTCACTTGCTGTTGGTGTGCCTCTAGGGTCTGCATGGCCTAATTTCTCTTTCCTTCTAGCTCCATCAGTTGTGCCATTCTCACTGTCATGGCATCATCCTCAATCAACTCTAGCTGATGAGCTAGTTCCAGGGCTGGGAACTCCAATGAAATTGGAAGCCTTGCTTCTCTACCATATACCAACACAAATGGTGAATTCCTTATTGATATTTTAGGTGTTATCATGTTAGCCCACAGTGTAGTCTTCAACTTCTTATGCCAACACCTCTAATTATCCTCTATTATCCTTTTCATGATCCTAATTAGGTTCTTGTTGGATGACTCGACCAAACCATTACCCTGAGGATAGTAATTTGAGGATGTGCTGATATAGATATTATGATCCACTACCCATTCAAAAATCTCAGCTCCAACAAAAGACTTGGCATTATCTAAAATAATGATTGAAGGGGCACCAAACCTGGTCACAATTCCATCAAGGAACTCAACAACTAAAGATTTGGTGGCATCCTTCAATGCCACTGCCTCTATCCACTTGGTAAAGTAATCTGTAGTAGCTAAAATCCATTTGTGACTAGAACTGGAAGGAGGATTGATAGGGCCTATGAAATCCAACCCCCACTGAGCAAAAGGTTGATCCACCTGGATAGGATGGAGGGGAAGAGCTGCAAGTCTTTGTTTGCCAAAGAAGAAGGCACATTTTTCACACTTCCTTGCATACTTATGACAGTCATGGAATAGAGATGGCCAGTAATAACCATCCCTCATGAACTTCATTGCAGTTGTTCTAGCCGAGAAGTGGCCACCATCAGGACCATCATAAAGTTCTTTGATCATTCTTTCAGCCTAGTTTATATCAAGCCACCTTAATAGGGCTCCATTAAAATCTCTTCTAAAAAGGATATCATCAACTATGACATAAGGAATTGACTATAGCCTATACTATCTCTTTTTAGCTTTGTCTAATCCTTGAGGGTATCCATTCCCTAATAAGAAATTCTTCATGTCATCCATCAAATTCCTTGGGCCATCATTTCTTGCTTCTTGTTCTTCTATTAATACCATGACAACTTCTTCATCAGGCTCTTGAGATGATAACATCTACTTACACAATCCCTTACCTCTTACCAGCTTAGTGACCTAGATATCAACATCATACTCCATCACTCTTGTAATCCAACCAGCTCTTTTCTCACTAATATCTTTTCTCAAAAGGAAATCCTTCACACTGGCATGGGGTACTAACAAATGAATCTTGTTATGGGATAGGAGGTGTCTAAATTTCCTTAAAGCTCTAATGACTGCAAGGGCTTGCTTCTCTACATAACTGTACCTATCTTCATACTCCTTAAGCCCTTCACTAAAGAAAGCTATGGGTTGTTCTTCATTCTTGTCATTTGTTTGAGTCAAGATAGCAGAAATGCTTGACTCACCACCTAAGCTATAAAGAATGAAATCCTTCTCAAATTTTGAATTCATGAGAGTAGGGGCTGAAGCTATGGCTATCTTGATCTCTTCAAAACTTTCCTTCCCTTCCTTGGTCCATGCAAAGACCATACCTTTCCTAAACATAGCTATAAGAGGTTTCACCATGGTAGCAAGATTTGGGATAAATCTTCTCACAAAATTTATCCTGCCTAGGAAACTTTGCAGCCCTTTCTTGTGTTTAGGAAGAGGGAGAGCAAGTATTGCTTTTGTTCTCTCTAGATCAATGGTTAAGCCATCCTTAGATACAATATGCCCTAATAATTTTCCTTGGTTAGTAGCAAAGACACACTTTCTTGGATTAAGGGAAACCCCAAACTCTCTACATCTTAAGAATACCTATCTGAGATGATGAAAATGATCATCTACATCCTTGGAATACACAGTGATATCATCAAGGTAGACTAAGACAAACTTATCAATCAATATTTTGAAGGCCATCTCCATTTCCTTTTGAAACGTAGCACCTACATTGGTTAGCCCAAATGGCATCTTACAATAAGCATAGGTACCCCATTTAGTGGTAAATGCAGTCTTGTACCTATTAGACTCTTTAACCAGCACTTGATTGTAACCAGAGAATCCATCAAGAAATGAGAATCTCTTTGAACCACTGACCTTGGACAAAATTTTCTCCATAGAAGGAAGGGGATGGTGATCTTTAAGGGAAGCTTGGTTAAGGTCCCTAAAGTCCACACACAATCTAATTTCTCCATTCTTCTTCCTAACAGGGACAAGGTTTGCTACCCATGATGAGTGTTTGATAGGAAAAATTATGTGGGCCTCAATCAATTTGGATAGCTCCTTTCTCATTAAGGGTTCAATTTTAGGATTCACTGGTCTCTATTTTTGTCTTACTGGCTTTACATCATCAATTAAATCTATGGTATGCTGAAATAACCTTGGGTTGAAACCCTTTAAGTCATCATATGTCCAAGCAAATACATCATTAAATTATTGACATAGATGAATAAAATTTTCTTGTTCAATTTCAGAACATACCTTCCCCATGTTCAAGGATTTTCCATCAGCAACCATGACTAGAGTATGATCACCCTCATCAACAGCTAGGTTCATGGCCCTGCCCTTTGCTTGATCATTGGGATTAAAAACACTCTCTAAAGTAATGAGACCTTTAGGTAGCTTGTTAGAACTAAGATGAATGATCTGATCACCATACTGATCTTGCAGTCTTGACTGATTTCTCTCTGAAAATTCTGCCTCATTTTGCAAGAAGCTGACAATTTTCTCATCAGACTCAAACACTTTCCAGTGGGTGTTATTGTTAGGGATGGTAGGCCTTACTACCACTCTAATTTTTTGCTTCTTCTCCTCCTCAAGATTCCCTGGCACATCATAAGATGCACCTATTGCTGCAAGTCTATCAGCATGTCTATTTTCTTTTCTAGGGATGCTTTGGATGTTAAATGCATTGAAACCCTCAAGAAAATCCCAAACTCTATGTTTATAAGACTTGAGCAAACCATTTTTGGCGATATTCTAATTTCTCACTTGATTAACCACCAACTCACTATCTCCATAGACCCTTAAGGCTTGAATTCCTCTTTTTTGAGCAAGTAAGAGACCTTGGATCAAGGATTCATACTCAGCCACATTATTGGTGCAACTAAATTGGAGCCTAAAGGAGAAGTAATACCTTATTTCTGTAGGAGAAATTAACATTACACCAGCTCTTGATCCATTTTTTTTCTTGATCCATCGAAGTAGATACTCCATATCCCACTTTCATCTTCTTTAGCATCCAAAAGATTTGGAATCAGGGCATCCTTTTCCAATATACAATATGTACTGAGACCTATCTCAAGGATCTCTGACATAGGGTCAAATTTATATGCGTTAGCCCACTCATCCAAGAAGAAATTAGGTATATCTGCTAGGGGAGTGGTGGGCTCCTTCACTATGTCATTCTCATCTATCTCTAGAATAGGGCAATTCATGTTGATGGGGTTGGGGGTGTAAGATTCAATATGATGGAGGGCTTGAGGCTCTTCTCTAATTGAAGCATTGGCTCCATATCTCATTTTAAAAGACATATATGACCAATCAGAAGATATGAAACCACCTATTTGGGTAGTAAAGTCTCTTGACAGACAGATGGCAAAATATGGCTTGACTTTAGCAATAGAGATATCTTGGGTTATAGTACAACCAAGGCATGCATGTAGGGTCATCTCCACATTCTTAAGGATCCCTATAGTCTTGACATTACTACCATCCAACTGTAATACATCCCTAACAATGGGCCCATATTTCATTCCCAGAGCATCAACAACACGCCTAGGCATCACTGAATTACTGGCCCCTAAATCAATCATGCAATTATGGACTAGTTTGCCTCCTATAATTAGGGAAACATAGAATGGAAGAGGTCTAACCCTTTTACTTTTTTCTTCCTTGCTTGATGGTTGTACTAGGCTTGAGGCACTTTCCATGCTAGGTGTCTAATCCTTTGGTTCAATTCTTTCTAACTCTTCTTGTAGCAACCTCCTTTGCATTGGTATAGTAGCAACAACATCCCACATGGAGATATTCACATTTGTCTTCTTCATTTTCTCTACCACACTAAATGGCATAGCAGGTGTTTTGGTAGAAACCTTGGGGGCTACAACTGTATGAGGTTGAGATGGGATGGCCTAAGGATCACTTGTATCATTTCTACCATGGTTTTGCCTTTGCTGTTGAAAGGCACTTGATTGATTATTTGTTGCTTGCTCATGAGGTACTGCATCTGAAGTTGAAGCCTAATTAGGAGGAGGAGGGGCAACATCTTCCATAGCTCTTCTTTTGCTTCTAGTGCTATGAGCAATGGAATCCTGGTTTACATTACAATGCTCCTCCATCTGATGATTCATAAAAGAGCAATCACCCTGTCTTTGCATATCTGAGGCATCCTTAAATTGGTCCTCCTTGTATGCTTGTTTTGCTGCAGGTTCTTGGACTATCAAGGTCAAATAAGATTCAACCTTCTGACACATACAATAGGCATAGGAGTAGTTACACGAGGGACACAAATCTTGATCTTGAGCCATATTGTTTTGAGGGACTATGGCCCTACTTTGGTTTACATTTGAGGTTGAAGCCTGGCCACCCTACCTACTCTAATCAAAATAATGGTTCCAATGATTAGGATTTGGAGGCCTACCACTACTCAGAGTTTGATATTGCAATTGATGAGGCTTACTACCTTGAGCTTGCTGTCTTTCTAAAGTCACCACTTTGTTTCTCACTTTCTGCATCATAGAGAAATTATCCTCCAGCCTCCTTCCTTGGTCTTCTAACTTCCTGTCTTGATCTTGCAATCTTTTATCAAGGTTGTTCTCTTGATCCTACAATCTTTTATCAAGGTTCTTGTCTCTTTTGTCCATGTTCTACATCATATATTGTATCATCTCCTTGATTTCATCTATCCCATGTGACGATGTGGAAGCTTGAGGGACTAGAGTAAGGGATTGTGATATAGAAGTTGTGGGAAGGGGAGCCATTGCTGGTTGATGATTTGGAACATCAGGGAGGAAAGGCATAGGAGGCCTTGGAGCTAACTTACCTCCTTGTATCAATATGTTTTCTACCCTTATTGCTATTTCATAAGCATTAGGAAAGGTATCTCCTCCCATAGTTTGGGTTGTAGTAGCAATATCGCTATTAAAAGCTCTAAGGTAATGCAAGAAGGCATTACCAGGGGTAAGCTTCACTGAAGTAGGTATTCTACCCCATGTTTTTTGGAATCAATAGTTAAAATCAGTCATACATTCATGGGGGGTTCTTTTTATAGTAGTCAACTGATCTAAAAGTGACAAATAGTCACTCTTATCCTCAAAATGTTTGCACAATCCTGCTCCTAATCCATCCCAATCTGTTATAGAACCATGAGCTAAACCTCTATACCATTGTAGTTCTTTTACTTTCAAGGATGAGGCTATGAGCCTAACTACAACATCATCCTCTGTAATGCCATGGATATTGCAGACATTTGCAACCTCTTGAATGTGTTCTGAGGGGGAAATAGAAGTTTCACCAGTAAATTCTGGTATACTTTTGAGTGTAGCTACTGGTATGTCATGTCTTTGGGCTAACAAGAGAGGGCTCCCACCATTAAAGGTGGCAAAAGTATGAGCTCTAGGCAATTCCATATAGACAAGTGATCTATTGATATGTGTTGATGGTAGTCTAGGCTAAGATATAACAGCAGGAGGAGTATAGATAGATCTTGCAGGAGTATTTGTTACTACTGCACTCCTAACTGGTGATAAAGATATTCTAGTCTTCCTTCTTCTAGGGTTTGAAAGTGAAAGCTCTTGGTATTGAAAATTACCTCTAGAAGATGTCCTTGTCGTAGCTCTGGGCATGAATCACTGCAACTTTGGTGGTATGGAACCAAATATGTGTTTGAAGCTCAGAGTCACCAAGTATTTTGAAGAATGAGCCTCTTGAAGGCTTAAACACCGAAGCTAGTACTATCTCTTCAGTATTAATCTTGAAATCTTCCCTTTTGACCCCAGTAAACTTGAACTTTTCTTAAATGAGTCCCATTGGGCATGCCAAAAACTATTGTCACTTGGGTTTGCACCCTTGTCCAAAGCCTATGCATGAGGACAACCTAGTGAAACATGGAAACAACTTCCAACTTGTGGGACTTGAATTGTGAGGTTGAGTCTCCAGAG
The DNA here is from genome assembly GCA_028749045.1 of Cupressus sempervirens. Classification (NCBI taxonomy): domain Eukaryota; kingdom Viridiplantae; phylum Streptophyta; class Pinopsida; order Cupressales; family Cupressaceae; genus Cupressus; species Cupressus sempervirens. The sequence goes on along the minus strand of CM053784.1, from coordinate 271,629,794 downwards.
AAGGCCAGCTTCCTCTTACTATTAGGGTGCACCTAACTACTCTTGGAGGGGAAAAGGGAGGAGAGCATGAAGAAAATCTACCTAATCTAATCTAAAGAGGTGATGCACCAAAATAGAGCATTTAGACCAATCTCTGCCCATACATGTACTATCAAACTAGAATGAAACCAAGGATATACGCATTCAGACTTGCTTTAATCTAATAACCACATACAGATCAGAGAACTAGAATAATGACACAAGAAAAGAGAAGATTCACTTATACATCATTCACAGGCCAAAAGAGATACAGTCATGTAGGTTACAGATATCCACAAAACACTAGTGGAGGCAAATAGTTCTTGCACTTTCATGCCAATGGCTGAAAGAGATAAGGCAGTATGTCATACAGTTCAGAGGCATAGGGGAATTTACACTGGAATTGTAGAGTAATAGAAAATAACAACAAAGAATGATTCGACCTTAACAAAATCTACAAAATTTTCCTTTATAGTTCAGGCATAACTAAGATCTCTTCTAGCTAAAGTGACTTCGCAACTACCTACCATTAAGTCCTGTAGAGAACAATCAAGGGGAAATCTGATCTAGATGTGGATCCAGACACAATGATTTGGAACAGGGCCCTGAGAAGACAAAAATGGCACCATTAATTGTCCTAGTTAGGTAGATGGGTTAAAATATGGGTGATGGAGTGTTCTTCTTGTTCTGCATTCATTTTATGGTAGTTGGGATCGATCATGAAGATCAGATCATGCAACAAATCTGATTCCTTATCATTTTTTTTGCATGAATAAGCAGGGTCAGCCAGTCAACCTATTTCTATAAGCAGGATGGACCACGTGGACCAACAGGCTCTTTTTATTTTGCCACCTCACGAAAGTCCTACATAGTTGACCATCTCTTTCATCACTAACTGCGCCAACTCCTCAAACTCCAGTTGCAATGGTTACACTAACTGCCAGTTGTTAACTATCAACCTTGGCCAACCTCACAAGACACGTATCACCAAGGCACTATGTTGCTATGGTTATCTTCCTTGCAACTCTCCATAGTGAGATAGTGCCCACCATGGATCTTTCTTAATCTGATGATCGTGGAGACTCGTCATATTCTGCGCTTTACTTTTCAACTTTTGGGCTCACAAAATGTTGTCAGCACACCTAGTATCTACTTGGCATAACCTAGCATCATCCTTGAGGTTCACGAGATAACACGAGCCTAGCTCGCATGTATCACTAAGGTGCTATGTCACTATGGTATATAGTGTGCAACTTTCAATAGCGCAATAATGCCAACCATTTATCTTCCTAAAATTTGATGATCGTGAAGACTCGTTATAATACTATGCTTGTTCTTACCCCAGGCCCATCATACTTGGTGCCATCTCGGCAACTGCACCACACTCGAATGACACCTAGCAATCCTTGGCACACATACCTTGGCGAGACCTAGCCCCCCTAATCCACGTAGTGACAGGGTGCTATATCACTATGGTTAAAATTCTCATAGTTCTCCATAGCGAGATAGCACTTGTCATAGATCTACCTTAGATCTACAGTGATCCACAAAACTATACAATTGCGTCTCGAGCTGGTTGAATGGACCAATGAAAAATGCCACCGTATTTTGACCCATCTGACAACTGCCACTAAGGATGAGATGCACTATCACTTTGAAGAAGGGCGAGCCCATTACATCATCTATGCCATGCATCGCTGAGGCGTTATGTTGCTATGGGTATCAATCGTGCAACTCTCAATAGTGACATGACGCCAACCATGGATCAAATTCACATCTACGACGCTCAAACTCTTTGCAAGACTGCATACCTAGTTAATTGGATGGGCCAATAAGGTCTGCCTATGTACTATAACCTGTCTGATAGCTGCCATGGAAGACAAGTTGCCTATTTATCCTGCAGCCCACAAGACAGAAATAGACCCACACACCACGCGTCACCGAGGTGCTATATCGCTATGGTTAAAATTCTCGCACTTCTCCATAGCGAGATAGCGCCCATCGTTGATCTTAACTGATCTAATGATGAGCAAGATAGATCTCACTTCTTAGTGCATAGCCAATAGGAACTGGCCACATGCCAACTATCTAACAAATCTTCATTGATGTCTGACAGGGCACACCTAGGACCCACCATACTTCCAAACCTTGCCGCAGGATCACTTTTCGTCTAGGCGCTATGTCGCTAACAGCATGAAGCTCAAATTTTTTGATAGTGCCATGGCGCCCACTGTGGAACTGGTAAAACTTGGTGCCAGAGCAATAATTGAGGAAAAGGGGACACACCTGACATGCGACAGAAGGGCACTATGTCACTAACGTATCCACCATGCAACTTCCCATGGCGAGATTGTGCCAACCATAGATATTATTTAGATTGGATGATGAAAGACTTGCGGGCCGCAGAACATATTATAAGGTTTGATCGAGCATTTAAAATAATATTAACTCTGCACACTAGCTGTTGGTGGGTAAACATTTGAAATTTGAATCCTGGCGGGGGCGTAAAAATGATAACAGTACCATCAGCTCTAGATGGGTAGGTGAACCCTAGTGACACCTATATTCTAGCTTTGAAGAGCCTCCATCATTTGTGGCCACCTCATACTGAGTTCCCAAGGTGCTCTAAGTGCATTTTGAGGTCGATCTTCCAAGGGTTGTAACCCATATCTCATGAGTTCTATTGATGAAATGTCAAATACTACAAGATAGTCATGTTGATGACTAAAATAACCTATCTCATTTTTGAGAGATCACATTTCGTTTGGATTTGGCACAACGATCTTGCTCAATGCCAAAACTCACAGTGTGCCTTAGTTCACAAGTGCATCATAGTGTAACTTTGAAATCAATTCTATTAGCTCATATGGGTGGATAAACCCTAGTGACACCCTTTTTCTAGCCACAGAGAGCCTCCATTTTTCATGGCCACCCCGTACCAAGGAGTTCCTAAAGTGCTTTAAGTGCATTTCAAGGTTGATTTTTTGATGGTTATAACTCAGAGCTAATGAGGGCTATCGATGAAATGTTGAATACTAGAAGATGGCCATGCTGAGGAATAGTGACACCCTTGTTCCAGCTTTGAGGAGCCTCCATCAGTCGTGGCCACCTCATATTGACAAGTCTCCAAGGTGCTCTAAGTGTGTTTCAAGGTTGATCTTCTGAGGGTCGTAACTCAAAGATCATGAGGGATATCAATGAAATTTTTAATACTATAGGATGGTCATGCTGAGGAATAAAGTAACCTATATCATTTTTAAGAGATCACATTCTTTTTGGAATCAGTACAACGATCTCGCTCGATGTCAAAACTTGCAATGTGCTGTTAATTCATAGGTGCATCACAACATAACTTTGAAACTATTGATCTTGACATCAAATTACTAGTGCCATTAGCTTTGGATAGGCAGATGAACCCTACTAACAACCTTGTTCTAGCCATGAAGAACCTCCATCATTCACGGCCACCCCATACTGAGAAGTCTCCAAAGTGCTCTAAGTGTGTTTTGAGGTCAATCTTTAGAGGGTCATAACTCAAAGCTCATGAGGGCTATCAATGAAATGTTGAGCTAGAGGATGGTCATGATGAGAAATAAAATAAACTATCTCATTTTTGAGAGATCACATTCTATTTGGATTCGACACAACGATCTCACTTGATGCCAAAACTCACAATGTGCCTTAGTTTATAGATGCATCACAACGTAACTTTGAAAGTGCTAATCTTAGAATTGAATCATCAGCACCATTAGCTCCAGATGGTTGGGTGAAATCTAGTGATGCCCTTGTTCTAGCTTTGGAGAACCTCCATCATTCATGACCAACCTATACCGAGGAGTCCCTAAGGTGCTCTAAGTGCGTTTCAAGGTTGATCTTCTGAGGGTCGTAACTCAGAGCTCATGAGGGCTATCAATGAAATGTTCAATTCTATAGGACAGTCATGCCTAGGCCTAAAATAACCTATCTCATTTTTGAGAGATCACATTTCATTTGGATATGGCACAATGATCTCACTCAATGCCAAAACTCACATTGTGCCTCAGTTCACAGCTGCATCATAGGGTAACTTTGAAACCTCTAATCTTTGAATTGAATTGTTAGTGCCATTAGCTTTGGATGGGTGGGTAAACCCTAGTGACACCCTTGTTCTAGCCATAGGGAGCCTCCATCATTTGTGGCCACTCCGTACTGAAGAGTCTCCAAGGTGCTCTAACTATGTTTTGAGGTTGATCTTACCTCGTGAGAGCTATCAATGAAATGTTGAATGCTATAGGATGGTCACTTTGAGGCCTACAATAACCTATCTCATTTCCAAGGTGCTCTAAGTGTGTTTTGGTGGGTGAACCATGGTGACATCTTAAGGGATTTTAGAGATTATTTCAAATTAAACATATATGATAGCATTTCAAATTAAACATTGCATCAAAATTTGATAATAAAGGTTTTTAAAATGTTATTCACAAACATGATGAAAATGAATGATATTCCATAATCATGAATAATACACATGATCCACAATAAATTGAACAATAATATACTAAATTAATATGTATATCATTGTGCATATAAATGACAAAAATATATATCCTCAAAAAATTTCTCCTCTTGGCTGGATGTCTTCTCGCTCAGCTCTCTCTATGGTAGCTTCTGCTCTAGACTCAGGAGAGGTAATCATGGTTACTAATGTGTATGCACCTATTGATCTTGTGGGAAAGGATGAACTTTGGGAACATATTCAATATGTTAGAAATTGTCATCCTTATCATCCTTAGGTGTTAGCAGGGGACTTCAATTCAGTTTTAAGTCTGGAGGAGAAGCATGGTGGTTTGGCTAGATTGGGGCCTTCTTCTGCTCTTTTTTGGCAACATATATCTCTTTTGCATCTCTCTGATGTTAAGCCTTCTAATGGTCTCTATACCTGGAATAATCATAGGACTGGTGTTGCTCCTATCTCAGAACGTCTGGATAGATTTCTTGTTTCTTGCTTCTGGGTTAGTGGCACCCTTACTATCTCTTCAAAAATCCTTGATTGGAGGGGTTCAGATCATTGGCCAATCAAATTTTCTGCTATAGGGGCTTATGTTCCAAAGCATCCTCCTTTTAAGTTCCAGTTGATGTGGCTTTGGGACTCCTCTCTTCATGATTGTGTTTTTTTTTGGTGGAAAGATGGTGCTCCTGCATATGGTACTGCAATGTTCTCATTTTCTAAAAGGCTTCAATATGTTAAAAGGAAGCTCAAGATATGGAATAGGGAATGCTTTGGGAACCTTCACTTTATGAAGATGCTTGCTCAAGAAGATCTTGATGTCATCACAAGGGAGATTAGAGATCGAGGTTTCTCAGAGGATCTTGGCAAGGCTGAATCCCTTGCTTCTAGAGCTCTAGAAGAATGGGAACTTCGAGAGGAAATTTTTTGGAAGAAAAAGGCTAGAGTTGATTGGCTCCAGGAAGGTGATCGTAATACTACCTTTTTCCATAAAACAGTGCAATCTCATCGGAATCAGAGCACTATCTCTTCTTTGGTTACTTCTCAAGGTATTCAACTGAATTCCTTGCCAGCTTTGTTCCAGGAGGCTATTTGGTACTTCTCTACCCTCTTCTTTGAGGACTCTCCTCCTACTGATAATGAAGAAGATCTTATTTTGTCCTGTATTCCTTCCCTTATCACTTAGGAAATGAATGATTATCTCATGCGTCCTATTTCTTTGGAAGAGCTGGAGGAGGTGGTCTTTGGCATGCCTAAAGGGAAGGCTCCTGGTCCTGATGGCTTTCCAGTTGAATTCTTTTAGGAATTTTGGGACATCATTAATCATGATTTGTTGGAGGTGGTTAAAGAATCCTATGCTAGCAAGCAGATGCTTCGAGCTTTGAACTCTACATTCTTGACTCTTATTCCTAAGAGAGAGGGTGCTAATCAATTGGAGTTTTTTAGACCAATTGCCTTATGTAATTTGGTTTACAAAGTTATTACTAAGTTGATTGCTGAGAGATTGAAAAGGTGGCTTCCCATTATTATCTCAGAAGAACAAGGTGGTTTTGTTGCTGGCAGACAAATTTTGGATGGGGTGGTTATTGCTACTGAGGCTATTCACTCTATGGCTACTTCAAGGGAGAGAGCCATGTTTGTTAAGTTGGATATGGCTAAGGCCTACGATAGAGTTAAATGGAGTTTCCTAAGGAGTATTCTTCTTTCTTTTGGATTTAGCTCTAACTGGGTGAGTTGGATTATGAGTTGTGTTACTTTTGCCTCTTTTTCTGTTCTTATTAATGGTCAACCTTCTCAACTATTTGGTGCTTCTAGAGGCCTCTGCCAGGGTGACCCTCTCTCCCCATATCTATTCATCATCATGGCTAAAGGCTTGGGCAGATTCATTAACCATCAGGTGTCCCAGAATTCTATTCAAGGCTGGCGGTGGGGTAATGGCTTAGCTTCTCTTTCCCATCTTCAATTTTTTGATGATTCTGCTCTTGTTGGTCTTGCTAGGATCAAGGAAGCTGAAGCCTTTTGACATGCTTTGGATTTTTATTTGGTAGCTTCAGGCCAAAAAGTTAATGAGCACAAATCTTCCATTTACTTTTTTAACACTCCTGATTCTATTCAGCACAGGATTGTTGGTATCCTACGGTTTCATATAGGATCACTTCCTTTGACTTATCTTGGCATCCCTATTGCTGTTTCCAGGCAGCCACGTCTCTTCTAGAAAAATTTTATTACCAAGCTTCAGGATAAGGTAAATCATTGGACTCATAGATGGCTTTCTACTGCTACCCGGGTTACTCTTCTTCAAGCTGTTATCCAAGCTCTTCCTACTTATCGAAGCATGGTTCACGCTGCACCTATTTACTTTCTCAAGGAGTTTGATGCTCTTTCTCAACAATTCCTTTGGAGTGGCAATTTTCATAGTACTAAATGGAGCTTGGTTAATTGGGCAACTGTTTGTAGGCATAAAAAGGAGGGTGGTCTTGGTCTTTGATCTACTCTATTGAGTAGTCAAGCTTTGGCTACTAAACTTTATTGGCAATGGTGCTCTGGACAACATCAACTTTGGGCTCATATTATCACTCATAAATATTTTCATGGTGCTGATCCTTGCTCTATTTCTGCACTTCCTCTTGAAGGTCATGGCTCAATGGTTTGGCATACTTTGAAGACAAGTGCGATGTTGGTAAAGAGGGGTTTGTTTTGGATATGTAAAGGAGGTTCTCAGGCTTTGTTTTGGTCTGATGCTTGGGATGGATTCCCTTCCATTTTATCCATATACCCTCATCTTCAGCCTCTTTGTGACTCTTTTCTTGCCGCTGGATGGGATAAAATGGCTCATTACAAGACTCCTTATCAATTGGGACCTGTTGTTGGTTACAGATGGAAGCATTCTTCTGATTGGCCTCCTGGAGGTACAGACATGGATCGTCAGGAGCTTTCTCAAATTTTGGCCTCTAGAGAGTGTTCTTCTTTGCTTGGTCCAGATGTTTTGGCTTGGGGCAGTACCTTGTCTGGTAAATATCATGTCTCTGTTGGGTATCAGGAGATAACTAGACAATTATTTGGGGATGCTGAGGTCCCTTGGTGGAAGCAAGTTTGGAATAAAGTTTCTTGGTCCAAGTGCAATTTTTTCATGTGGCTAGTGGCTCACAACTGTTGTCTTACCTGGGATAATATTTGTAAATGTGGATTTCAGGGCCCCTCTTATTGTGTTTTGTGTGGTAATGGAGAGGAGTCTATCTCCCATCTGTTCTTCCATTGCTCCTATTCTACTCAGATATGGAACCTTTGGTGGCGCGCTTGGGGTTGCTCTTGTCGGCATGCTTCCTCTTTGCCTGAGTTTTGGGCCCGCTTGGGTACTGCTCCCTCCAAGTCTTCTTTTCTCCATGTTGCTTGGATTGCTGGCCCATCTTTCATGCTTTGGCATATCTGGTTGGAGAGGAATCGTCGCATATTCCAAGATGTTCGGCTTGGTGTTTTGCATCTTTGGTGGAAAATATCACATTCTCTTCAGGAAACTATTCTTGTGAAGTGTGAGCTTGATGGGGGTATGGATCCGGTTGATCTTGCTATCTGTAATCGCCTCAATTTTCATTTGCAGGATGGGGCTGCAGCTCATAGGTTTCCTTCTATGTCCAGGAAGCTTCATCATTAGAGGAAGGGTCGGGTTAACCGGGATGGGCACTGGACTTCTCCCTGTGGAGTTCTGAAAATTAACACTGATGGTTCTTCCTGTGGGAATCCTAGTTCGGCTGGTATTGGCGGAGTGGCTGATTGTAGTTCTGGGGATGTTAAATTTTTCTTCTCAGTTCATAAGGGTGATTATACTAACAATCTCATGGAAGCTCAAGCTATTTTATATGCTATGGAATAGTGTTGCTTGCGGGGATGGAGTAAGATTATCTGTGAGTCTGATTCCCAGGTAGTGGTGAATATGCTTTCTTCGCAAGAGCTTGAGGATATTAGTTGGTAGCTGGCTACTATTGTTAAGCAGATTCTTTTCTTCTCTTCCTCTTTTCAGTTCATTAGGTTCACGTATATTCCTCGTGAATGGAATAGAACTGCTGATTGTTTAGCCAAATGGGCATCTAGTCATGATCCGAGTTGGAATATTAGGGATAGGAGGCAACTGTCCTTTGAGATGGTGCAAGAATTTGATAATCTTGTTGCTCAGGATTGAGCTCCTTTTTGAGCTCTCCTTTTTGTATTCCTTTCTGTCTTAATAAATTTTTACCCCTCTTTTTGCAACATGTATCCATAGACAAATTACACACACACACACACACACACACACACACACACACACACACACACACACACACACACACACATATGTATATATATATCAAAACTTTCATGTATCCATAGACAAATTATGCAAATCTATATCAAAATACAAAGATCCATATACAAAATTTGGCTAATCATGCCATCACAATGTGTATAATATCAATGTTTCTATATATAATAGGGCATATGCCATCTCAAAATGTCTCACGATGCATCCTATGACAACTGCACTATCATATGTTACTAGTGGATGACCAAAATGCAACCTCTCCACCACTCTAGGTGGATTGGATGCCTCCTACATAGACAAAAAAGGAAAACCCAAAGTTAGACTACTAAATTTATATGATTTTATGTATCTAACATTGAATTACTCAAATGCATAATGATCATTTTTTTAATGAAGATTTATATTATTAAACTTTCATCACAAATACCTCTCTCGTCAACCTCTTGTACTAGTCAGGAGTCCTCTCATATGTCCTTGGCAATTGTTGAACCTCGTTGATTATGGCCTATGTATGTTCAAGTATGTTTGTCAGTTGAATCTATAAATTAAACTATAACATTATAATTCATAGAATGCTAAATTTATAAGATATAATCAAGAATTCAAACTAAAACTTACTCGTGTCAACTCCTCCTCTAGATATAATGGCTGCATCAACAAATATACAAAACTCTAGCGTCCAACCTCCTATGCACTAGGTGTTTCCTATGAGATACAAAATAATAGTTGTTAATATCATGAAAATCAATTTTGATTTTTTTTTGAAAATAAGGAAAATAAAAAACTAAATGATACTTACACATAAAATAGGGATCTCACTATGAATGGAAATGCTAGAGCATCTGTGATGTGGAATCGGCCTAGACTCATCACCAGTGGCCACACCCTATATAATAAAGAATGTAATTAAATTTCATTATCACAAAAATTTTACAAGAATGCATTGATATTTAATCACTTTAAAGGCACCTAATTACCTTTCCCTTATCAATGGGTTCTGCCTCATCCCCCACACTCTACCCCCCACTGACAAGTGATACCTACAAGATAAAAGAAATATTTGAAACCATATATGCTCCAATATCAAATAGAAAAAATAATGAGAACACAATATAATATATTGTAGATGTCTCAAGACCAAGTGAAATAGCTAAGAGCATGACATTATCAACCTGTCTAAGCTTCTCCTCAGTCATCAACTAAACATGAAAGAAGATCACATACATGTATAAGTTAGTATGGTTTAAAAATTAAAATTACTCTATTATAAAGATTAACTTTAAATCAAAAATGTCATAACAAAAAAATGTATACACGTACTGACATAGAAGGATTTTATGCCTCTACATGCCCCTCCTCTCTCATGTTAGGGTGTGTAGCATATATACATGCATCTAGTGTATCCCCCTAAAATATAAACTGATACTTAGAAAGATCACCTATAGGACCCAAACAAATATTATTACATGTTATGCAAGTATGGGGCACACAAACATGTGATGAGCTTGTTGATGATGAACTCATGCTAGCATCATCAACATGGGGAGGCAACACTCACCTAGCTTGGGATATCAATAGGCTACTCAATCTATGGATCACTCTAATAGTCTGAGAGCTAGCCTCTGCAATGATATTGGGATGTTGCATTGGAGGAGAGGGGAGACATTAGTAGGAGGGACAAAAGTGCTAGCTTTCTTCCATTGGGCAAAGGGTCTATCCTGAGGATCTCCTCCTCTTCCTACACCCATGTTGGGCCTCATCCTCCAATAGTTCACCTTGGGGCCCAACACAAATTTGGCATACAATTTTCTAAAGAAATAAAATGGCACCTCTAAATTGTTGTGTGGAGGGATGTCAAAAACCATCCACCAATGATCCCAAAAGTTTGCATGCATAGCCTCCTTTGTGCACCATTTAATTGATAGTTTGGGCTTTGTGCATTCTACTTGTTTATCAATTTTTGGGTCCACAAAAAAGTTAACTATATCATCTTTAGTTATAATTAGGGCCGCAACTTCATCGTAGTCCAACCCATCATCAAACATGGGATAACATGGGAGCCAATGCAGGTATAGTGTTATATGTGGTTCGCAAAACCCTCAGTTCGACGAGATTTTCAAATATCAAATCTTCAATTTGAGGAGGGTTTTGAGGGGGTAGGAGATCATTTGGTGGACAATTTTGAGGGGGTATTGGATTTTTTCATGGAGGGTTACAAGGAACATTGTTTCTTGCCTCAGTATCATCATTTGGGTTAGCCATACCTATTAATTTGCAAGACATAATTTCTATTAAAAAAACCTAAATTTCAACAATTTCTATTAAAAAAACCTAATTTTTAACAAATTCAATTTAAAATAACTAATTTATAATAATATTCATTCAAAACATTAAAATAAAACAAAAAAAACTTACTTTATTTGTTACCCATTCCGAAATTTGATACCCGAATCGACCTCCACACTCAAACAAAAAAACACAATGTGAAAAGAGGCTCCTAGGTTCTTTTTTTAAAAATCTATGCTACATGTTTCAAGTATCCTATTTCACACTAGTAAATTTGAACTCAATTTTTGATGAATTTTGGTTGAAATTTTGACCCAAGTTAGTTGAAATTTTGACCAAGCAGTTCGTGGTAATTTTTCTCATTGAAATTTTGACCAACCTATAGGTTGTTCAAAATTTTGACCAATACGTTTGTCAAAATTTTTTAATTTTTGGTAGCTATGATTTGTCATTGTTGGCCAAATTTTTGACTAATTTTTGGTCAATTTTTTTTAGAATTCGAGAAAATTTCGACCAATCTCTTGATAGAAAACTATCAAGAATTAGTCAAAATTTCCACCAATGTTTGGTCAATTTTTTTTAATCATAGGTGGAAATTTCGACCAATTTCTGGTAGAAAACTATCAAGAATTGGTCGAACTTTCCTCCAATGTTTGGTCAATTTTTTTTTATAATATGTGGAAATTTTGACCAATTCTTGGTAGAAAACTATCAAGAATTGGTCAAAATTTTCACCAATGTTTGGTCAAATTTTTTGTTATGCTATATCAAGCAATTGTTTCTTATCCAAGCCATTTAATTTGAAATCTTTTAAATCTCTAGAAAGATAAAGTTGGAGTTGGAGAATTTTTCTTCTCAAAGGTGTCCTTTGATTGTAAAGCATCCATTCCATTATCTATTGAAATAGATAATGGAATGGACGTTGTACAATCAAAGGACACCTTTGAGAAGAAAAAATCTCCTGCTCCAACTTTATCTTTGCAGAGATTTAAAAGGTTGCAAATTAAATGGCTCGAATAAGAAACAATTGCTTGATATAACATAGGGCACCATCAATTATGTGAGTGATGTAGATGCAACCAATTTTTTTTGGGTCAAAGCCACCAATTAATATAATGTTTCTAATCTTCACAAGGTCGACATTGTGGTTGTAAGGGATGTGGAGAGGGAACATCTTCATTGTCCACTTCATCACTTATTAACTTGCACCACAGAAAAATGGTCTTCATCTTTTTTGTGGGCTCCTATCCCCTATGTGAGTGCTGATGTAGAAGTCAAAGTAGAAAAAATAAGTGAAAGCATGTTGAATAAGGTTTATAATATTGACTTGGTCAACATTGTTGATCTAAGGACAATGGACTAGGCAATTCTTCAATGTCCAATTAGGGGTAGCATTGTATCTTCTTTAATTGTTACATGTAGAGCCCCAGGAGGAAATAGGTTGTTGGCTACTTCTTCTAGCCAGATTTCCATATGCATCTTTTATTCATTGTAGGAGACGTCTCCCATTGGTATTATCTCTAGATTGGCCAGATTTCCATTCCATCTTTTATGACAAAAAAAATCATCCCTGCCTAATAATGATTTCACACTTTTAAGATCAAACAAATTCCATTTCATCGGTAGATTTGTTATATAATGCACACATAAGCTCATCATACAAGTTGAGCTTTAGGAAGGTCCAGATGATCTTTGTCATCATTATGGCTATGATGCCATTTTTTATTATGAGGAGTATCATAAAAAATGCTACCAACTGCATATGAACATGGGTTTTGGCTATTACAATTTAAGGCCACAAGGGGCACACATTCAATAGAAATATTAAACTTCCTTAAAAACAAGGGAATTTTGAAAGGTTCCCTCAGCCTTAACATTAGGTTTTAAAATGGTACCCAAAATTTTCCATAAGAGTAGAGTCACCCCCAAAGTTTAACTACTCCCTCTATGTGAACATCCTTTCCACTTCAATATAAAAGAGCCCACCTCTTTAGGAATAGAAAAGGAAGTGATTGGAAGAAGGGGGGCATATCAAACTTCCAACCCTTACTCCAATAGCTATAGGAAGAAGACCACTTACAAGCATCCTCTAGCATAGAGCAAGTCTCCACTTCCATTGAGAAAATGTTGTCCTATAATTGTTTCTTAAATTTTTGGTATTTTAGTGTTACAAGTTGTCAAGGTGTATGCTAAAGGAGTCCAAAGAAATCCCTGATCTAATTAAAAAACCATGTCATAGAAATTCATTATATTCTATCAGCCTTTTCCACATGATGTCCACTATGCAATCCTAACCTTTGGCACTATAATTAGACAACCATAAATTAAATGTACGAGTTGGAACAACACAGGCCCAAATAAATGCTTTGCTATCTCAAATTTCAACAATCTTGGTGATGCAATAAATAATAAATAGAAATAATACTTCTTATCATACAAAATATAATGATGCAACAACATTTTTAAATTGGAACATTTAACCCAGATGCAAATGTATTGAGTCTTTCAATTCAAAAGAAAGTTTGGAATTTATAGCAGACCATATATATGTTCTCATTTGTCTATGTATTTCACATAGGCATATACAATGTCAACATTGTCATTAACCTTTCTAGTTACATCCCCCAGTTCAAATAGAAGCCAACTCTAACATTGTGGTTGCATGTCAAATGTTTAGGATTTACTATTGAAGAACTTTATCCTTGCAAAAATGTAGACACTACAATTTTCTAGGCTTTGTACATTGCAGCAATAATCTCTGTCGGCTTGGATATGAAATTGGTCTAGGCAACAAAATAGTAAAAGTAGCTATCATTAGTTATGAATGAAATGAATAGACAATAAAAGGCCTATTCTATCATATATGTGTGGTTGTATAAGATTCCTGTCTAGAATTGAACCAAAATATACACAACTTCTTGCAAGGATATTTTGTCGAACACTTAAGCTATTGTAGTAGTTTGCGACAATCTCTCTAAAAAATGCTGAAGCAACAAACCAAACACTCAACACAATAAATTGTACTCCTCTTCTCAAGCCCAAAGGCCTTGATACAATTTTATGGAAGATATATTATTTTGTAAATACACTAGTCTCATTTAAAGCATTTTCTCATACAATTATCAGTAATGATCTAGTTTGTTTTTTATTTGATACCACAGAAGTAATAATGACAAACACTTAGTAGACTATCCCTCCTACTCCAAGTTATAGGAAAAGTCATCTAGAACCAATATTAAGAAAATATTTAAGCGTCAAAGATCACTTGAATTGTAACATTACAGAAGTAACTATGCTATCATGAATTTCAGATACGTATAGTGAATAGTAATGTGCATTAAGAGTTTATAATAGAATGTTGGCCCCTGATAATACAATTTTCATGTCCCCTTCTGTTATCTAAGCCAAGGATGACACTTAGCCTATTTTACACCCCAATAGGCTTAATTTGGGATGCAAGAGATGCCATGAGGGTGGAAATATTAATAGAGTTCATATGTTGTTGATTACATTGGTTGTCTGCATTAAAATATTCAATTTGGCATTGGTAGAACTGACAATGAAATAAATAATTATTGGAACTCTCATTTGAGCAAGAAACTCCACCACAATTCCATCCTTCACACAACCCACCATTACAAGACACATTCTTGTTTGTCAACCATCATAGAGATCAACACCTTAAAGCCCTTCAATGGACTATTAGAATGTGGTAAATTGGGGGACTATGTGGTGGAAAATACACAATGGGAAAAATAATCTCCTTGAGTAGGAAATTTCACAAATACTAATATGTTCAATCAAAGTAGCAATACTGCAGATTCTATAATCACTCAATAGTTTTCACAAGAAAGAAAATTTCTAAATAGAAGTGGAGACACAATAAACTACCAGATAGCTAGTAATGCAAATGATATAACCTGGGTTCTTCATTCTAGAGTAGATGAAAGCATTGCATACTCTTCACAATGCCAAATTGAGGATTTTAATGCAGGTAAACAATGTAATCAACTCTATAATACACTTTTTCAATGTCAAATTTAATTTTAGAAACAACATGTTGGACTTATGATCGAATAGCTTCATTTAGTCCTGAAGCATCTGTGTCTCCAGTAGGATGATCACTCTGAAAAGACTGAAAATGAATTGCAGT
Organism: Cupressus sempervirens; assembly: GCA_028749045.1. NCBI lineage: Eukaryota > Viridiplantae > Streptophyta > Pinopsida > Cupressales > Cupressaceae > Cupressus > Cupressus sempervirens. Next base: position 271,614,554 of record CM053784.1, on the reverse strand, counting down.
GACCTTTAAGTCGGAATCCATTGAAAGGTAGGAAGGAGGTAGATACCAGATTAAATGATAAAGACTTAAATGCATAAAAAATAGCATATGTACTATTTTTTAATTTGGATATAACACACTTCAAACATGCTAACAAGAGTGAGCACTGTTTTGAGCTATAGCATTGCTCAATTATGGTAGAAAAAATAAACCTTTGTTTGTTCAAAAACATATTTGATTGTCTTCTCTTCCACACAAACCTCTGGATGTATCAATGAATTTTCATTATTAGACACTGATGACACACAACTCTGTTAAATAAAATTAGATTTCAGACAGCTATTAAGTGTTAAGAACTTTCAGTGATGCAAAAATATTTGAAGAAAGTCGAAAGAAAATTCAATATTCAAAGAATATAAAAGATAATATGAAATTGGTTATTATAGCAGAAAGAAAACAAAATCTCTATAATATTTAGCAGTATTTAAAGTTTAAACAAAGTCACAACTGCCATGAGCTGGTAACAAAAAATTTGGGTACAATTTTTACTAGCATTACTACTTTAGATACATACATCAGATATTTTAGGAGATTCTATGGATCTCAGAGAATAGAAAATTGAATGCTCCACTTTTGATGAAAAAAATGACTTTACATGTTGTACAAGAATTATGTGTTGGATGTTTCTATGGATGGTAAAGTAAATGTTCCATTTTAAATTTCCTTGTAGACAAAGTTAACTAAAATAGCTTTTATTTTCTTACTATGTAGAGCAATTGATATCAAGGACTTACAGAATAGCCATCCAAGGATTGTGAACCACTTTGTTGATTTAAGCATCTTCGTATCCCCTGTTGCAGGTGGACTTGATCTCTAGCAAGCTTATTTCAACTGTATCTTTTATTTTCAACAATATCAATATTTTTTACTTGGCCTAGCCCCATCCTATTAGATGCTTGATCCATGTCACTCTACTAGTAATGAATAAGAATATCATGTGTATTAAAGATAAATCACTTGAGCTAGAAACTGTATCCATCTTTATGAATCTAAAATATGACATAACAAAAAGTGGAATAGTTGTAATGGAGAAACATTATGAATGAGCCAACTTCAGCATCAAATTCTTGAATAACAATCAAACTATACCTCATATTTGTAATATTTACAACAAGATAGAAACCTTCCTCTTTGTTCACTATCTACATTAGCCATTTGATTAGATTCAGGATTAATGGAATGGTTCTAAGACACTGAACATCTTCTTCTCTGCCCATGTATAGCTTTAGATTGATAATTATTAACATCATTAGGTCTAATATGAGACAATGATTGCCCTCTTCTATCACTTGAGTCCACCTTGCTTTTCTCTATGAGTTTGGAGGCTTCTTCCAGTACTGTGGATCCTCTAAAAAGGGGATAAACTATCACATTTCCAAAATCCATTTGGCCATTCAAAAAATGTTTGTTGATGAGGAGAATTGAGAATAGTTATTTGAAGCATCATTTCTCCTTGATCTCCTATGGGCTCCATTTTGAGAGGAATCTAATTTTCCTTCGTCTATTGAGGTTGCAATTTTTTCTTGTAAGCCAAGCAAGGATCTTTTAGAAGTTGATTTAAATGCTACTACAACCATCACTAGTTTGAGCACATGCCAACCTAATTGAAAAGAAAAAACACATATATTATCAACTTACACATAAAATTTGGTAATTCCCCAAAAAGGAGAATAACTAGAATAATAAAACAAGTGTAGGTCCATTTATCTAGGGCAGTGGATCTTAAAACAACCGCTCCTACAATCCACCACTTAACAAAGCCTAATCAAAATTTTAGTAAATATCTAAATAATGGGTCTATTTCTTCTATAAATGCAATACTTTAGGTTAGAAAAGTAAGAGGGAAATTTTATACCAATAGCTTTGTATCAAATTAATTTTAAGCTACCCTCTAAAATGTAAAATATGGAGAAAACAAATCACAAAATAAGCATGGCTTAGTTAGATTAAATCACAATCCTACACCACCATAACATTATGGTGTCTTAAAGTATATATAACTAATATTTCTCGCACTGATCCTGTAGTTCACTTTATTTGTTGGAGAAAAGCTCTAAATATCAACTAGAAACTAAACAGCTTCAATTGATCTGTCATTAACATAAAATTTTCTCTACTAACTACCTAGTACAAATTTTAAACTTATGGAAGTCTGATTTATGATTTTTTGTTTAGTGTCGTCTATGGTATTTTCTTAAAAAACCATTAAATTGACTTGCAATTGTGAAGATAAGTGCCATAGATTTTGTAATATTGCAAAAAGTGAACTAAACTCATGCCATAGTCTCTCCATGCAATCTTTCAAACTAAATCACTCCATGCAATCTTTACAAACCAATTCACTGCAAAGAGATTTACAATAACATTATGGAACTTGAAAGCACTTCTACAATACTCTGCCATACTCGTCTTTCTTTGCAACTTGCTTCTTGCTTAGTTGCACAAACAAGATACAACTCCCAAACTCTAGAATTACATGACTTAGATGATCCTTAAAGCATGTATACCAAATATAAAAAAATGTACAGAACAAGATCCCAATGACACAAAAAATTGAACAGAATCCCAAAAAGATTGATTTTCCATGAATTTGCTCAAATCTGTCAAATGTGGATTGTGTTCAGCTACCCTTCTAGCTTTGTTTGGACCAGACATGTTATTCTTATTCTAAACATGCTTGATAAGTTTAGTTGAAACTAGATATATTGGATAGGGATTGTTCTAAGCTGCTTATGGTTCCACAATATCTTGGATTACCCTTGAACCCTCTACATCTACCTCATTCATGTGTTGGACCTATGATCAATTAATATCACAATATTTTGATTAGAGAAGAGAACCTCAAATCACATTCTATGGTCTACCATCACAATGATGATTCAAATAATTTTGAAATGAAAAATGATATCATATTCAACCCACATTATTCATCATCACATTCATAGTATATTGGTGGTAGCATTTTTGATGATACTCCTCATAATGAACAATGAAATCATAGCCATAATGATGACAAAGATCATCTGGACCTTCCTCAACTCAACTTGTATGATGAGCTTCTATGTACATTATTCAAAAAATCTACCCATGAAATGGATGCTATTCGATCTTAAAAGTGTGAAATCATTATCAGGTTGGGATGATATTTTTTTGTCATAAAAGATGTAATGGAAATCTGGACAATATAGAGATAATACCAATGGGAGAGGTCCATATGGCCAGATTTCCATAGGTTTTAGGAGGAAAGATGCTTGAAATTTGTTGTTCCTAATCACAACTCTATTAAAGTGAACATCATGGGAGACATCCCAAAACCCTCCTCCTCCTCCTCCATAGGCACCTTCTTCTTATGCTTCTGTGGAAAAAATCCCCACCAACAACGGAGAAAAGGCAAGATTTCCTACCAGAGGAAGTAAAATTAGAAGGCACATGATGGATTAATTGCTTCTCCCCCACTTAGTTTCAGCCCTATCTTGTAACTCAGAAGATGAAGCAAGAATTAGAGCTTGGGTAAAACTCTAGAGTGCCAAAGTTGGATCTAAATCAAGCAAACTTGAGGTAAAATTGTGCATTCTTTTTGAATTCATTTATATTACTCAAACTCTGAGCATTAATTTCATGGTTGGCATAGTTTTAAGCATATGTGTCCACTTCCATGAAAATAACAATGACTACCTATTCCCATGTGCATCGACGACATAGTAGATGGAATCAGGAATAAAAGCATCATACTCTATTATTTTTTCATTGTAGGTTTATTAAAATGTAATGCTTTTAACCTTGTCAACAGCAAGTGAAAGGAAAATGCTTTTTAAGTGTCTTCAAATCATGCAATGCTTCTAAAAAAGTCTACTAGTATTCCTTAATCATTAGAAGTTCATAAGAAACAAATGAGTGATCAAAATCACAAAGGAAAAATGAAAAAATCAACTACTTTATAGCATTTGAATCCCATACTAATCTACACTCCCCTTCATCCCATGCCTTCCAAAAACCAATTGCTATATTGCATTTGAATTTCAATCCAATTTGCACTCCCCTTCATCTCATGCCTTGACCATGCAATGTTAAGTGTCTCTCAATTGTCCTAACCAATCCATGTTAGTATTGATTCATTACAAACTCATTAATGGCCTTAAATCAAGTTTCCCTCATAATCTTGAACTAGTCATTAGATTTCTAAAATTTGAATTTCTAACTCTTATTTAATTGCTTTTAAAATCATTCTAAAAAACCAAACTTTGGACTATGATTGGCTTTGGATCTATCTATCATATCAAATGATTTATAAGCCTATAATAATCAAATGATTCTAGTTTTCCTCTAACCTTATAAAAAATAACTAAAAAAATTATTGTAAAAAATTGAAAATGACTTTTCAACCTTGTCAGTTTATTGTGACTAAACAATTTAAACTTAAGAGAATAACTACCCAAATTTGGATCTATGATACTCCACCTTATGTGGAAATTTTTTTAATGATAACCTCTAACATATCACCTATTTTAAGTGTAAGAAGGTAGCAAAATAGATCTAGTTCAGCATTGTTTTTAATTGACAACAAATATTAGAAAAATAAAAAGAAATTCAACTCTCTTGGACCATGGCTGGACTAGCAGTAGGTGGAGGAGATCATGAACATGTTTTTCTGTGATTCACCCTACATAAATAAGCATATTTTAATTCAAGAAGAAACAATATTATATCATAGGATATCATCTAAGAAATCATGTAAACTTAGAGAACATTGGGTAAAAACATGCATACAAACAACTTCTAGATTGCTTGCTCAAATGCATTGTCTACATCACAATATTATCAATGCAATATAATATTTGCTATTCTAATTGAGTCAAACATAGTGGACTACATCTCAATTTCATTTTTCTTGAGTATCTACCATCATTCATGATTAAAACACTTAGGTTTCCATGTATCCTTCAGTTGAGCCCTATATTACTCTCATTCTAAGGTGCAAGTTCCTCAATGAATGAAAAAATAAATTAAGGCATGTATCATAGAGGTCCACTTTCAAACCTCCAATAAGATATTGTAGTATATTTGCAAATTTATCAATAAACACAAATGTGATGGAAAAAAGTGCTTAGCACATTTGAGTTCTTTAAGAAGTTAGGAAAGAAGTTAAGTATATTGTATGTGTGCTTCTAGCTTTCCCTTTGACACAAACTCTGCAATTTAATTCATAGTAGCATTGCTCCTTTGCCACTAGATATCTTCAAGAAAAAATCTTTACTCTTCTCTTCTCCCATTACAAAGAAAAATTAATAACACCAACCCTACTTAGGCTCCACAAAAATCAAAATTCTTCAAAATTTTCTACGAATTTTGCCCAAGTTTCGCTGATAGAATTTGTAGCAAATTCACAACTTTGCAAGAGAATTTGGAGAGAATTTGACAAGGACCAAACTTTGAGGGTTGCTGGAGAGAATCTGGTAACTTAGCATTTAAGTAATAAAGAAAAATTCATTCATGTTACCTTGTGACACATGATGCATTCTTTTATGTGCTCTGCTGAAATGATGATGTATGAGGCATAAATGAATAGCACAATGCAGAAGCAAAATCTATGCTATATAAAATACAACATGGTGCTTCATCTTATTTGAAAGTCTTTTAAAAAAGATCTTCAAGTATTATCAAAATGAATATTTTGACCATTTTAAGGTCTATTTCTTCTCCTTTTTTAATGTAATTTGAAACTAGTAGCTTAGAAGTTTGATCACTAGTTTTCAACTTGAATATTGGTCTTTCTAGTTTGTATTTTATATCATTTACTATTTGTTTCATTTTGATAAATTTTATCTGAATCAGGGAATAAAGGTTTAGAAAGACACCTTCACACTGTGGACTGCTTGTATTAGTTTGGTTTTAGGAGCTTCTTGAGGCCTTGCCAATATCCACAAGTATGGATCTTTAAGGGTTCCATATGGGAAACATTAAATCCTCAAATATTCTTTTGGGAAAAATGGTAATGTGAACATTTTTGATTTTGGGCTTGCTCTCCATGTAAATTCTTCTTAGGTATCAACTAGATTGATAGGATACAAGTCACCTAAGTAGAACATGTATTTGACAGCATAAACAATGCATGAAGGTAGAGTAGCAAATAGACAAGACCAAACTCTCTAACTATTACATTCAATATACTCAAGAATAATGAGACAGTTCTTTATATTTCATAATCATAATCAAAGATACTATACACCAAAACACAAATCAATTAAAAAACTCCAAAACTAAAGATCTAAAAGCACAAATGTGTGTAAACTTCACACATTATATACCATTGAAGGAAATATCGAGATCATGCAGACGAGATCATGCAGACATTGCACATTATATATGGAATATTTGTTGCTTACAGCGACTTCAATTTGGACCAGCATCTTCGTCACTTTGATAGCCCTAGCCTGGTCTCGACCCAGAAATGAAACTATTGAGAGTGCCCCTATGTGGTTAAATCGGTACAATAATGTAATGATGGGCAACATGTGCTATTAGTGCTTAAACTAAATAAGGTACTTGATCTCGATATGGAAGGGCCCTTAGACCATACCCAACATGTAAATGAAGCCCCCCACAAATGAAGCCCCTACGCGAGTACAAAGCTTTAGTAATATAATTCAACATAGCATTATAAAAGTTTTTTCTTTTTTTGAGATAACATAATGCGATATTTTTGAAGTTGGTCAAAATGAAAACATAAGTATGTTAAAATTTTGACCAAAGTAGGCATAGAATTTTTATTTTTGACCAATGCAGGAATGAAAACAAAAAAAAGAAGGAATCATAGCTTTTGTCAAAAATTTTGGTAGAAAAACAAGTGCAAATGTACTAGTGTCATATTAGATACCCGATATTATATTGAGTATCGACTATGAAATTAGATACCCAAAAAGGCTTGGTCCTAAATTTTTAGCCTTGGTATCAAGATGGGTGGAAAAAAGTCAAAGCAAATTTTGAATCACTTTTAGACATTTTCAAACTCCACTTTTTTCACATCGCCACTTTTTGGCACACCATGATCCTGCACATACCCATAATAATACAAATAACTTACAAAATCATTTAGACCATTCAAACAATTAATTCAAATCTCATCTTATTGCAATGGGTAACAAGGAACTAGTAGCAAATATAAAGCTAAGATTCAATTTTCTCCTTTGTTTCTATACAAAGATGGGGCCCACAAGGAACATACTTAATATTCTCACTCAACAAATGGTTCAACACAATTGTTGAAGACCAACTACCAACATCAACCCAAACCAATTGTACATTCTTCCCAATACAAAATATTCTAACAAAATGTTGAAGTGTCCAATATAAAACAATTGAACATCTCTAGTAGTTCAACTTACTTGAACCCACCACACCTCTAGACAATGCAAAATAAATGGAAATAATCAAACACAACTATTGTAAACAAAATCTCTATTCAAGCTTGAGTCCCAGCCTCATATAAAGAGTGGAAAGTATTTTTTGGTTAAAATAGGAGGTTCTTATACGAGATATTGTGTTTTTAAGGTTTTGAATAAAATAATATTTGGGTTGTATGTTGAGAATATACTACCTGACAAAATGCCTCTTCGCGAGCCTCTTGAGAATACACATACTCAGGGGAAAGTTGTTTATATTTGTAAATTCATAGAAGCAACCACCTATCAAAGCAAATAGCTCCACATCTGTTTTATTTTCTAATTTCTTATGGAGTATAATGCTAGAATTAAATAATGACTAATTAATCTTCAAAATAGATGCTAGATGTACATCATTGGTCCCTTAATAAATGGTAGCAAAAATTAAAACTTAAAAGCTCATAAATCTTCCTATACATTTGGTTGTTGAAGAACATTGTAATACACTAAATTAGTGTAAAGTTTTCTAAATGAAGCCTTCATATTTTTGTTTGCCTAAGATGGATTGCTTAAATGAGTAAAACTATTGCAACTTTCCTGTTTAATTCATAAAGCATAAGTAGTCATACAAGATCTTTAAGTATAGGTAGATTAATAGGAAAATATACACAATTCTCATTTTTATTATACATACATACTAGTTTTGAACTATCATAACTACTTCCCAAATAAGCTATGTTGGTTTGGAGAACTAAAAAACCCTCTTTAAGTAATTCCCTCAAAGACTTCCTTAGTTTAAGAAAGATTCATTTCCTTAGGATATCAGTTGATAAGAAATTTGTAGCCAAACGACATTAAGTAGATTTGTTAAGGTTTTATTGGGGCTATAGTGATTGCATGGAATATTCAACTTGTATAAATCAAAAGGTATCATTTGAAAATGATGTATCTCATTTTATGGCCAAATTGTGATTATCACCTCAAAATCTCCATAGATTCAATAAATTTGGCTTGACAGTGATAGAAACTATAGGATAAAAAATAGGCATAGTAAACCACAACTTTATATTTGATGATGAAAATGAAAAAATATTTCTCACAATTGAGACCTGTGATTATCAACTTGAGCAATGGGAAAGAAAGTTGGTGACTTGAATCTTAGTAATTGTTTGAGAATTAATCTTGTAACTGGTGTCAAAAGATAATTTTAGTGAAAGTGGTCTCCATATTAATCAGACAAACAAATTGGTGAAGATAGGTGCATTGTAGCTAGACTTGAAGATCATGCATAAAATAATTTGAATCATTGGACAATTGATGGAATCCTACAAAGTTGTGCATATATGGATCATCATCTTTACAAGTAAGAAAACTAGATACCAGTCTTATAATTTGATATTCAAAGTTAGTAGTCTTATAATTTCTTTGTAACTTCAAATGCTTATGTAATTTTCTTTGGTTCCCACCTTTTCCATTTTCCAAATTCTCCAACTTTTCAGTTTTAGATATCAAATTCAAAATTATAAGTTCCTAGCCTTGAATGTGAATGACAAGAAATAATTTTATTGAAATTGAGACTAATTGTCTTATGATTTCACTTGTCTACAAACAAGAAAAGTATAACATGTTCTTCCAATTATTTTTGTTGGTTTGTGTTGGAAGACATGATTTACAATTGAAAGAATAAATTTTAAGGTAAATACTTTGTTCTTATGTTTTGATTGTTTCATTCATGGAGGTGGAGTGGATATAGTAAATATTGGGCTTGATTTGGAGAAATAATCATTAATCTCAAGCATCAAAAGGAAAATAGATTTAAAGAAGGCAAAGGAAATATGTCCTATTCAATAAAATTTCTTAATTATTTGATATCCAATGATCCTTCATTGGAAAAGAAGACACAAATGGGATGCATCACTAGAATCGTCCAACACTTTGATAGACACCAATTTTGGAACCTGTGTGGCAATTTCGTTTGATGTTATTATTGAATTTAAAATGAATTTGTAATTTTGTAGATTTAATTGATTATTCTCAGTAGGTTGTTCACTTGGTTGAAAGCTCGTAGAAAATATTGATGATCTGAGAGGTTTTGTTGATTCTCCAAAGCTACCTAAGTGTGTGCCTGCTTTTAGAGGTGAGGCAAAGAAGGCATCGAAAAGATTTGAAGGTGAATTTCCCTACAAATTATCGCCAAGATTAAGGAACAAACATTCTAAAGGTGAATTTCCTTACCACTTATCATCAGAATTGTGGAATAAATTAGTTGAAGAAAACAATCTATAGAGTCATTCCAAATTCCTTAGCAATGTGAGGATGAATCCATGGAGATTCCACCATATTTCCCTAGAAGATCTAGGTTTTCTTGCGATGGTAGAGAAATTTTGAGGCCTCCTCTAGTTTTGGATCATAGGGATGCATAACATAGTTTATTTCTTAGGACTATGGAGTTTCCCAAGATCTTTGTAGGTGTTGAGGATTCTCCTACGAAGTGCCTGAATACATCTAACATCTTTTAGAATTAAACAAAACCAACAATGGATTATCAACCAAAAAGAATACATCTGTGCTTTGTATATAATGCTAGGAAATGCCAAGTGGTTTTGATTTCCAAATATGTAAGGTTCAACTTCATTCGATAGAGTTTGGAGTGCATGTACACCATGTTCGATAGGTAAGTTGAGCCACCTAGGCAATTCTGAAATATATATGTAATGCAAGAATATATTAGTTATCTAGCAACACTTATGCTTCTCACACTTACATAAAAACATGTATTAGCAGGAAAATTGCTCAAGTTTAAAATACTAGAAATGAGGGAGAAAATAAACCATAACAAGATAAGTATTACATATGGATGCTCAATTGATTGATTTTAATTTTAGGTCTTGGCAAGTCTTTTGATCTTGTTGATTTTTTCATATAGCTTTAAATAATCTAGAAATGTCACAAATTTGATAGCTCTTGTACCCTATAAATTATTTGGTTTTTTTGTAACTCTCATTGTTAGATTGTGGTGACTAATCAGGAAAGTACAGTACATACTTCATAAATTCTTTAGGGTTCAAAAAAAATTTGGGCCCTATTTTATCAAGATTTTGGACTGACATGTAATTATTAATTATAACCCAAAAGCAGTAAAAATACTTGTATAAAAGAGTTTAGGGTTAGGGATTGTTTTATAGTTGTGATGCAAAATTGGTTCTTGCGGCGATATTGAGCTGTAAGGGATTACAGATTGTAATTATGTTATAATCACTGGATCATAATAATATCGGACTTGGTGTTTGGTAGACATAGCCCAGGGACTAGGTGAACCACGTTAAATCTTGGTGTCTTGTGTTATTTTTTGTGTGATCTATTATTTTATGTTATTGGTTATATTTGCATGTAATTGTTATTTTTGTCCATGGTTTAATCCTAACAAGTGGCATCGGAGCTTGCTTATTTTTCAGTTATCCTCTACAGGAAAGTTTCACGATTGAGTGGGAGTCTCATGGTTGAGAGGGAGTAATGGTAGATGAGGGTAAGCTAAGGGTTGAAAAGTTTAATGGGCAGAACTTTCAATTATGGAAGATGCAAATGGAAAACTATCTTTATCAGAAGGATTTATGGAAGTCGTTGGAAGGCAAAGCCAAGAATCGGGGATCTATGTCAAATGATGAATGGGATCTTTTAGATAGAAAGACACTTGGAAGCATTCGATTATGCTTGGCACCATCAGTGCCATTTAATATTACAAAAGAAAAGAAGATAGAAGAATTGATGTAAACCTTAGTGAAACTATATGAAAATCCCTCTACTTCAAAAAAGGTATTTCTCATGAAGCATTTATTTAATATGAAAATGGCAAAAGGTGGATCTATTGCAGATCATTTAAATGAGTTTAATACTATTACTAGTTAGCTATCTTTTGTGGGTATCAATTTTGAGGAGGAAATTAGGGCTCTCTTGATTTTGTGTTCTTTGCTTGAAAGCTGGAATGGCTTGGTAATGGCTGTGAGTAATTTTGTTCCTAGATCTAGTACCCTAAAATATGATTATATGATTGGTGTTATTTTGAGTAAGGAAACTCGTAGGAAAACCTCAAGTGGATCTACATCAGGAAGTGCTTTAAATGCACAAAGTAGGGGTAGAACGATTGAGAGAGGAAGTAATTCCAGAAATCATGGGAAATCAAGAGAAAAATCAAAGGGGAGGAGGTCTCAATTGAAAGGATTGAATGACTGCTAGTATTGTGGGAAACTAGAGCATAAAAAGAAAGATTGTTGGAATTGAAAGAAAAATGAAGGAGTTAAATCAGATGGAGACAAGGAGGAAAATGTGATAAGTAACAAATCCGAAGAGGATGCTTTGCTTCTATCTTTAGAAAGTGTTGATGATTCATGGGTTTTAGATTCGGTGCTTCATTTCATGCTACACCCCATATAGGTTATTTCATTGATTATGTCCAAGGGGATTTTTTGGACTTGTTTATTTGGGGGATAATGAACCCTGTCAGATTGTTGGAAAGGGAAAAGTTAAGATTAAGTTGCAAAATGGGAATCATTGGCTACTACATGAGGTAAGACATGTTCCAAGGCTAAGTAGGAATTTAATTTCAGAAGGGCAACTTGGTGATGAGGGTTGCATAGTTACTTTTAATAATAAAAATTGGAAGGTCTCAAAAAGTTTCCTTGTAGTAGCAAAAGGTGTGAAAGTAGGCACCTTATATCTTTGTACAGGTCATATTTTTCCTTCTACTTTAATTGTTTAAGAGAAAAATGAATGTTTAGGAACAATTTCTATAGTTGAGTAGAGAGAACAAATAGCTGCTATAGATTCTAATACAACATTGTGGCACAACAGAGTTGGGCACATGAGTGAGAAAGGTATGAAAGTACTTCATTCAAAGAAAGTTTTATCAAGTCTGAAATGTGTTAATATGGATTTCTGTGAAAGTTGTGTGTATGGAAAACAAAAGAGAGTGAGTTTTGTAAAGACTGAGAAGGAAAACAAAAAGGAGAAATTAAAGCTTGTGTATACAGATGTATGGGGACCGACTCAGGTATCTTCTCTTGGTGGATCTCATTATTATGTTACATTTATTTATGATACAACTAGAAAAGTATGGGTTTATTTCCTTAGACATAAATCTGATGTGTTTCAAACTTTTAAGAAATGGAAATGCTTGGTTGAAAATGAGACTAGTAAGAAATTAAAATGTCTTAGATTTGATAATGGTGGTGAGTATTGCAATCGTGAATTTGAAGATTATTGCTCCACTAATGGTATTCGTAGACATAAAATTATTCCAAGGACTCCACAGGAAAATGGAGTGGTTGAATGCATGAATAGGACTATAATAGAGCATGCAAGGAGCATGAGGTTGCATGTTGGGTTGCCCTAATACATGTGGGTAGAGGCTGTCAATACAGTTGTATATTTAATTAATAGAGGTCCCTCTACTCCTTTGGGTTGTGGTATTCCAGAGGAAGCATGGACTAGTAAGAAGGTGAGTTATTCTTTTCTCAAGACCTTTGGTTGTGAAGCTTTTGCTCATATAGATTTTGAAAATAGAACCAAGCTGTAAGCTAAGTTAAAGAAATGTGTATTTGTTGGCTATGGCATTAATGAATTTGGTTATAAGCTTTAGGATTTTAAAAATCATAAAATTGTAAGAAGCACGGATGTCATATTCAATGAGAAAGTGTTGTATAAATATTTGTTGTAGTAACATGAGAAGAAAAAAGATGATTATGTGTAATGTTCCCATTTTAGCAGTTGACCAAGTGTGTGCGCATTAGCCTTGTTCTACATGGTCCCGAGGGCTAACGAAGGGTTTAATGGGATCTTGGAGTGTTTTGGCCTAGTCATTTCCAGTTTGGGCCAAAATGAAGTTGATTTACTTAGTTTCAGGCATACTTACTATTTTTAGTAAGTCGGCAGGACACAGTGCAGGTCAATTTTGGTGATTGGACTCGATACTCCTCGGTGAGAGCTTTCCGATGAGCTATCACTTGCATTATTCGGAGTCCGATTGCTAATACATTTTAATGCCTGAAGTTTTATTAAAGTAACGTCTAATTTAATTGTAAAATATTAAAGTGTTACTTTAATATATATTTTATGGTGATGTGTACCCAAGGGAGACATAAGGGGTATTTTAATATATGTTTTATATTACACATCTTTTATCCCACATTGTCCATATGAGTTGAGGGGACCTGTGGGAATAGAATAAAAGGAAGCATTTGTGGCTTCATTAGACAGGTTGAATATGAGAAGAAATTGGTGTGTGAGTTGCAGCTTTGTTTTCGACATTTGAGGACGTGTATCCTCTCTTGTAACATTCTAGACGTCATTCCCTTGGGGTTTGGCCTTTGGAATCTTTCTTATTGGCTTCATTATCAGGCAGTTTAGTTGCATTTTCGGCTACAGGCAGATTTGATATTTTGCTCATATCTTCTTCACTACTTGTTCGACGCTTATGCCGCTTGGAGGGAATGGTATTATGAAGGTAGTGGACTGATTGGAGGACAAAGTATTGTAGCAGCAAGTTCGTAAGCATGGGCTGGAGTATTATGACAATATTGCTGAAGTAATTAGTGAGTTGATAAATCTGCTATGTATTTGATTTTATGAATTCTGAAAAAAACATTTTATTAGCAGCAGTTCATTTCCACTTTGCATATCATTGTAGTTGCTTTCTTGTTTATGTTGTATGATACCAATTCCATGCACGAAACACAACAAACAATAAATGTTTGATTTTCGGAATTATAAGGGGTTTAAAACATTAAACGGAGAAATAAGAAGTTGAATGCAAACTGTTTGACATAATTCCTTTCAGCAATTTGGTTTAGTTTTTTGGGACATCCAGGGGTGCCCATTACAGTGGTATCAGAGCTTCCTTGCAAAGTCTTTCATAAAGTTATAACTGGTGGGTGCCCATTACAGTGGTATCAGAGCTGTTAGTCCTGTCATCCTGTGGAGATCTTATAGATAGCCGGATAGAGGGAAAAGTGTTTGACAAAATGTATATCAATCCAGATCAAGAAAATGTAATATTTAGATTACTGAGTACATTAGAGAAGGGGTGTCGTATGCAACAGGAGCAAAATAGGCGAATGGATATGATGTTGCAACTTATGGCAAAAAAGATGGGCATCAACATTGACAATTTGTATGTTGCTCCAAAGCAGAAGGTAGTTGATTCTTCAAATGGGATCGAGACACCACCGGGCTATGCTATTGGTGATAGTCAGGAGTCCATATATGAAGCTTTGTCAGGGGATGGCGATGCAACAATGATGGGATTAGAAGAATACGAGGATAATGTCATATCAGCAGCCATTTCTGTGTCCGTTGAACCATCCAACAAGGAGTTTAGTAGTATGCATGCAGTTGTAGATATGTGCTTTGATGATCATTGTACACCTATTATTGCTAATGAGGTGAGTAATATAGTGACAGAGTCATATTATAGTATTGATCAACAAAGTGTTGATGTTCACTTCTGCAATAGTACTATGTTCAACATGGATGCCACATTGTCTTATGATAATTTGATGTTTACGATCGATATTGATCACTCTCCTGAGTGGAGTTGGGCTTTGTTTTCACCATCTACAAAGATTCGATTTTGTGTTGCAGCAGTTGGGAAGAAGAGATTTCATAGATCTTCTATGGAGCCGCCTTCTGGTGACATCCAAACTTATACTTCATCAGCACAAGTTTTGGGAGCTAACTTGCAGGACATGTGGTTAGTCCTAATGATGTTCATTTTTAGTTTGTTTAACTTCCATATGGATATCACATATTGGGATCTAGGTGGAGGTTGGAGTCCATTATGTTACTTAATTGCTTGAGGACAAGCAATTTCAAGGAGGGTGGATTTGTAATGATCCCATCTTTTGGCCTTCACGTTCTCCAAAGTCTAAGTGGAGGATAAGAAGAAATTAAATTAATTTCTTATAAAGTCATTCAATTAAAATTAAAAGGTGACTTTATATTTAATTAATTTAATTAAGTATTGTATTACAAAGGAGATGCGTCTAGAGTGTGTATTAATTATTGAAAAGGTGGAAGCCTCTAGAAGCACAATTAATTATTGCAAGAGAGGAGTTTCTAGAGAGTGCATTAATTATTGGAAGGGGGAAGCTTCTAGCACTTGCAATTAATTAATGTTTTAGTTCTTTCTACAAGGGTGAAGGAATAGGATAAATAGGGGTGAGAGTCTCATTGTTTAGCATGAGATTATTGTATCGGATGATTATGACTTGCATTTGATAAGAGCTTGGATGTGTGAATCACACTCTTTTTTGGCAATAGAGGACATTCATTCTCTGTTGTAACATTCTAGATGTCATTCCCTTAGGGTTTGGCCTTTGGAATACATCTCTTTGTACTTGATTGCAACATTTTTAGAATTAATATAATTTCAGCAGTTGATTCAGCTTTTGGGCATTCTTGGGTGTCCATTACAGTGGTATCAGAGCTTCCTTGCAAAGTCTTTCATAAAGTTATAACTGGTGGGTGCCCATTACATTATGTAGTGCTAGATGATACTCCAAAAGCTGATGTTCTAGCCATTCCTCATGATGTGCAACAACTGAAACAACAAATACCACACACACCAGTGAATGTTAGATGGTCAACAAGGCAAATTAGACCTCCAGAAAGATTTTCTCCCTCTTTGTATTCTATTTTATTAACATATGTTGGTGAACTTGAACGTTATGATGAAGCTATGTAGGTGGATACTAAGATTCAGTGGGAGTTTAATATGAAAGAAGAAATGGACTCTTTGCTAAAAAATAAGACTTGAGATTTATGCAAATTGCTTGCAAGTAAACAGGCTTTATAGAATAAGTGGGTTTACAGGTTAAAAGAAGAGGATGGAGGTAAGAAAATATTTAAAGCTAGGTTAGTTGTGAAAGGATTTGCACAATAAAAGACATTTATTTTGATGAGATATTTTCTCTTGTTGTTAAGATGACTTCTACCCATACTATTTTAAGTCTTGTGGCTACTAAAGATTAGTATTTAGAGCAGCTTGATGTTAAAACAACCTTCCTTCATGGTGATTTGGATGAAGAGATATATATGGCTTAGCCATAGGGTTTTGAGGTCAAAGGTAAGGAGAACTTAGTGTGCAAATTGAAGAAAAGTTTATATGGCTTGAAACAGGCACCTCAGCAATGGTATCTAAAATTTGATAGTTTTATGCATGAGCATGGATATCACAGGTGTCATTCAAATCATTGTGTTTATTTTAAGAGGTTGAATGATGACAGCTACATTATATTATGTTTATATGTTGATGACATTCTTGTAGCTGGGTCTAACATGGATCATATTAAGGGGCTAAAATGCCAGTTAGCACATGCATTTGCTATGAAGGATTTGGGGGCAGCAAAACAAATCCTTGGTATGAAAATTTGCAGAGATAGGAAGAATAGAACATTGACGCTATCTTAGGCTGATTATCTGGAGAAGGTGTTGCAACGTTTCTCTATGGAGAATGCTAAAGCTATCAGCACACCTTTAATTGGTCATTTGAAGTTGACTAAGGAGATGTGTTTTGAGACACGAGAAGAAGAGGATAAGATGTCCAAGGTACCCTATGCTTCAGATGTAGGAAGCTTGATGTATGCTATGGTATGTACTAGGCCAGATATTGCACATGCAGTGGGAGTTGTTAGCAGGTATATGAGTCATCTAGGAATTGAGCATTGGAATGCAGTCAAATGGATTCTTAGATATTTGAGAGGAACATCTAATAAGTGTTTACACTTTGGGGGATTTACTACTGATTTACAGTGCTATGTTGACTTAGATTTGGCAAGGGATATTGATACCAAGTAGAGTACTACAAGTTATGTCTTTACTGTTGGTGGGGTAGCTGTGAGATGGGTTTCTAGGTTACAAAAGTTTAATGCTTTATCCATTATAGAGGCAGAGTATGTAGTTGTTACAGAGGCAGCCAAGGAGATGATATGGCTTCAGTTCTTCTTGGAAGAATTGGGACACCCTCAGAAGGATAATTATTTGTTTACAGATAGTCAAAGTGCCATTCATCTTGCAAAGAATTCAGCTCTGCATTCAAAGACCAAACACATATAGTTGCGATACCATTTCATTCGGTTAGTTTTGGAAGATGGATAGTTATAGCTGGAGAAGATACATACAAATGACAATCTAGTAGATATGTTGACAAAGGTAGTAACAAGGGAGAAGATGAACTCCTCTTCAGCTTCGGTTGGTCTTCTGGACTGAGCATTAATAAAAGAATAGCAGAGTCCAAGGTGGTTTGATCCAGTGGGAGCCTCATGGAGTAGCGACATAGCTACAAGATCAGTCTCCAAGTGGGAGATTGTTGTGTAGTGTGGAGCCTAATCAGTTCCCAAGTGGGAGATTGTTAGATTGTGGTGATTGATCAGGAAAGTACTATACATACTTCATAAATTCTTTGGGGCTCGACCAAAAAATAATAATTTTGGGCCCTATTTTATTGAGATTTTGGGCTGACACGTAATTATTAATTATAATTCTAAAGCGGTAAAAATACTTGTATAAAAGAGCTTAGGGTTAGGGATTGTTTTATAGTTGTGATGCAAAATTGGTTCTTGCGGCGGTATTGAGTTGTAAGGGATTACGAATTGTAATCAGGTTATAATCACTGGATCGTAATAATATTAGACTTACTGTTTGGTGGATGTAGCCTAGGGACTAGGTGAATCGTGTTAAATCTTGGTGTCTTGTGTTCTTTTTTGTGTGATCTGTTATTTTTTGTTATTGTTTATATTTGCATGTAATTGTTATTTCTGTCTGTGGTTTAATCTTAACACTCATTGGTATGAAACCCGACCTAACAAATTTAGTTCTCTTTCTGAATTCTCTGCAAAACATTATGAAAATGACAAACTACAAAGGATCTCGACATCCCCATTCCAATTGATCCCATAAAATTCCCCTACCTTCTTGAGAAATTCATAGAAATAAAGACTATAGAATATGAAGGAACAACAAAATGTTCCTGATCTAAAAATTCCACATTATGTTGGGAGGTTTGTGGTCATTATTTTGAAGCATGGGCGTCAATATTCTCCTAGATAAACCCTTCACGGTTGAGACTGTAGAGGAGGCATTAACTTAGACGAATTCTCAAATGAAGGTATATTTTATCCTACCCCTTTCCACTTCAATAGCCACATATTGGTTTCAAAAAGCACTACAGGCCCAAATCTTTTAGCCTAAAAACAAATATTCACATTCAATGCATTTAGAATGTAGGTGCTAATCTACAAAATTAAGATTGGAACCACTTTTTTATGGTATATAGAGGTATCACCTTGACATATCCAAAATTGAAATAAAAGACAGAAGAGAAGATAGAATAAGATGTGTACCCCAAACCTGAGTAAGAATTTTAATCTTGTCCCTCTTCACGATATGGTATCCCCCTTGACTTAGGTAGCTCGTAGCACCACAATATTCGCTTGGACACCCTTTTCAAAATTCTATGTGAAATTAGTAAAAAAAGACATGATAGAAAACTAGAAAATCCACGTCATAAGCGCAATTGGGGAAATAGGAAAGTTGAAGCCTTTGTGACAAAAGGCTGAGAAGTTCTCTCGAACTCGCCCCTTCCTCATCCAAAGTAAGCTACAATTCCAGAATAGAGTCTTCCTTACCGACCAACATCAAACAGAGGACTTGGCCAAGATTGGACAATTCTTCATTCACTACATATTATTCACAAAGAATGAATGATTTCATATATGCTTTTGATGTTAAAAATTCCACAAAAGAGTGAATGTAGCTGTTATCTCACACCTCTCTTTCTATCCAAGCAAAATGTGGAAATATAGAGAATATACATGGTCTATTTTATAAATGGCACTTGTACAAGACATACAATATTTTACCAATTTTATCAATTAATTACAAAAAGCCTACCTCGAAAAACAATCTCAGCCAATTAGAAAATGAAAATAATAGAATGAAATATTTAACTAATATAATGAAATGACCAAAACTATAGACTTAAAATTTTTGACACTTTTCTCTAGAAAAATTAATTGAAAATGAGACATAAAAGTTATAGTCTCTTGCCTTAATGGCAGGAACTAAAAACACTAAGACGAGCATCTTATTAGACATACTTATCACTACACCTTACATATTTACCATACACATGTAGCATGTTCCAAATAAATAAAACTACAAATCACTTCCATTTTGGCCTAACCATCGCACCACACGGCGCGATTGCTAGTTTTAAATATATATTGAAGTCATTTAAATTGTAGTTAAAAAATCGTCCTCCTTGCGAAATTTGAACGCACTTCGTACTTTTACACTGCTGTTGGAGAAGGCTGTTTTGAGCAGGCTGAAAATGGCGAGAATTCTCAGACGGACTGAAGGAAGCAGTGCAGAGCAGGTGGAATGCCGTGATGAGCTGCTTACAAACATACTTTTGAGGGTTCCCACAATAGATTTGTTCAAAATGTCCACAGTGCAAAAAAGATGGCACATCCTCATTTTTGACCCAGGTTTTGTTTATACCCAGTTCAAGAATTGCCCAAAAGAGTCGATATTTTGTTTCACGGACATAAGAGCACCAGAGATGCCAGAACAACACCAGTTCCTCTGCTATGATTACCAAACCGGTAATCTTTCCGCTGCTCCTTTTTCTTGGGAGGGCTTAGACAGTTCTTTTCTAAACGGGAGTCTTGAGCTATTAACGGCATCAAATGGGCTTATGTGCTTTTATTCAGATGATCCTGTCCCTGTTTTGTGGGTTTACAATCCTGTGACAAAGTTTTTGAAAAAATTGCTAATGCCTTTTAAAGTGTATTCAGAGATTGCGTTTTTTGTTCGAATTTGCTACACCCAGAATACTCTAAAATTTGTGATGGCAGGCTTGATTGATTACTCACTTCAGTCCCCAGTCATCCCATATACCCTGGTGTTTGATTCTCATTCAAATTCGTGGTACATGGGGCAACCTTTACCTCTGTTGAAAATTATTGATATATCTGAATACGATTCTGTAGAGACACAACTTTTTTATAACGGTGTCATCTATTTCGTTGTTGCAATCGAACACGGAAATGTCGAGGAACTGGAAGAATTTAGAGATGTAGATGATTTGTATGAAGATGAGGATGAACGTTTACATTTGATTATGGGTTATGATGTGAATCATGACCAATGGGGCTTTTATCTTCTAGTTCCTGACTCAGTAGGGCATATACTTTGCCTCATTGAATGGGAGGGAAATCTGTTAGTTTGTGCATCTAATTCATGGAAAGAATCGATTGGGGGTGATGGGCATTTTGTGTTGTGGATATTGGATACAGAACATAAGCTGTTGATTCGAGAGCGGGAGATAGATTTATCACATGTGCCTCACTTTTCCGTATCGGGGGTTTCCGCATGCGCTGGTGTATTATGGTTTGTATGTGGTGACGATTCTGTCATAGTTTACCATATGAAGAACAGAAATTGGTCACCTCGTCTACTAGATGATGATGACGCTTCTAACATTACAGAATATGTTACTTTTGAGCCTACCCTTTTGTCATTCTGAAATGTTTTTGTGATAGCGGGAGTTGAATTAAAATTTAGGTGCTGTTTGCTTGCAAACTTTCGTCTGTGAGAGAGACAAATAATTTGACTTGAAGATTTTACTGGGTTTAGCAGATGATGGTCTAATTTGGTTGAGCATAGTTGTCAGTACTGTCGAAGTGTAACAGAGGATAGCTTCTTGTCTATCTTTCCACCAATACCACCTGCTATGTTTTTGCCGTAAGGCTTAAACAATTTGCTATTTCATGTTTTTGTCCTCGCACACTGGTTTATGAACTGTTTTCTTAGTTCCACAGCATGAATTTAGACTTATGCAGAGAAAAGCAAAGCTCTTATTCAAAATTTCCATATATTGATGATAAAGTTTGAGTTATAAATTCAACAATATTGAGCCATAAGTAGTGTGTTGATATTTTGGGCATGTTATTTACGGATTGGTTTCAAACGATTGGTGCTGTGAGATAAGATCAACATTGAATGTAAACTGGAATACAACAATATTCGTGCAATCTTGGTTTGATATATTCATGCAATCTTGGCCTGATATCTAGTTCGGATTTTAATGATTGGAACTTTCAAGTTATAGAGGAACAACACTGGACACTGTTATTCCCAAGCTCCTAAATGGTAGATTGCAATTTGACAATTTATTTATTATTGTTTTCAAATGCTGTAATATACTGATCACTTTTGGTTCACAGTCTCGCTGCATATTAATTTGAGTTTTGGACTTTTTTAATACAATAATATTCATGCAATCTTGGTTTGATATCTAGTTCAGATTTTAATAATTGCAACTTTCAAGTTCCAGAGGAACAACACCGGTCACTGTTATTCCTAAGCTCCTAAATGGTAGATTGCAATTTGACAATTTTTTATTATTGTTTTCACAGTCTTGCTGCATATTAATTTGAGTTTTGGACTTCTTTAATACTATTAGCTGATTATGTTCCAACATTTAAGTGTTGAATTTTTACTAGCTTTTTCTATACTCTTGCTAAAGAATTAATGTAGTGAGATTTTTTCTTTTCTTTTTAAACGGAAACAGAAATGTTTGCCAGCATTCCATATACTTGCAAACAGAAGTTTGTTTCTTAAAATTTTATAAGCTTCTACTATACGGAAATGTTTATTGCGCTTCATATTATTTATTATATTAGTATTATTATATTATATGAACCTCTTCAACATCATTCCAATTATGACCGTTAAATCTTTTTTTGGCTCAGATTTTGAAAGTTGTATAACTATTTTGATCATTAATGCTTTTGAACATGATCACAGGACAACAGAGGAGAGAATGAAATAAATCAATTTTTAGTGTCCTAATTTTCATCAAAATATTCTTCAATTCCTTGTTACCATCATTTGTTACAGTGAAATCCCTGAGTAGACAAGCAAAAATGCATACCCAGTTGCTGCACCTATGTTGACATCTCATGGTCAAAAATCTATTTCTTAAGATCATCTTTTTTGGCTTGTTCTTCTTTCAGAGACTGAAGTACATTTACAATGTGGTCAACTTTAGTATGTTTCATAAATTTTCTTTTTTTCCACATTGACATTGTCCATAAAGTAGAGTAACGCCTGCAGTTGGCCTTGAAAAGGGTCAGCAGGGCATCGAGGAGTGGTGACTGCTTCCTCATACAAGTTTAAAAGAAAAATATTGAGGAACCATTTAAGGAATGACAAAATCCTGTAGCCACATTTGACCGATTCCTCTATTCCAGCACAAACAATTCTGAGAACCCTCAACAACCCCAACAATTTTCTACACATTTTATGCACTTATTTCACATACTCTGTTTCAGATTGTTCAACAGGGACCTCGTTCATGGAGATCTCTTTGAGAAAAAAATTAATAACATATGTATTATTATGATTTGAAGTTCAAGCCATGTTTATCAACCCTTCTTTATCAACCCAATGCATTACTATATATCCGTGTATTAACCTGATCTGCATTGCTCTCTTCTGATGAATTCAATCTTGCAAATATTCTTATGCAAATTGAGTACATTGGGGTATGTACCAAGTTTGTTGGAGGTGGAGCTCATCAACTAGCTTGAATTGTAATCCAATCCTTCAGATCTTTGGAAACTAAAAACAAATAGTACATTTAAAATATTGATAACGTTACAAGCTTGACGGGCTTATTTGAGGTCAGTGGATGCATTCAGTTCTGTAAGATGTTCCTAATGATCTTCATTAAGGGAATTCCACTTGTATTCCTTCGTTGAGATCTGGATTGTTTCATAGAATCTTTTCTCTAGTTAAATTTTTCTGATGTATATGTTTCTTGTTTATATTTTTTCATGTGATGTTTTTGATGTGATGTTGCTTTCCACTATTTTTTGATATATTTTTTAAAATTGCAAATTTATAACAAATTGCATTATTTCTTTGGATTGCAAGTAACATTTCATAACAAGTAAATAAAATTGGCTGCATGCTAAGTCCAACAACAGTTGTATGATTCATGTTCTTTTTATTGTATCATAGATTTGTAGATTGGTTACTGTTAAATAATTGTGTCTATGTTGGCAATGTCTAATGTGCAGGGAAAAGGATTCATGATGACAAATTTTACTATGGAATATCTACATTGATTGTGTATAAGATAATGTAATTTAAAAAAATTAATATGTTGTAGTTTTAGATTGTGCAGTTCAAAATCTTATACATCGACATCAAACAAGTCTAAGGATTTTTAACAGCTTCTTTGATTAGTTAATTGCCTACACTTAAGTTTGTAAGTCGTCATCATCAATTTTGTTTTTGATTAAGAAAACATATTTTGAAGGGGCTCTGAAACCTGAATACAAAGCAAGTGAGACACAACATGTTGTTTCATATTAGAGGCAAAGTCCTGTCTTATACCCCAAACCAGCAGAGTAGGTACGTGGCACACAAGTCTTGTAAGGGAAACTAACTCACAACCCTTCTCCACTACGAAGGGGGCATCATCAACTTTGTTACCTTAAATATTTGTTTTAAGATTCATTACCAACAATTCAGTTAGAAGTTTCCAGCACCAATAGGCACAAAAGTAGTTCATGTTGAATGGATGATGCAGAGGATCCTGACCTATCTTTTCATTAAGAAAAACCCAGGACAAGTAATCAGTTAGCAAGTTCTCTTTATCAGTCAATGGTTCAAAGTAATAAAAACAAGGAAACCCCAATAGTGCCAATTACTTAGGTGGATTAGCCAACTTGTCATTCATTAAATATGGATTCTGAATTTTAAAAATTATTCAAACTACTCACAGAACACAAAATATAGGTATTTCCCTGAAGACACAAAATATAGGTATTTCCCTGAAGACTTATATTTGAAAAAAGCTTTTGTCAATTAAGTATATTTTAGCCTAATAGTAAGGTGTGCTCTGCATCTACATTTCTAAGAATTTTAGGCTATGGAAAAAGCAAATTAAATTGAGTTTCTTTTTTATTTTATTCAAAGGATCTGTCAATATTCAACGCATTTGTTAATATATATTTATATTATTTTTTTCTTGGTTCTCTTTTAGCAAGTTTCAATTGCCGAGCAATTAATTTTGACCTAGCTTTGTATAGATTTCGAGGCCAAAATAGTTCTTACAAGATGTAGTACTTACTTTTTAGGATAATTTTTTTATTGAATAGTCTCTTTTCTTTTAATTAAATATTAAAGCTACATATTCACAAAAAAAAGAGGGGGGGCTGAGGATACAAGATCACCTCGCATAAGTTCAAATGGCTTGAGGCCGAAAACTTGTGTACTCATTAAAAAAACATATAAAGTCTGAAGGCTGAAGTCCAAACATCAAAATATAACACAACAATATAAAAGCCCTCAGACTGCAAGAATAGTGCCAGTCGAAGGAGGATCTCTATCACCAGAACCCAAATTTGATTAGTAATGTTGTTAATTATTTACACTTATGATATTATTACTTGTGGAAGACCTGCAAATAAGCTCTATGTACATTAGTCCTAGTTGCACATCTCAACTTAAAATATGAGATGTAAGTTTTGTTTTTCTTACACATTGTAGTGATCACAGATTTAAAAATTATACGTTACACAACTTTGAACTTATATTTTATTTTTGCTATAGATTATAATGGTCAACGATTAAAAGAAATTAAATGTTTTGAAGTAATTTGAGTTAAATTTGTTTGTGTAATGTTAATGTTTATTGTAGTAATGATTTCTAGAAAGAGGGGTCATATAATAGTTCAAGGTGAGCAACATTCATCTCTTTAAAAATGGCATGCATATGATATTTTTGAGGAAGATTTTTCAAAATATTTGAATCCATTCAAAAACTTCCCAACAAGAAAGATTCAGCTGTGCAATTAGGCCTATTGTAGCAATAGCAAATGAACAGACTAGACTTATTCTCAAGCTACAATTTGATGGTTCCTAATTCAAAGTAAGTTTTGTAAAATATATGTTGAATATAGTCAATACATGCTTGTAGGGTTTAGTATGATGTAGTTCTTAGATCGATTAGGATATCAGATGTGGATTGTTTATATTTATTGTGGGGAAATAGATTTTAGTAGTGTCAGACATCATAAGTATGCACTCGGAGCGATACTCCCATCAACAATTACCATTTCATTGAGCATACATTAATTCTGTTGCATTCAAATTGTTAAAGATTATATATTAAGCTCAATACTCTCCTTTGTTAGCCATGATTGCATTGATATCATGAAAGGAAGTTGTTCTCATTGCAAGGGAAGAGGAGCTAATATATGGGTGGGGTTTCATACATGTTATATTAGGTGGACAAAATATATATTATAGTAGAGCGATAAAAATGTCTCATCATTGTATTGTTCCTTTAAAAGATGTATGTAAATTTTAAAAATAAACATTCATGTTATATCACTTCAACATCAAACATCCTCTAGTACCTAATTGTCTTATCACTTTTTGGAACCATTTGGACTCCTTTGTAAAAAGCATATTGATGTAGCATCATATTTGACCATGTGGACTTGAAATCTTGTTTTTAAAGTAGGGGACTTGACAAGTAAATTGGTTTTAAAAATTAAGATCAAGTTGAAATCTCTACATAAGATTTTGAAAAATGTGAAGTTAGGGGGGCATATATTAAGCCCTCTCTCCTACCAGTAAAATGGAAAAAGTAATCAAGTCATACCTATTAATCCTCAAGTAAACCCATATGCATTAATTTCTAGTGTGAAGCCTCCAAAATGGTCGCAAAGCCTTCAAAATAGTCAATAATTTTACTTACCATGAAGATAAAGAATTAGTAGTTGAGTTGTATGCTAGTTTATTTAAAATTATCAAAAAATTTTTGATTAAGGAATACAGGTTTTGAAGGGAGCCTAAAACCCTTTACAAATCATACATTTTTTAATGAAGCCCGAACCAAACAAAACAACAGCCCAAAGGTGAAACAAGTCACCAACCAAGACAAAGTGACTAGGGTGGCATCGCAGTAATACAATACTCATCAACCACACAAACAGGTTTTGAACGGGCACCTGAAACCCCATGGTAAAAAGAGGAATAGAAAATAAGTCCCTTACCATGTCAAACTACAAAGAACAATAGGCCAAAAGAGCTAGGAGAACCAAAAAAGGGACAGCCACAACACAAGCTTTCCCTTTCGGTCTTATCTTTTGAGAATGTAATGCCATATCAAAAGGAGTGGAGGGCTTGACCTTTTTACCTTTTACTATGGTCCATCCATCCTCCACCATAGTAGCACCCTTTTGCCATGCAAAGTTAGCAACACCACAACTAGCCCCTAAAACCCCCGCAACTGGGGAATAGACCGCAGCAGAAGAAGGGAGAAAAACATGTAGACACGGGGCAACAATATCTAGAGACAGAGCCACAGGAGGGGCATCAGTCGAATCGCCAGAATCCAAAAGAGGGTGAACAGAAGAGGTTACCACCATAGGGATAGTCATACCATCAGAAACAATAATCGAGTCTGCCACCAAAGTGTCCTGAGAAGAGTCACCATTCCCATCAGAGGGGGCTTTATGAACCATGTAGTGATCATCCAAAGCCCCCTTCCACCAAGAAGGTGACATTTTTGGTCTAGATTTTTCAAAGGAGCAGTGGGCAGCAAGGTGGTTGGTCTTGTGGCATTTCCTACATCAAAAGGTGATGCCCACATAATTAAGAAGTTGGGTCCAAGAACCGAGTAGAGAGTTCAACTTAATCATTTTAGGGAGTCCCTTGGAGACATTGATCTCAACTAGGATGCGAGCATACGTCATCCTAAACACATTGGAAGATGCAGTATCAACTAGCAAGAAGTCCTCGAGGGCATCCCCCACTGCCTCTAGGACAATATCCACCCAAAGGTGAAGGGGGAGATTCGACAACCTAACTCATAGAGGAATCTTATTAAAAGATTTTGTTGACGAGTCAAAATCCTTATACCAAGGTTTAGCTATCAAGGGAAACTTATGCCCCCATGATAAACCATGGTGCATGATGGCATTTCTATCTTTAGTAGTTTCAAATTTCACAATGAAAAAACCCCTTGCCATAGGGTATCTCTAAGCTATATTTGAAATGGAGGGCTCCCAAACATGGGTGATCCAGGCGTGCAACTCTGATAGAGAGGGACATAAACCCTTAAAATAGAAGATAGCAATAGTGGAGGAGAAATCATCCACATAAGCAAAGACCTCATCAACAATATCAGGCTCTAAATCAATCATTATCAGGTTACTAACAACAACTGGCACAACATCTCAAAGCCCCTAACGCATAGTCTGACCTCCAATGCAGGCCTCATAAGCAGCAACATCAACATAAGAGATTGTGGATTTTCTAGTAGCACTACTAGGCAGAGAAGCCACTCCAGCAGGAACAACTATAGAGAGATCACCAACTGGTCAAAAACCAACCCCATTGGATGAGTGAGGGAGGGTAGAATGAAACCTAGCTAGGGCAGAGCCGCGGAAGTTAGAGATTGGGGTGCCTGAGGGAGAAATTGAGCTAGACCCAATAGTAACATCACCCCTAACTTGCATAGCAAAGGCCATCACAACAAGTACAGTCATAGATAAGGGTACAGACGTGGATGTGGTTGGCATACTTGTGTAGGATTTTGTGGCCTAAATCTATAGGTTGAATATAAAATTAGTACAAAATAGTGCAAGTGCATTATTTTGTAATATCTTATTCTATTAGTACATTATATTAACTTAGTTTTTATGTAGAGCTAGATTTTGGCTATTATTACTTGTATTTTCTAATGAAATGATCAATACTTGTGCATAATTTGGTGTAATGGTGACATATATTGATAATTTTATACTCTAACAACAATAAGATAATGTCTAATTGATGGGTCAAACTATAACAAACCCTCACAACTGTTAGTCCATATTCAACTACTTGGTCCTCTCCCTTACTAAAAGATCAAACACGTGAAGATGGGTGTTATATGGCCTCCTTTGGTTGACCCAAGACAACCACAAAATAACATAGCACATCACTCAAAACAATGTCACACCACTTAAAACAACACATCATCACACATAACAACATGACACAAAATATACCACATTTTTGTTTAAATAATAATAATTACATACTTTAAAGTACTCAACAACTAATTTATACTTTTTAGTGATGCATTAATATTATAATATATAAAATGGTGACATCAATGGTAAACCGCCAAGTTATATATACATTAGGAAGGATATCCAAAATCTAATCCTTAAGCCCTAAATTTGATTTGTATAACCCATAGGGATAAGAGGGATACACATGCAAGGCCTAGTCGAAGAATGGGATGATGGGGTGCTTCCTTTTTTTATGCAATTTCAAATACATGAGATCTAAACCAAAGAAATGATGTCTAATAAGATGTAATATCAAATCTAATGCATGAAAGTAAGGTGGTAGGAGGAATACAAATAATATACTCACCTTGAAGGCTTATGGAGGATCCACTTTTAGACATGAATAACTCTGTTAAATTGTGCCTTAATTTAGAACAAATAGAGAATTGAAATCATAAAACTTGCAACTTCTAGTTGTGAAAATTTGACTCTGCCAGGACAAGGTCTCTTTGGCAACTTACACTTGAGAGAGTTGAAAAAAAAGGTCTCAAGATTGTGATAGAGATTACACATCTAGATTTGCACTTTTGAATTCAAAATACCATGAATATGCACCTTCACACAATTGGAGAACTTTCTTGGGGAAAAGTGCTTGCCTTGGTCAAACCCCTATTTAGGAATTAACATTGAAATGAAATAGAGGAAAGGTTATCATGTTGTAAACACCCTAAATTGGTCAATAAAAATCAAAGTGGTCAAATAAAGTCAAAGTTAATCATGTGGATTTTGAAACCTTGATTAATCAAACTTAAGCTATTTGAATTCAAATTTAAAGATCAAATTAACTATGTAATTGATATTATAGCTCATTTAATTAAATAAATCCAAGTCATTCAAATCCTACACATGGCCAAATTCATTTAACTATCTTATATGTATACATATGTATATAAAATATGCCAAGAGTAATCCTTCTTGAGGTGCCTATTTTCATGTAATCCTAAACTACACAAAGAACTTAAGGTTTGATGATAATAGGTACCTCAAGAAGGATCTCTCTCTCTCTCTCTCTCTCTCTCTCTCTCTCTCTCACTCTCTCTCTATATATATAGTATGATTTCTAATATTTAAATATATAGCAACAAGGGTCATTGCTATGGTTACTATTGCAGCTATGGTTAATGTTTTGATTAAGTAAAAAAATAATGTTTTCGTTAATGTCAATGGTAGAGTTGCGGTTAAGGTTATTGTTAGAGGGAATGTATTGACATTAGATGAATTTTAATCCATAATTATATAAGGGTAAGGGTTAGTGTTACATATATTGTTAGTATTATAATTAGTGCTACTATCATGAGGTTAAAGTTAGGGTTAGGGTTATGGTTAAGGTTAGTGTTAGGCTAATAGTTAAGGTCAATGATGTAATTAGGATTAAAGTTTTAAAGCTAGTATGATAGGGATAGAATTGAGATTAGTAGGATAGTTAAGGTTAGTATTTCACCTAAGGTCAATGGTAGAGTTATGGTTGCAGTCAACATGAATGGTTTAAAGTTAGGAGTAGTATTAATTATGTTAATGGTTACAATAAAAGTTATAGTCAGGAGTAGGGTGGGGGTTAGGGTTAAGGGTTAGGTGAGATTAATATTAAAGTAGAAATTAGTATTATTATTTTAACAATTATAATTAAAGTTTATTAAGGTCAAGGTTATAATTATGATTAGGTGTTAGGATTATGATTGGTATTTAGATTATAGTTTATTTGGGTTTGTGTTAAGGTATACATGCGCATGGCTACGATGAGGACAACGTTTAGAATTAGAGTTTAAGGTTGAGGTTATGGGTAGGGTTAGAGTTAGAGTCAAGACTTAGGTTATGATTTAAAGTTATGGTTAGAATTATGGTCAGTTTGAGAATCTTCCAGGTCTATATCTCTCTCTCCTATTGATTCCTAATCCATATAAATATATCATCTCTCTCTCTCTCTCTCTCTCTCTCTCTCTCTCTCTCTCCCTCTCCCCCTCTCCCTCTCTATTTTTTTATCTCCTACCACTAGTCTCCCTCTCTATTAAAAACAAAATAGATCATGAACCTCTCTCTCTCTCTCTCTCTCTCTCTCTATATATATATATATATATATGCCCCCTAATCACCCTCTCTCCCTTTCAACCCTTCCTCATCTCACCATCACCTCTCTCTCTCTCTCTCTCTCTCTCTCTCTCTCTCTCTCTCTCTCTCTCTCTCTCTCTCTCTCTCGATACACACACATACACCTAACCCTAATCACCCTCTCTCTACCCCTATCTCTAAGTTCTCTTTCTATTAAAAAAAAAAAGGATCTCTCAACTCTCTCTCAAGATATGGCCCCTAATCACCTCCTCTCTCTCTCTCTCTACCCCTCCTATCCCTTCTCACTCTCTATATAACCCCTAATATCTCTGTCCCTTTCTCATTTATTCCTTCCATTATCTCTCTCTCAATCTCTCCCTCCCTCCACTATCCATTACCTCTCTCTATATATACCCCTTAATCACTCTCTCTTTACCCCTATCTCTAATTTCTATTTCTATTAAAAACATAATAGGATCACCTCTCTCTCTCTCTCTCTCTCTCTCAACTCACTTTTGGTAGCTTCTCTTTTTTTCTCTCAAAGTTAATTAAAAATGAATTATAATTGTAATAATTTGGTATAGCTTTGATACCATGTAAGAATTTTTCTTGGGGCAAAATGATGCCAAGATCAAGAAGCTCAAGCACTAGCACAAGAGAGACTAATGATGATCAAATGAGAATGGATATCAAATGATTGGATATGAGATAATTGGATATGGGATATGAGATAAATACACACTAGAAATGCTTGTATATAAAGGCAACTAGAATGACTAGGAGTCAGCAAAGAGATAAACATCGTAACTAAGCACATGTCCACGAAGAGTGGATTATCCTTCATTGAGGACAAGATTTTGTGCGATGATGAGAGGATAATTTTACATAGGTGTATCTCATAAAGAGATGTTGTAGACACCATGTGCTCAAATAAGTCCTAACTCCTATGTTGTCAACAAGACAACTCATATGACTATGCATATTCCTACGTGTCTTCATGAAAACTAATATAAAAATGCATTATCCTAAGTAAACTTAAGTAAAGTGTAATAATAATTAATTATTTAAACTAACACCCGCCTTCCCCCCCCCCCCTGTAAGTTTAACTTAGGGGAATGCATTTCAGATCGCAAAGCTAAATGCAAGATGCAATGTGGGTCTCGACTACTAGGTCAGTTTAGATACCCATGTAGAAATACAATGCTCTACATACAATGCTATGTAATGCAATCTCTCTAAAAATGGAGAAAGAGGGAAAACCTCATGGGAAAAACCTCCTCCAAAAAGAGAGACGAAGAAATACAAGATGCATGCAGGGATGGAGTAATCAAGACCCCCCTAGTATGACATAATTCATGCATGTACAAGCATATATTCCACATAAGAAAAAGATACATGATGGTATCCCCCCATATTGAATAATCTCTTACAAGGATGTCATGAAGACAAAAAAGTATCCAATGCCTAAAAATGACATTTCTCCCTTTAGGAAGAAGATAGACCAAGTATAGGTGCAAGTATACTTCCCATTGTGGATAGGAAGATAGATGAGGAATCCATATGTAGTATGTTATGAATGTTGCCTCTGAAGTCTGCTCATATGTTGACAAGCCCTTGATGAATGTAGATGCCACAAGCCAATCTGTTGGATGCCCAAAAGAAGGTGGAAAACAAGGTAACATGTCCATGTATGAAAGTGAATCAAACTCCAAAGACAAGGAATCATCCTTATAGGAAGATATGGGAAGAGAAGCAATGTAGCCTCCCTTTAATAATGAATGCACACCCATGAAAGAAGCTCCTTGATGACTAAAGAAGCTACTTGATGACTAAAGAAGCTACACCATGAAAACTAAATGATGTTCCTCCTTGTAGGAAGAAGTGGTGCCATAGGTGTAGTAGAGAATGCTCCCCAACTAGTAGGAAGAATCCTCAAAAGATATGATGTCTGAGGAAACTGTAATATAATTTCCAAAGATTGATATGTCTCCTTTGATGTAAAAGAGTCCTCCTCCAACTGCTGAAAAGAGGTGTCCACAATCATTTTAGTCTCAAAAGAAAGATAAAGTGGTTGAGGGTCAGAGTGTTCCCTTGCAACAAGTGAAGAAGAATTCTCCTCAACAAAGAGAAGATGGATGTCATCAATAATGTCTCCCACATATTAAATGTAAGACTCCACAAACAACACTACAATGTCTAGAAGGAAGTCATCCCATGAAGCTGAAATAGGAAGACATGGTGTTTTCTATTGCACTGAATTAGGAGCATCTATGGCTAGAATTGGATCGGTAGAAGCAATAGGAACATCAGGAGGTATGATCTCAACTGGAGTTCTAGGTACCACAACTGGAGTGACTAGAGGTAGAATGTCCTCTGGTAATGGAGGGACTCATGAATCTCCATACGCTTCCCAAAGACATCCAAACATGATGAGGACTACTTGCCTTACTAAGAGGAGAAAAATATTCCTTACTCATATTGTTATACATAAATCAAAGATGAAGAGGAAGATGTCCCCAATTAGTATTAGGTGGAAATATCTTCAAATATAGATAAAGAAATGCTTCCTTATGTTCTCTTAGATGATCAATCATCAAAGCACTCCATTTCTGATAGTTCCTTTTTGTCAATTTGAATCTTAAACCAAAGTGACACTTTTGACATGACTCCATGAGATCAAATAATGTATGCACCCCAAAAATCCGAAAAAAAAATCAAAGAAACACCCCCCCCCCCCCCCCTAATGCATGATTTGACACTTTATATTTAGTGCAATTATAATGACCACTTTCCAATTTAGGGCCTAAGTGGACTTTTGATTTTGATGGTCACAACAACAAATATGAAGTTATATTAGACTCAACAAGATAAGACACAAGATCTCTCAAGGATCTAATTAATTACAAGTGCCAATAGGCCAAAATGTGACCAAAATTTAAAAATACTATGTCCACTTAGAATTACTTCAAACTGATACTAGATTTGGAAAGTAAACAAAAAATCATGCACTTTCAAAAAAAATAGCACCTAAATTTGTGTCCATATGAGCTCGAATGAAGCCTCTAAAGTTGTAAAAATTAGGATTGGCAATTTTTAGAAAAATTTAGGAATAGAGATCACAAACAACCTTCACCAATGTGTAGATCATGAGATTCTAACCCAAAACAAAAAAAAAATTGCTTGAAAAAATGAGTCTGTATGAGGGAGATATCATTGTTTGAAAATCACCTCTGTAATTATTTTTCTTGAATTGCTACCATCACACCTTCAAAATCAAATGACTCTAGATTTTAGCTCAAATGTCCGATTTTGATGAAACAAAAGTTGATTTGAGAGGATTTTGACCTTCTGAATGTGATACCAATCTTTAATTTGCACCAGCCAGCTCCAATCTTGACCTGCAAAAAAAAAAAAAAATCTCCAATGGCTATGCAATAAAGTTCTTGTGGCTCTGATACCATGTAAAAATTTGGATACCTCTGATACCATGTAAGAATTTGGTATAGCTTTGATACCATGTAAGAATTTTCCTTGGGGAAAAATGACATCGAGATGAAGGAGCTCAAGCACTAGCACAAGAGAGACTAATGATGATCAAATGATTGGATATTAGATATTAGATAAATACACACTAGAAATAACTAGAACGACTAGGAGTCAAAAAAGAGATAAACATCACAACTAAGCACATGTCCACCAAGTGTGGATTATCCTCCACTAAGCACAAGAGTTTGTGCAATGATGAGAAGATAAGTTTACATAGATGTATCTCATAAAGAGATGTTGTAGACACCATGTGCTCAAATAAGTTGCTAACTCCTATGTTGTTAACATGACAACTCATATGACTATGCATATTCCTAAGTGTCTACATGACAACTAATATAAAAATACATTATCCTAAGTAACTTAAGTAAAGTGTAATAATAATTAATTATTTACACTAATAGTAATATCTAATATATTAGATCAATGCTAATTAATGTTTAATTAAGATTATAGGTGGAGTTATAACTAAATTTAGATTTCAACTTAATCTAGTATTAGAGCCAAGTCTCAATTTTGTTGGGTAAGTATCAATTTATTTAAGGCAATGTTGTCATTTGAAACATGAACATTTAATTGTTAGAGTTAAGGGTGAAATTGTGATTTGAAAAATAATTCAAAAACTCTAACATAATTATATTTGAAAAATAATTATATATAATATATTATAAATTAATATTTTTAGAAATTTGATGACCCATTTCTTTAATGATGAACTTATATTAAACTTATATTCAATATTGAATTGTTTTTCTCTAAAATTTATTATTCATGGTATTTATATTACTTTCAAAGAACTCATTAACTATGATTAATAATAAAAAGAAAGAAATTGTCATTGTTAAAAAAGTAGGTTGTTTCTATATCATTATATTTAATTTTCTAACTAAGCATAATGATATTTCTAATAGAAAAATATAAAGAGAATATAGAAACATCTTAAGTATAATTTTGAAAAATAAGAGTTATCTATTTTCTTATTGTATTTTTTATTATTCTTTTTAGACTAATATCTTTTTAACTAATATTTTTAAATAAAAATTAATAATTTAGTTATAATCATAATCTCTTAGCATAATTAAATCTTAAAACTATATATTATTAAATCTACTTATATACATTTTTTTGACTATTTGTATTCTTCTCTAAATTTTAGAGAGACAAAATCTATAAAAAAATGAAAAAGCTAAGCATATTTAATATTAATATTTATTTATTTTAAGTTTTTATTTTAAAATTTGTGTAAATGCCATTTTCTATTTTCTATTTTAATTTGACTTTTTAGTTTAATATTTTATATATGTCATCTCCATTTATTTTCTATTTCTATTTGTTAATAATTATGATTGTCAAATGACATTTCCTATTTTAAATTAATTTTAAAAGTAAATTTCGTTTCTAACTCCCATCAAATTTATTTAATATTTCTATTTGTTAATAATTGTGATTCCAAATGACATCACATATTTTAATTTGGTTTTTAAAGTTTTTGTGAATGTTATTTTTAATTGATTTTGGAAAATAAATTTCATTTCTAACTCTATGAATTTTTATTTTTTTTCTATTTGTTAATATTTATGATTGTCAAATAGCATTACATATTTTATTTTATTTTTTTACTATATTTTGTGAATGTCATGACATTTACTATTTTAGATTGATTTTTTAAATAAAATTTGTTTGCAACTCCCATCAAATCTTTTTTTCTTACACAAAATATTCCTTTGGCATTTTGGCATATTCTTGTGTTGGGTTTATTGCTCTCATTGTAGATGTCGCTTGACATAATTCTTGAAATTTATAATTTCTATTTTCCTTCACCAACCATGGAAGGATGAATCAATCAACCAATGGGGATTAATATTTGGTTCAGAGGGAGTCTGATACTTTAGCAGAGGCAACATTGGATGAGGAGCTCATAAGATTGATATTTAATGGGAGTCTAAAAATCATGTGTGTGATTGCATGATTTTGATGGGCCTACCCCTTGTGTACATTATGATGAAATGACAATTTCAAAATGATTATCAATTGTATTTGTAACAGTTATTAGAAGTTGATTATCTTTTAATATCTTAATCTTCTATTATTAAGGACATCTTATGATGTCTAAGTAGGTCATGATAGCTTATATCTTGCATGGTGGATCAAGTTCCTTAAAAAAACTATCAATATTTCTATGGTAATTATCATTGAGGATACATTATCTATTAAGAGGGAGTGTTGATGTTTGGTATCTTCAGTCAGATAAACCTAGATGACAATACTATTTTCGATATATATATATATATATATACATATACATATACATATACATATACATATACATATACATATACATATACATATACATATACATATACATATACATATACATATACATATACATATATTCATTATATATGAGATATAAATTATATATATCTAAGTTAATATTATAAGACTAAAGAAATATCATATATATATATATATATATATATATATATATATATGTCATTATATTCATTAATAGAGTAAATGTTAATGAATAGACATGTCCCATGAAGGTATACATGTCTCTCCTTCTCTCATCCATAGTATAAATAAGAGATCAATTGTTGCCTTTGGAAAATACATACTGTATAGTCAGTGCTATTACATTTGCAACGATCCTTATAAATCAACAACATATACTTTCCAACTCTCATTGTTTCAAAGAGGCCCATCTAATCTCCTTCTTCCTCGTGTGAACCGTAATAATTTTTTGAATCAATACTATTACCTCTACTATCTCAATTACCTTCATGTGAAATCTCCATGTTACACATAGGGGATATCATGATATCCTTGAAAATAGGGTCATCTTGTTTATGTCTCAGACCCAAATCTTTAGATTCCCTTTTTGACTAGTTCTGCATGGGGACATCCATATCATATCACATCTCTTCTCTTATTTTCTTTTTTTTTGTTGACTACTATCCCCTATGTCCTCTAAAAGAGTATTTGTGATAAAAGTAGTCCTCCTACCTTGTTGAAAAACTCCTTCCCACCCCACCCCAACATCTAGCTCAACACTACACCTTGATGAGGCCTTTCACACCTCTCTTGGTCCTTTCTCAGTTGCACAATCTCCTTTATAACCCTATTTGCCTCTCAAATTCTTTCTTCCACCTCCTAACATATTGAATAGAAAGTTTCTTTAACTATCTGAATTGAGCTAACTACCTCCATGCCTCCAAAATTTACCTCTTCCCCTTGACCAAAAATCTGGCGAATAGCCTCTAAATGTAGCTTATTGCCCCTTTCACTTCCCTCTATTTGGTCTTGAGTAATTTTCAAAATTATTTCTTTCCATTCAATCCTCTTCCTACTTAACTATCCATCTTTCTCCCCCACAACCCTACTTCTATCATCGTTGAACCTTTCCTAGTCCAGCCCTTCCCCTTAACATTGGTTTTCAAATTCCTGAGAATCTATTTCCCCTCCCTCCCCATTTTTGCTACCAGGGATTTCTTCCATTCCCATTTCTCTTATCCCAAGATGAAAAAGATGGGAAAGTCATTGCTAATTGTCACTAGATTAAAACCCTAGTGTAGACTAATATATCCTTAGGGTCCAAAACTTAATACATTTTTATAAAGGTACCCATTGAATCACCAATCATTTTGATGGTCTCCTTGACCCAATATTCTTGTGGAAGATTATGCATCCAACACCATATTGGGATGCTTTGCACTTTTTCTTTCTCTGGGTCAAAATTTGGTGGCCACTCATAGATGTAGAGGCCTCTCCCATTAATCAATCAAAGGTCATTTTCTAGGATCCATTCCTTATCTTCCCTAGATGTGTGTGTAATCAAAAGAAAACCATTTTCCATTGTCTTAAGTATAAGTACAAATCCTTGATGCTTGTCACACCAGTCCTTTATTATAGCCAATGATGACCCCTAACTAGATCACAACTAATACAGGTTCCCCTTGAAATTCTAGTGATTCCAACCATTTCTTATTGTTGATTTGTAAATGACATTTAGTATAAATAACATTCTTACTCACCTCTATCTTCTCTAGTTCCTTCAATTTATGAGGGATAGGGCACCAAATTTTTTTCCCATTTTTTGGGAAGATGATGTCCTTTGGAACATGGAGAAAACCTCCATCTATTTGGTGGCCATTTCTCCCTTTCTCTTGTTTGCTACCATTCAATTCTTTTGGTTTTGGACCTATTTTTTCTACATATGTCTTTTTTCTCTAGCATGTCTCCCCTTAGAGATGCTTAGATATGCATTAGATATGCACCTATCCTTGACAATTGAAGGACCATTTGGTTTGCCTTTGATTTCCAAATATCTGACCTATTAGAATTATTTAGAATAATTGGGGGGGTGGGGGGGGGGGGGGGGGGGTGGTGAATTAGTTATCCTCGGGTCCAAATGTGTCAATTAAACTTGTGAACTCTTCAAAAAACTTAGATCTAATCTTTAAGTAAACCTGTCTCTATAGAAAATTATCAATAACATAAAATTGTAGTCCATTGTCCCAATAAGAAATAACCTGCAAAATGTAAAACATAAAATATTAAAACATATTAAAAAACATCCAGACAAGTAAGGCACTAAGATTTAATGTTGAAATCCAATTAGGGAAAAACCACTAGTAACATGTCACCAATTTTTCCCTCTTTTGAAGTGAGCTTTGTTAGGAGCCAACCCTATTAAAGGTTACAATACACACTATTAGGTGTGACCTTGTTAAAGGATTCAATCACCCTATTAGGAGTGACCTTGTTAAAGGACTTAAGAACATTCCATTAGAATGTGACCTTAATTAAAAGATTTAAAAATGGTTGTTAGGTAAACCTTGATTAAAATATTTTAACTTATACAATGGTTAGAAAGTAACATTAGGTTGATCTGATAAATACATCTCACAAGTTGCAAATACAGATCACAATGTAGCTCATCTACTAACTCACTAATTGAATTCCATTCATGTCTCCATCACTGTCTTTGATCTTCTTGGAAAATTCTTCAACAAATCACTCTTCATCTCAACTTTGCTCCTTTTTAGCATTCTTCTCAAGTTCTTTGATAAAAAAAATTAGCAATTGCTTACCTTTATAGGTCAATCCTTATGCCTCCTTAAATAGGTAACTTTGATCTTTTGTCATTTAAACACCACCGTTGATCTTAGGGTTAAAATTGGGTTAAACACATATAATGAATTTGTCCATTTGGTGACCATTTCTCCCTTTCTATTGTTCCCTATCATTGAGTTCTCCTAGTTTCAAACCTATTTTTCTCTCCATATGCATTTTCTCCCCATCATGTCTCCCTTATAGAGATGCTTGGAAATGCACATATCCTTGACAATTGAAGGGCCATTTGGTTTGACTTCAATTCCCAAAGATATAATGTTCATGTTTTCAAAAATATTTTCTTCCCATTTATTACAGATTCTCTCATTGATTTATAAAGGACCTTTTATATAAATAACATTCTCACTCATCTCTTAGTGTAGGAGCACCTAGGGTTGAATGCAAAATCCAAACCAAATTTTGGCTAGTAGTGACCTTGACCAGGTCATCAGTGAAATAAGGACCTAGGAGGGTCTAATAGATGGTTTCCAGGAAGTTTATAGGTCAATGTGTGGGTTAATGTAACTTGGCTAGAAATGTTGTCTAGGTGTAGCCAAAAAGTTGCCAAGTTCACCAAATTCAGCATAGTGAGAAAATTGGGATCCAAATTATTTAGAATAAGTCTACATGATGTTAGATATGTCTTAGGGATGATATTAATTCATTCTAAAGGGTTGGAGTCAAATTTGTGTAAGAAAAGGAAAACTTGCTAAAATTGCCAAAAAGTTGTCATGACAACTTTTGCAATTATGAAAAGTTGCATGACAACTTTTGCATAGAAGTTACATTTCATTGAAAATGAGTTGGTTAGTGAAACCAATTGTGGGCACTTAGAAGGAGGCATACATAAGAAATTATGATGTCAATTTTCAGCCTATAGATGACTTGGTTGAAACATGGAATGATATTCTTCTTATTGAAGATAAAGAAATCATTGGCAAATTTTTGTCATCTCTCCAACCAAGATACTTCTCTCAGATTAGCTTAGGTATCACTCCAAATCAAGAGAAAGTGATATATTATTGAATGAATCTTCTTTTCATTCTCCCTTAATTAATTTTTCTAGTTTGATTCATGAAAATAATGATGAAATATGTGATGATGCAATGGAAAAAATGAGAGATGAAATCTTTTACATTTTTGATAATGAATTGATTCTTGACAGATATGAAGTAAACTTTAATGAGGTTCATACATTCTAGCTAGTTCACATCATAACTGGTTTGGTTCAAGAATATGCTTTGAACCATTTTGAACTAGTTCAAAATAGTTCGACTGGTGCTAACAAGTTTATGAGGTTTGTTGAGTTCAAATATGGACAGGTTCAGTGAAGAGGTTCAATGATTTAGAGATCAAGTTCAAAGGCTAAGTTTAGTGGATCAAACTAGTATAATGGGTGTAGGCAGGTTCACAGGTTCAGTGGTATAGATAGTTAGGTTGAGTTGAAGTGCATATTCTTCAATCTAAATTATATGGCTCTAATTAGTTTGTGCAAATGCCTCCAGTTATATGTAGGTGTATTTTGGTTCACAGTGATTCAAGAACCCTAGATTCAAACTCATCAAATCAAGATTGGGTGGTTTAGGTTTCAAAAGGCTCAATCATATGTCTTTAATTTTCACATAATCTACATTGCAAGAACAATGTGTAGGTCCCATGGTTGCACTATCATGATGATCAACCCTACACCATAGAAGGCATTTGCAACTTAGATTTTTTGGCCTTGTCAAGTCTCTAGAACTCCAATTGATTTGATATGTCCCAAGATTTTTTGTAAGAAACATCCCAAATTTTTTGAAATTGCCTCAATAAGTCATGGGTATTGTTGGGATGCATAATTCTATATAGTCATACTATAATATCTCATGATTAAAGACCACCATATTCTTGATAACAACAAGAGAAGGGGTCAATATAATATAATGGGACCAAATTGTGCTTCTACCAAATTGATAACATGGTACTAAAATCAATTGACATATAGCAACTGATTTGAATCAATCACTATTACATATGAGTTTAAATATTTCATCTATTTCCAATGTCCACTAGGCAACACTTAGTAGGTACATATAATAAAGAATGTGTGCAGATAATTTGATTGAAAACCTTTTAAATAATGCATATTTAAAAAAGATGAGAGGTAGTGTTACATTGTGTTTGAGAAAGCTCACAATGTCACCTTTGATGGGAAATTGGCATGATCTCGACTAACAATGTTCAAGGTTTGGTTCAAGTTCTTCATCCAAAATGGGTAATAGTGTTCCATAGGGAATTCATTGCCTATGGTAGGAGCCAATGTACTAGAAAATCAAGGAGCGATGAACATATTAAAATGAGGCAGAGCATAAACATGTGTGCCAAGGTAAAGGTAAAGGTAAAGTGATATCTTCAAACTAATTATAGCTATTGGAAAATAGGCATTAAAGGGATTCAAATTACTAGTGGTGGCTATTACAAAGAGAAGTTGAACCTCATGGGAAAGTGGATTTTTTGATAGTATGTTGATACAGTCCCAACGGTTGCTATCTCCTTAATATGACTGATCCAAACAATAGCAAAAACTCAAGTATCACCTCTCCAAATATGCAAATGCTCTCAGTCCCACAGGCACCTATATTATTTAATTTATAAACATAATGTTTATAAATATTGAGTCTCAGAATAAATTTAAGTAGGGAAACTAGATTAGGATAACTTTTACAAAGTTAGTTATTAGAATTGATAAACATCATTGGAGAAAGAGGGAGTTATTCAAATATCATAGGAAACAAAGGGAAATGGATAAATGTCTTAAAGACTTGGTTACAAAAACTGAACAAGGTATGCCCATTGTAATTATTTATTAGTAAGAGCTTTCCAAAATGAGGGTTCTAAATACCATCTTCTATTATTGGAGACTTTGTGCTATGATTGGAAGATGGGAGTTCTATTTTGATTGTAATGCAGAGAGGGAAAACTAAGTATTTTTAATTCTGAAATTTAATTAATGAGTGTAGCAGCAAGAGGATGCTTGTTATCTTCTTGTATATTTAGAGAAGGAAAGTATTGATGCATTAGATTTTGCATCAGAACTCTTGTTTTCTTGTTGATATTAATCTTTGAATTAAATTAGTCTCCTCTGAAAGCCATTCTGTCTCACTCAATCATGAACGTGTTTATCATTTGACCTTTAAACCAAAATTATTCATGTATTTGGAAGAATTGATGTGTCTTTCTCTCTTTGTGTTCTCTATAATGTATAGGTATGAATTAATGGAGTTTAAGCCATTTATTAGTTATTTCAGTAGTTTCATTCTTCTACATCTATTTCATTTTCATGAGGTAGATGTCTGTGTTGCTTTGTTGATTTTGCATTAAAACCATTCCCAAAGTTCACACCCATCCAAAGAAGTGAACTATACCTTCATATAAATATTCAAAGGGTGCTTATGTATTCTAATTGCTAAGTGACCCAGCTATTAGTTGCAGGTGGTTATCTTCTTGGTTTGGGCATTCAAGGGTTGTTTTGAGAGTATTTTTGTAAAAGACAAATATGTTAACTAACACATGTTCATCACCTACAAATGTACTTTCAAAGCAATCCAAATTTCATGAGCAAGTCTCAAAGATTTTATTTGACCAAATTTAGTTTTAGGTAGCACTGATAATAGTGCTTCTCTAGCAAGCATGTTGAACATGAATGTACGTTACTCTTTTTCTTCACAAACCTCAAGAACTTTTTCTTCAATCACATCCTTTTTCTTTGTAGAAACCAACTATAATGTCCTCTCTTTCAAAATAATTTTGAATGTTGTAACTTGCAACCATTCATTAGTATAATATAGAAAAAATGTAGTGAACCACATTAAAAATATTAGATTAAGTAATTATTAATCTAAATACTACCCATACCACCCTTTCTAATCCTTTGAAAGAGATCCTTCTCAAACCACCTAACCCTCTAATGAGAATTGTATCTTGGTTAGGTAATTATCATATAAAGAAGGTCTTCCTTAGGTCTCTTTGTGATCTCTGGTAACACTATGGTAGAGATCCCACCTCTAACCAAGTCTCTTATTTATGACATATGCATATTTTTGACCACTACAATATATTGTCTCTAAGAGATTCTCTACAAATCTCTCTCTGGGTTTCAATTTGAAATCCCTACATTCAATCAAGAATGCCCTCTAATCTTTGATTTTTCTTAAAAGAAACTCAACATTCTAAAAAATGACCTCTAACAAGTTCTTATTTGATCTCTATAAGAACTATAAAGTTCTCATCTCAATCCTTGATCTTGATAATTTTATCTACCAAATGGT
This sequence comes from Cupressus sempervirens, assembly GCA_028749045.1. Lineage (NCBI taxonomy): Eukaryota > Viridiplantae > Streptophyta > Pinopsida > Cupressales > Cupressaceae > Cupressus > Cupressus sempervirens. The sequence continues at coordinate 271,570,926 of CM053784.1, read as the reverse complement.
TCATATTTATTTATGAAATAAACATATCAAATGAACACACCTTTGATTCCCTTTAGTTTTTTATTTTATAATCTTTCATAGAATATATATTACTTCAATTCCCAACATTCAATATATATTAGTTTAGTTTCTTTACTATCTCTACTCTAATGGTTTTGTAGTTCAACTCTCTTAGGTATAATTGTTTTTTAATCCTCCCATATTTTATTTGTTATCCATGTACATAAAAAGTTGCAAACCTTCATAATCACATTCCTTTTGAAAAGTCACAACCCTTCATAATCAAAATCCTTATTCATAACACTTCATAATCAAAATCCTTTGAAAAGTCTACAACACTTCATAATCACAATACTACCAAAAAGTCACAACACTTCATAATCTCAATATTATAAAAAATTCACAACCTTTCCTATTCAAAATCATTTTGAAAAGTCACAACTCTTCATAGTTAAAATATTTTTTAAGAGTCACAACTATTCATAATCACAACCCTTTCAAAGAGTCAAATCCTTTCATCATTGAAAATATTTAAAAAATTCACTTATTTTCTTCTCCTTCGTCTTCTAACTAATCCTTCTTTAACTCTTATCTTCTTCTCTTCTTCCTTATTCTTTAAAATGAACTCTCCTCCCTTTTATACCTTAATTTAAAAGAGTCATGACTTTTTATTACATCTCTTGCTTTTTATTAGATTTAGTTAATTTATATTATATTACTTATTACTTATCTATTTTATATTTATTGTCATTTATTATTAATCTTATTTAGAAAGATAACATACTTTCTATAATATTATTTTCTATTTAATTTAATTAATTAATTTATTCATATTAAATTTATTCATACTATTAGTATTTTCAATATTATACTAAATATTATTCTATTGATAATATATCATATATGTAATTTTATTTATTATTTCTATACTTGAATATGATTTTCTTATCATTATTTATTTAACTTTTTTATTAAAATTATATTTCAAAATGGGGACATGACACTGATCAATAATCTAGACCCATGCATAGCATATATGCTTTCATCTTTTCTTTCACACTTTCTTAGTTAACTCTATCAAACTTTGGATTTTCTTTCCTAAAATGTGTCATAGATCTCTTTAAGTATAGATGAGCCCCTTATAGGATACTTTGAATCCTTGCTAGGAGATTCCAACCCTAGTAGGAGTTGTGGCAACCCTATTAAATATTGAAAGGAAGATAGAAGGACGCACTATCCAAATAGATTCAATACTATTCTTATTGAACAATATAGGTGTACATCAACAATTATCCAATGACAACTTCTCTTTCCAAATACAGTTCCTTGTAAGCTCACTATACATCAACTCTACCAATATCTATTGTAATCCAAAAGATGTCTGCATTGAAGCTCACACAATACATCACATGTCACATTATCCACAAGGAAATGATTTTTCTTTTATACCAATTCTTAAAATTAACTATTGAGTCATTTTTTAGGCTTTCCCAATTTACAATAATAATATACGACCAACCTAAGATATTACAATACACATTACATTATAAAATTACATATTTTCACAATTGCACAAGTAATTTATTGGCTCATGATCTTCATAACTTCACACTCATTGATCATCTAACCAGAGTATCTTCAACATTTATTCAACTTGTCTCCTAGCTCGCTAAACCAAATTCCATCTCTATTAGGAGATAAAATCCAAAAATCAGTACCTCTTTTCCAAAAATATTGTACAAAATCTACCTTCATCAAATCCTTCATAACTCTGCCCAATCTTCATATTTCCATACATGCTCTTAGCTGTAGCATCTAGAAATTCTCTAGAACATATTCCCAATTGTGTATAAGGTGATCTTCAATCCTCAAATCATGTGAAGCCAATCTCAATTTGGTTTTTGCTAGTCTTCATAGAATAGCCAGTATGTTGACATCAATGAAAAACCCTATCATGAATGCAAAAAAAAACCATTGAATTATATCTACAACACTACTAGGATACTCCCCTATAGGAATATCATTAGCATTTATGCTTATAATCTCCCCCTTTGACATTGATGATAACATAGATGAAAAACATTTATGTTACACAAATACCAAATATACTAATCTACTTCTCCCCGTTCATGCTATCCAAGTTAAAAAAGGTAACTTATTCCGTTTCAATACTACTATGAATATTCTTTTGATTGCAAAAGCTGAAGATAGATGGCTTTGGAATAGGAGGTATTTTTACGTAGACTTTGAAAGCTTGGCCAAAGTAAGCAAGACAAATATAGTTAAAGGATCACCCACAATAGTAAAACTAGATAATTATGTGCAAGGAATGCCAATTTGGTAAGTTCACTAGTGCTACTTTTAATAACAAGTCATATTCATTTGAAAACATGCTAGGTTTGATGCATATTAATTTGTACGGTCTTGTGAGGACAATAATTTATCATAGTGATAAGTATTTTATGCTATTTGTTGATGGATACTATAAAATGATGTCGATAACCTTCTTGAGAGATAAGTCTAAAGCATTACATAAGTTCAAAATGTTGTAGATGCCTAAAATCATTCCAAACACTATATTAATTTATTTAATATCTCTTGTAACACTATAGTTAATTACATTTATTATGTCCATCTACCTATTTATTTAAATTCATTCATATTTTTAATTAAATTTAAATACAAGTCCCTAATGTATTAAATTAAATTTAATACATGTTTGCTCCATAAATCCCATTTTAATAAATCTTATTTATTTAATTCCTTCACATGATTAAATATTATTAACCCATCATTAAATTAAACTTTATTTGATTTAATCCTAAACCCCTACTTAAGACCTTGTACCACCCATCACTTTCATACTCATAAGCCTACCAACTAATTAACTAAGGTTAAATAGTCTAAACAATGTTTTAGCCTTTTTTTAGTGCCTAATAGGTTGCTCATACATGTGTGAGCAACTCATCCCAAGAAATCCACCAACTTATCCAACTCCTCTCTTATACCTTTTTTCTCTGATCCTTTCCTGAATATTTCTCACGCGTATGAGCAACTTTGAGCCACTCAACCCTTAAAGACTTGGTTTTACTTTTTCTTAACTTGACCTTTTGCTCATGTGTCTCCGAATGCTAGCTCCTAAAGGTCCTCAGAAAATATATAAATAGGACTCTTTTATCAAACATATTCCATTTCCCATTATTTCATTATTACCATGCTAGTATTTTTTTATAATTTTCTCTCTTTTTTTGTTGCTAACCTTGTTTGGTACATGTTTTAGTTGCATTTCACATTTGTAGCTCACATATTCTCTTGCATTTCCATTGAGAGTGGTTTGACAATGGTTGATTCCATAACCATTACTTGAAGGAATTAGTCCATATCTATTTATCATTATGTTCATATCATTGTGGGATTCATAGTTGTGTTTTGGCAAAGCACAACCACATACCCATCTTGAGAAAATAATAAGCCCTTTGGGTGCACTTGTTGAGTTTCTTTGAGGTTGAGTGAGAGCTCTTTTCTTTTGGTTTCATAGCTTATTAAAACTCAAAGCACAGTTAGTTAAATTTTCTTGTTTCTGAAGACATATATGTTTAGTGTAAGTAACATTTTCCTTGTTCAAGCATGCTCTAGACAAGTTGGGTTTTCATATGTACAAGTATTTAAGACACTTTTAGAAAAGAAAAGCAATAAGAATATGAAGTATTTTAGATCTAACAAAGGAGGAGAATAAACTTCTTGAAATTTTTTTTATTATTGTGATAGTAATGGTATCTAAAGACAAATTTATACCCCAATGAGTCTACAGAAAAATGGGACAAACATGGCAATTGTTGATGGTGCTAGAACCATTTTGATCCAAGGAGATGTTGCTAATATGTACTAGAGAGAAAGAATCATTACTAAGATCTACACTATAAACTAGGTACAAGTAATTAAGAAAAGAAATAGTAAGACTCCTTATGAATTACAATATCCTCATACTTCTAGTGTGATTGTAATTTTTATGGTAGTAGATGTTATATTAAGAGGGACAATTTCACTAGAAAGTTTCATTCTAAGAGCGATGAAAGAATTATGTTAGGATATTCTACCAAAATTAAGACTTATAAATGTTTCAATAAAAGGATTAACAAGATGATTGAGAGGGAAAATGTAAAGGTAGATGAATTTACAAAAAAATTCTTAGTCCCGATGATTCTAGCAAACATGAATCTAAAAGAGCTTAGGAAATTATTTATGTACAATCTAAGAAGCAAGAATATATTTAAAAAAAAAATTAAAACGAAATAGTTCAACTAGTTGAAGAAGAAGAAGAAGAAGAAGCTCTAAGGTTTGAACTAGAAATTCTAAGGTACATGAAGTTCAATTACTCTACAAATCAAATTATTGGTGACAAAAACATAGGAGTACAAGCTAGAAGGAAAATCAGGTAGAGTACTTGTTTGATTTTAGAGTTTGAACAAAGGACTATTAATAAATAATTGAAGAGTGATGATTGGATCAAGACATGGAAGAGGAACTTGATCATATTGAGAAGAATGATACTTGGACACTAGTTCCTAGACTATTCAACAAAATGATAATTGACAAAAAATGGATCTTTAGGAATAAGTTGAATGAGAATGGTAAATTAATTAGAAACAACATAAAATTAGTTTGCAAGGGTTATCCATAATAATAAGGATTGGACTAGACCTTTGCACTAGTTGCAAGAGTCAAAGGGCTAATAATCTCCTTTCCTATGCTTCTTTTAAGAAATTTATAGTTTTCTAGATGGATGTCTAGTTTTCCTTCTCAAATAAAACTCTAGAAGAATTCTATATAGAACAACCATATATTTTTTCATTATTAGAGGAGGATGACATGGTGTGCAAATTAAAAAGAAAACATTTGTATGGTCTTAAAAAGCACCAAAATCTTGTTATGAAAGGCTACACTCTTGGTCAAGATAGGTATAATGACTTATAATTTACACCCCCATGGGTGAGTCATTTACAATTTTCATTCCTCTTAATCTTAAGAACTAAATTCACAACATTAAGCCATTTGTGTCATTAGTTGACTCAAACCTTTACCAAAAACATACACAAGAAAGTCATGGTGGTCGAATAGACATTTTGCATTGTGAAGATGTTCATACAACATGCTTGCATCCATAAAATCTGTAGATGTGTAGATTCATTTGAACATTATAGAACCTACCGCCTTCTCATTTTTAAATGCCCAAATTATGAATTTTATGTGGCTCCCATTTGAGTTTGATAAAACCCTTGATAGAGGTCATTTTAGCTGGAGTTTCTGAAATCACTTGCTCTCTACTCTCTAACTCTTTTAATTTTGAACTCTCACACTCTCTACTCACTCACTTTTCTCAATCTCAATATGTCAAGTTATCTCATTTAATCTCTCCCATTTCTATAGCCATTTTTGCACTTCATCTATCCATTTATTGTAGGTTTACTCTCATGCATGCATGATCAAGATTTTCTTCCCAATTGGCTTCACACTTTGATTCCAAACTATTAGAAGGTAAAGCCCATAAAGATAACTGTTAGAGTAAATAATTAATTAATAATTATTTATTTATTCTATTTACTTAAGTTTACTTAGGTAAATGTATTTCATTTATTAGTTGTAGTCTAGGAGTTTGTTATAAGTTGTTGACAATACAGGAGTTTGTTCTCTCCTAAGTCATACTTATCCTCTCACGTTGTTCGAGGAGTTTCCACCTCATGTGGATGTATGCTTAGCTATCACACTTATCTCCTAGCATCTTCTAGCTTCTTCTAGGAGATTCCTTGAGCTCTTTATATTTGAGCTCCCTCATTGTATTTCATAACATCACTTCTTGCATATTGTAAATACATATTTTCTCATTTGCAATATGTTGTGGTCTCTCATGTTTGTTTAAGGTTTTTCCCTAGCTCCATGCTCTTCTCTTCTTGGCTTCCCTTTTGACAGGTTATTTGCATGTAGGTAATCCTGGGCATCTTCGAAGTTAGATTTCATCAACTCCTACATGGTATCAAAGCCTCCTTGCTGCTTCTTGTTTGAAGGTTTTTTGAAGCTTTGAATTGGAGTCACAAACCCTAGTTTGTTTAAGCAATTTTTTTTTTTCAATTTAGGGGAAGAGCAATTTTTCAGATCATTTTGTGGCCAAATGGATGTTGCCATTGGATCCAAAAGAGTGTTTATAGTTAGGATTCATAGAAAACTTGTTAGTTTTGAAGATTGGGCTCCGGGAGGCATTTTTTTTTTGTTCCAAGGCTTTTTCGTATGGATCATACAGACGCATAGCAAATTTTTTATATATAAAAGGGCACTCTACCAATGCACCGCCAAGCGGCCACCACTACACCACCCAATGGCCACCCGCACTCTACCCACACCCCTCCAACATCAGCGACACCTCCTATGCAGAACTCAGCCTCTGCCTAGTCTCCACCTAAGTTGCACCCCCTGTTTGCTTAGCTCGACCATTGCCTGCGAGCCACCCACTTGCCATCGCAGCCAGTGGCTCCTTCTCTTTTTTGTGCCCTGCTAGTGGATCTTCCCTCACCACCACCCATGCACATGTCAGTACCAACTCTATAACTTTGGTACAGTCAACAAATTTTGTAGTCAGCCAATGCGTGACACATGGCACGGGTGCCACGTGGCCCTTGCCATGTCAACGTTTCTATCCATGTGGCACTGCCATGTGGCTTTTTTTTGACTTGATGGGCTGTAGGCTGTCAAATTTAATACCGTGGTCTACTGACATTAGCATGATGTCACCTGGATCATCCTCTTGCACCTCTCTAGGGTCATTTTGGACCTACTCTTAGTTTTTTGGCCATAACTTGAACATACAGAGGTATTTTTCCAATCCAAAAGAAGCGTTAGAAAGCTAGTTCTAAGATGGAGAGATTGGTGTAGGTATTTTCAAGTTTTGATGCAATTTTGTTGCCCTTTTTTTAGTTGAAGTCCAAAGTTCTATTTTTGACTCTGGCATGCATATCTTTTGCATCCCATGTCATTTTTTTGAAAACGTTATATTTTTGGAAAGCTGGTTTTGTCATCTTTTCAGAAATGTAGTCTTTTTCCTTAGATTTTGGCCCATGTTCTTTCTATCATGTTTTTGACATTTTTTTCTATATGGTGGATATCTTGGGTGTTTTAGGTCTGAGGATCATTTTTCTGGCATGGTTTCTTTTGTTTTAGGCTATACTTTCTTTTAAGTTAGCTTTTTTCCTATTTTGATCATTGTAGTCATCATTTGTAAGCTCTTATGTATATACACTGAGATAAACTGCCACTTTTGTATTCGAGTTCATGAACGTTATTTTTTGAGATGATTGTACTTGCACTCTTTTTATAAAGCACCATGGGGGGGATAGTTGTTTGTTGTTTTAGGCTTTCTCCCTTTGTCAAGTGAGTGTCCCTTCCATGAAATTAGCCCCATGTAGCATTGCTGTGACCGTGTCTTAATAGGTGTTTGTACCTCTTCCTCTCTTGTCGTTCTTGGTTCATTTGTAGGAGATTTTTGGCCCACCTTCTTAGTTGCCTATCATCTCACCCCATCTGCATTAAGGGGGGGTTATGCTATTGTTCTAATGCATCCATGTTTCTATGGTTCGATAGTATGAACTATGTATTTAGTGGTTGATCCTATATACAAGGCGATTGTGGCTAGCTACCTATGCATTTCAATGAGATGGATCATCTACCATATAGACACACTTGGTTCATGCCTTCTTCTTCCATGGAGGTTCCTCACACCAGAAATTTCTTTCTGATGGTAGATTTTTTGACTTCTTCATGCTTCAGTAATGCTCTTCACGATCACTATTTGTTCCTATTTTAGGGGACATTTCCCTAGTTGGAGGCTTATTTAGTTCTTCACTAGGTTTTTACCTCTTTTTTGGGGAGGGATTTTCCCATGTGGTTTTCTCTCTTTCCTCATTTATAGAGGTTGCATTTTTTTGCATTGTACATGGGTACCTAACATGGCTTTGTTATCGGGACCCAGTCTGCATTTTCATCTTAGTTTTGTGAGCTTAAGGCATTCCCCTAAGTTACACTTAAGGGGGGGTGTTAGAGTAAATAATTAATTATTTATTATATTTACTTAAGCTTACTTAGGTAAATGCATTTCATTTATTAGTTGTAGTCTAGTAGTTTGTTATAAGTTGTTGACAATACTGGAGTTTGTTCTTTCCTAAGTCATACTTATCCTCTCATGTTGTTCAAGGACTTTCCACCTCATGTGGATGTATGCTTAGTTGTCACACTTGTCTCCTAGCATCTTCTAGCTTCTTCTAGGAGATTCCTTGAGCTCTTTATATTCGAGCTCCCTCATTGTATTTCATAACATCACTTCTTGCATATTGTAAATACATATTTTTTCATTTGCAATATCTTGTGGTCTTCTATGTTCATTTAGGGTTTTTCCCTAGCTCCATGCTCTTTCTTCTTGGCTTCCCTTTTGACAGGTTATTTTCATGTAGGTAATCTTGGGTGTCTTCAGAGTTGGATTTCATCAACTCCTACAATAACTTGGTGAGGGAGGGGGGGGGGAGGGTGCATTGTGAATCAGTTATGCAATAAAAAAAACTCCCAATATCTTTATTAATTCTAAAATATGTAATAATATTTGCAAAAACCATAGAAAGATAACCATGCATAATAACACCAAATTTTTTTAGCTAGGGAGACCCTTGATTAGAGGGAAAACCTTGATGGGAATGATGCCCACAAGTTGATCTACTAATAAAAATGTTCCCTACAAAAGGATGGAACCTGTTAGGAGTTAATGAAATACAATCAATACATATGAATTGAAAGGAAGATAAAGGGAACTACTATCCAAATAAATTTCATACTATCTTTACTAAATAATATAGGTGTACATCAACAATTATCTTAAAAAATCTCTTTCCAAATACAATTCCTTGTAAGCTTACTATGCCTCGACTGCACCAAAATCTAATCTGATCCAAAAGATGTTTACATTCAAGCTCACATAATAGATCACATATCACATTATTCACACTGGATAAATATCCACAAGGAAATGACCTTTCCTTTATACCAATTCCTAAAACAAATTATTGATTCCAACTTGAGGTTTTCCCAATTTACAATAATAATATGTATCCAACTTGATGCAAGGAGGGACTAAATAGCTAGGTCCAGAGGCACAACTAACTATCCAATCACCTTGCTGAGTAAAATCAATGGAAGAAAAAATCATAGAGAACAACACCAAGGAGAGAAGGAACAACAAACATTTTTATTGATTCATCCAAATATCAGCATACATGCCTAGTATCAAGGCCTTTTGGGTTATGAACAGATACAAAATACAACTAGCCTTCCATGATTTCTTTATTGAAAAAGTAATAATATAAAATATTTCTAGATGATGGAAGGCTAGATGTGATATAATGTCTTAGGGATCATTACAACTATAGCTCAAGTCTGGTTGAATTATATCGTAGGGAGAATTTGGAACATTGGGCTATTTGAAACTCAACGCATTAAGATTGGACAAAATTCGTACAAATTAGTGTTTATCTAATATGAAAAAAATCAATTTAGGTGAAAATATTTTAAATATTGCTTCATGTACAAGTTCTTTTGTTCACATGTATTAAACTTGTTAAGTCTATTGTTATCCCACAAATAGAAGCTAAAAAGGGGACACACAATTTCTCAATTTTGAAAAAAAAAAGTAAGATTTAAATCACATTTTTTTATCTACAACAAATAAGGTGTAACTACAATAAAATTGAATGCCACAACATAGTACACCAATTAGTATAATATAGATGTCAAGAGCAAGATTAAACTCTTCCAAGGGAATCACTAAAACCTACACATGCCAGCAACTTAACCCATCAATGAAAAGGACAAGCTTGTCGGAATTGAAGCTTGCATAGAATGAGAATACAAATACATAATTGAACTACCAAGAATCTCAAGTAAGCAAGAAACATATCTTTTGCATACCTCCCAACACAAATCCAAATATAAGTTCATGAAAACCACCTCTTTTTCACTTATTATTGATTGTTATTATTTCGCCAAGCATCTCAAGTAACCAAGAAACATTCAATACAAGAAAGATAAATTGTGCATACCTCTGCCAACACAAATCCAAAAGATAAATTCATGAAAACAACCTCCTTTTCAATTGTTAATTGTTATTATTCCTTGACGAATGCTGTCAAGTAATACCAGTCAAATTTCCTCGAAAAGACAAAAATTCACCAGTATTTCATGATTGGTCTATTTTGGAAAGAATAATAGAAAATATGGAAGAATATAAACTAGTCTAAAGAAGAGAAAATATGACTAGCCTTCCATGATATTATATGCACATATAGAGATACAAGGAATTGGAGGTGAGAGGCTACTTATAATAGTTGGTGCCTCATCGCCATGGATGAGCCTCACTGCCATGCTTGCAAGTTAAAAGAGTCTCACCACCTTTTCCACTTCAATGAAGTAGATTAGAATGCACGTAGATGAATAAACCTAAAATTAGACATCTCTCCAATTCCATGAACTAGCCTTATTGTACACACTTTGAAATTTTTTACTCATAGCTTATGTCATTATTAACTTTTAGTTTTCAAATTGTTTGAATAATGTATCGATTGATTAATTGTTGTAATTTCTATTAAAAACTACTTAATGTAATTGGTGGAAAAGAATATAAAAAGATAGTGTATGTCTTGAATTTTTTTGTTTTGTTTTACTTTTCAGTTATGTTTTTCCCCCATTTCTAATATTCCTCAAGAAATAGGGATATAGTATGTTTGTGCAATGTGGTAATTCAATCAATAGTAAGAAAGATTTACATTATTAACTTATTGCATGACTTGTTACTACTTGTTATGTAGTTACATATGAACACTCAATCACAACAATCAATTTGCGAGGAAAACCATAAATGTTGACTACTTTTCCACACCATTGAGCTATATTATGAATAATATGCATTTATTCATCTTTTAGAATTTGAAGCCATCGTGTGAAGGAAATAAAAGTATTTATCCCAATGTAATATAACATACTATAGTAATAGGTCATTAAAATGTTATGTTTGTTTGATAAACGTAATTCTCATACAAGAAGGGATTTAAATGATGTGGAAAATACATTTGATCTGATTTATAAATAATTTTTTATTGCAAATAAATAATAAAAATATTTCATAAATGCATTAAAAATGATTTAAAATTCACTTAATTTATAAATTTTAATATCCAAATGATGTTGATCTAAAACTATACCATTATATCTTCATAATGTTTGCTTCAATATTAATCAAGATTTTGAAATAAGAATCTACATATAAAAACCTTTTCTATAATCTCAATGAAAGTGTGAATATAATAAAATTTATGCTTAATTTGAAATAATTTTTGAAAGCACCTCCATGAGCTCCTCTATGAGAGTTGATCTTAGCCAAAAAGTCAATAAATATATAGTTTGACTACCATGCTTAATACATATGCTAATGAAACCCTAACCATATTCTAACTAATGTTCATCTTGAATACTCTTAAGAATGACTAGATACAAAACATCAATGTTAGAAAGGATGTATTCTCTTTCTCATTCCTCCCTTATTAGAATGATTATTTAATAGGCTATTCAATTGACATCATTTAAGATTGGTGACATTGTATCCTATCCAATTGAAGTCATTTAATATTGGTCACATTGTATTTATACAATTATTTAAAGTCATTGATTTCCAAAGAACATTATAAATATTTTAATTATATAGTTTGACTACCATATTAACACATATGCTTATAAAACCCTAACCATGTTCTGAATACTCTTAAAAAAGACTAGATAGAAAACATCATTGTTCGAAAGGATGTGTTCTCTTTCCCATCCCCCCCAATTAGAATGACTATTTAATAGGCTATTTAATTGAAGTCATTTAATATTGGTCACACTGTATCTGTACAAATATTTAAAATTGTTAATTTCCAAAGAACACTATAAATATATTAATTATAAGTTAAATTTTAATAATTAATATACTTTCCTTGATCTTCAAAACTTCTAATACATTATGAAGAAAATAATTAATGATGAGATATAATATAAAATAATGAAAGGAAAGTGAGAATCACAAGAATATACAAAGATAAAATATTTTAATGCATTTTACTAATTTGGCTACATCCAACACAAAGAAAAACACAAATTTGATTCTTATTGTGGCTTACATAGATAGGGATTTTCCCTCACACACACACACACACACACACACACACACACACACACACACACACACACACACACACACACACACACACACACACACACACACACACACACACACACACACACACACACACACACACACGCACGCACGCACACATGCACACACACACATGCATGCATGCACACATGCACGCACACACACATGCACGCATGCACACACACACACACGCATGTGCACGCGCGCGCACACACACACATGCATGCAAACATGCACACACATGCACACACACACACACACAAAATAAAAAATAAAAAAATTGTTGGTCTCAGAATGGTTTTGACAATTGAGTGTCAATGCACTTAACCAATCTTCATATAGAAGCCAAGTACACTGCATGTTCTGAGCCAGATAGAACTGCAATAGGTGTTGAGTGATATATAGATGCCATGTCATAGTTGATGACGAGCAAGCCAGAATGCAATAGGTGTTGAGAAAACTAGAATCATATATCTGCCGAGCACCAGTAATCCATTATGTGTCGAGTAACACAGAATTGACATATGAGTTTGTGCCTTCACAAACTCAGATGTAAACCATTTTTTGAGCTGACATGGAAGGATCTCAAAGGATATTAAAGATAAGGACAAATCTTTTATATTTCCTATGTAATCAACATGCAACCAATAAGAAAAATGGAGAAGGCATTCAACCAATAATAAAAGTTCAAGGAATGAGCCAAAAAGAAAGATTCAATATGATTTGTAGATCCATACCTAACCCTAAGTCTTTGAAATCTTTAAAAGGAGGACGAAAATCCATTGTATGTATGGATGAGAGTAGTGTATGGGAAAACTATAGTGAAATTTAGTGGGAAGAGTGAAAAGACTTAGAGGAATATAGTAGCATTGCAGTATCCAGTTGATCAAAACAAAGCAAGATCATTGACTAGATATTAGATCTTAGAGGATCAAGATCAAAATGAGTAGATCAAGTGCCTAAATTCAGAAATCAAGGATTGTAAGCTATCAAGTTTATTAGTCTAATACTCTCTAGCAATTGTATTAGAAGGAAAATCCTATGTTGATAGGTTAGCTTAATAGATAGGTTGTAGATCCTTTGAAAAGGTGATAAAATTCTTTAATAGGGTGGCACTTCTGTTGGAATATTCAAATATGGAAAGAATACTGATGAGAGGAGGGGGGGGGGGGTGTGAATCAAAAGTATTACACTTTATCTAATAAAACTTTTATCTGAAAGTAAATTACATGCATGTAAATACATCATGCAAATATGAAATTAAGACATGCATCAACAACACATAACACTGGAATTCGGTAACCCAAAAACCCTCCAGAAATAAGAAGGTAAAACTGGGGTGGGGATGATACCCACAAAAATTCACTGCAGTAATATTGTTCAACCACTTCTGATGGTTTGCCCTGTTAAAGGCCTACCCTATTAAAGGCTTTACATTATGTCAATAGTGACCTAGTTAAAGGATTTATAAACACTTAACATGAAGTGTCACCCGGTTAAAGGATTTAATCACCTTTTGATAAGGATCTACAAATAGCTGTTTAGCCAACCTATCTACATAGGATTTCCTTTCTAATACAATGGAAAGAGAGTATTAGATATTATAAACCTGGTAGTTTGCAATCCTTGATTGCTAAATGTAGGCACTTGTTCTGGCTCTCTCTTTGATTTTGATCCTTTGAGATCTAATTTCTATTCATCTCCTTTGCTTTGTGCTGATCAGCTAAATATTGAATTGCTGCTCTTACTCTCTATGTCTTCTTTCACTGAATTCCATTATGTTTTTCCCTTAACACTATTCTCCTTCTCTCATCATCATTATAGTGAATCTTTTTTCTTCCTTAAAAAGACTTCGAAGACTTAGGGTTAGATATGGATCTACGATCCACATTGAATCTCAATTTCTTTCTCAATACTTCCCTTTTTGCTGATTGGTTGCATGCCTTTCCAATATTCCAATTGGCTGCATGTAGATTGCATAGGAAATGTAAAAGATTCATTCTTATCTCTAGATCTTTCGAGATTTACCTTATGTCGGCTACAAAAATGGTTTACATCATAGTTTGTGCAATTACAAACTCTTATGCTGATATCCTGAGTTACTCAACTCCTAAAGCATTACTGATGCTTGGCACATGTTGTTTCCTAGATGACTCGGCACCTAAACAAAATTGTATCACTCAGCACCTTATGTTACTCGGCACTTGAATAACTCAGCACTTGATATCAATCGGCATGTATAGTGAATAATGGTTAAGTGTATTGACACTCAGCTATCAAAATTATTCTTTAAACCAACAATCTCCCCCTTTGACATGAGTGGCAAAAAAAATTAACTAAGATCCTATGATCTTGGCATTATTTCATGCATCCTCTTGTTTGCTTCAAAAATTTTAGAAACAAATAACAATATACCTTATGACTCCCTGTGAGTTGATTATGCCTTGTACACTCAGTGACTTCTGTCCTATTTCTGCATTCTGACTAATATATTATATCAAAATTTGTGAAAAATTCTCTATCTCCCCCTTTCATCATACTTACCATTTCATTTTGTACTTAATTCCCCCATACTTAATCTTTACTTAACACTCACTCCATACTTACTCTCTGCCTTTTTGACACTTATGTCAAGGGTCTTATAAGGAAATGCCATAGTTGGCCAAAAATGTACTATTTACTTCAAGGAGTACCTTCAAAGTTACATCCCAATTTGCTAATGCAACATCCAATGACTTATGTTGGATGGCAATCTCTGCTGGTAGATGTACAAGTCCATCAGTTGTAGAAAGATTGGGGTCTTTCTTGAGGACTGTCTCTGCATTCATCTGCTCCTTGTGAAGTATTTCCAAATGAGGAGTGATAGAGGATTGAATTTGCATCAATTTAGCTTTTATGGTTGCCTCCTCTGCTGCTAAGATAGCTAACTCCCTTTGTGTGTGAAGCAATTGAGCAAAATGCTTCTCACTCTGAGCTGGATTTGTAGGGAGTTGCATGCTAGAAATCTTCAAATTTTTCTCCAAGCCCAGTATCTTTTGGCTAGTGTCCTGTGTGAATGTGGAAATGTCACACAACTTGTTGTACAGGGAAAATATGTTTCCAAGTACAGTTTTGACTATTTCAATTTTCTTAGCTAGCTCTACTTGTGATAGTGCTATATCACCGAATATTTTCTTGTTTACCTTGCCTTGGAATTTTCTTTCTAACCATTCTAGTAGTTTGACATTTGTTTCCCGATCTTCACTAGTCACCTAGTCAACTATATTAGATAGTTGCTCTACAATTGGCCTTGACTCATCTAGAGACTGTGAGCAGAAAGCTTCTGTGAATATGTCTTTGATTTCATTCAAAGTAATCTTGTGCTTGTGTTCTCTTCTTAGTGCTTCTTGTCTCCTTCTTCTGTCTAATGCACTCTGAATTTCATTGATCTTCTCTTCAGTGAGAGTGCTAGATTCATAATATGGAATCTTTATTTCTTCATCAAGCTTAGGAATTCCATAGTGAAGTTTCCTGACTACCTTTGATGAGCTCAAGCCTGGTGTCCTAATTTGTAATTGTAACCTATCAGTACTCGGTTGCTGAAGAGTCTGTGTTGGAGTACCAGATTTGGGTAATGCAACCAATGTTTGTATTGCAAACTCCTCCTTCTTGCTTGTCTCATCTTTTTCTTTAGCTTGTATATCCTTTTGATGATCACTAGGTGGGGTTGAACTTGTTGGCTGTTCAGATGTTTCTTTAATTTCCCCTGCTGCTGTACTCGGCATCTGAAGTGTGTCAATGACTACAATTGGTGGAGGTGGTGGAGGAAGGAATAGAATACCAGTAGGTTGTATGATTGAAGGTGGTTCTTGTGTTTTCACCTTGACTACCTCTATTTTGACTACTAGATTCTGCAATTCATCAACACTGACCGATACAAGATTTGAACATAATTTTGCTACTAGTGTTGATTGGTCAAGGATTTCTAAATCCTCTGCAGTTAATGGATTGATGTTTGGATTTGAAGTGTCTGTAACATCTTTGATTTTGATAATCTCTGTAGGTGTGATGGTGGCATGAGGAGGACTAGGAGGGGATACCTGTGTGTCTTGCACACTTTGATCTTGTTGCATAGCTGTATCTTTCTCTTCCTCTTTCTCCTCTATATGTGCCTTTACATCTTCCTTTTCTTCTTCAACCTTCTTCTCCACTTGTTTCTTTTCTTTTCCTTTGATTCCTGATGCCATCATCTCCTTTATCTTGACACTTGCCTCTACCTTATATTCTTCATTATACACATCTTCTATTTTCTTGTAAACTATCTTCCACAATCTTGTGGATTTTGTAACTACCTCCTCAACTTTGTTCTGTAAAATGCTAAAAGCTCTATGTTTGGGAGTGAATCTATTGTTATGCCTCTTGACTGCATTTGTTACTTGATCCTTAGTCAAATCAGGCAACAATCTAGCTAATGTTGATTCCCTTATCTCCCTTTCCATTTGTAAACAAAAATGCCATTTATCCTCTACAATTTTGTACAATTCTTTAGGCATTGATTCATCTAATTCTAGAGGTGTGTGCTTATACTCAGCCAACATAGCATACACTGATTCCTCTAATTTATTTTGTTCTTCTTTGGCGAGCTTAGAAAAAGTTAGGTTCTTTAAACCTTTCAAATCATCATTCTTGATCTTTGAACATAATTTACCAATAGTAGTCTAAGGTTTGTGCCTTACCACTTGAAATTGGTTGTTGTCCTCTGACTCAGTCTTCTCCTCATCTGTTTGAGGCTAGGCAACAAATTTTCTTTTCTTCTTTGGCTTGGTAGCAGTCTTCTTTGAAGTTTTCTTCTTCTCTCTTGCCTCCTCTTGGGCTTTTTGTGCTATAGCCCTTGTAGTAGGTCTCTTTGGTGTTGGAGCAACTACTTTCTTTCCCTTGGGTTGAGGAGCAAGAGGAGTTGTGGCCTTTCTTTTTGTGACCTTGGTTTCAACTTGTGCTTCCTCAGCTTCTTCTTCCTCAACACTTTCCTCTTTATCTTCTCGTAACCCTTGAGTCAGACCTTGTGGTTCATCTCCCTCATCTTCAATGTCTTCTTCTTTCTCTTCTGCTGTTTCTTCTTCTTCAACACCAAATTTTCGTTTGATTTTCCTTACCAATTTTTCTTTCGTCTTTACTGCTGAGGTATTTTTCAAATTTGTTATCACCCTTGATTTTACAACATCATAGGTTCCAAAGGCTTTTGCATTCTTATCAACTTCTTTTGCAAGGAGGGCTATTATTGCTATAAAGGCTTGATTAATGTCAAGTTCATAGCCTAGTGGCCTAAGCCATCTTACTCTAGGTATGACTGCTTGTATATAAGTATAATCAATATCTACAAGAAAACAAATGTCTTTTTCATATTTTTTAGTCAATGAGACTGGAATTCTCATTTTTTTTTCATGGACTATTTGAAGTCCTCAAAGTAACTAGTCATTTGGGCATCAAAATTATCACCCATCTGTTCAATATATCCATTGATTTGTTCAACAATTGTTTTGTTTGGACTCCATCTCACCTTATCCATAGAAGAGAATTATTTCATCAGATAGAAAAACATGCACACCAAAACTGATCCAAATTTGCACTGAGCTCCCTTGCTCTTCCTTATAGCTCCCAGATTCTCATTAATTTGTTGAAACATGAGCTCTACTAGGTCATAGGTATGATCCTTTTTAATCAATTTGTATGCAACATCAATTGCTATACAAGGCACACTGTTTAACCTGCTTGACTAATAGAATTTGTGTGAGATGATTCTCATAGCAAAATCTAGTAGGGGTTCTGTGATTGTATCAATAGTCATTCCCCTATTATTCCATTTAGCACCTATGTTTCTCTCTATTACTTCCCTTTTGTCACTACGCAGGGTCTTTGGTTGATCTAGGGTTGGAATACCAGCAACCCTATGAACAGTTCTCTTGGTGAATTTCACTGGCCCTATTTCTAACCAAAAGGCTCCATCATGTATTCTGCTCAAAACTATGCGTACCCATTCAACTTTGAAAACAATTAGAAATTCTAGGGTTTTGGCCAATCCTTTTCTCTTGACTATTGAGAACTCATCTTTTAGTATCTTGTTCTCACATAGCTTGTCATATGCATTATGAATTTCTAAATCTCCTATGGCTCCAATTTTGTAGTTATAGCATCTAAAAACATCTTGGACCATAACAACTTTATCAGGAATGACTGATAATGCACCTGTAGGATCATTCTTATATGTAGCTCCTAGAATGGGCTTGAATTCTGGTTGCTTAACTTAATTACTAACCAACTGTATCTCATGACTCTCTTTGCTCTTAGTGGTTCCAGACCCAGATGCCATTGTTTTCCAAACTAGGGTTTACAGTTTAAACAAGTTTATAAACACTACGTAGCTCAACACTTAAGTAAAATACCTCAAATTGATGAGACTCGTGCTGAATCATTGTGGAAATTTTCACAAATGGCTTCTAAGCTGGCCTTGATCTTTCACGCTCTTCTCGTCTTTGCTTCATGTTTGAATGGTAAGAAATGATCGAAAATCAAACTATGTACTCTTCAAAATAGAGTAATTAATGCTTAGTGCGCTGACAACTATCTACTCGGCACCTGAAGGATTTTGACATGACTCGGCACTCATTGTGTTTCACTTCGCTCAGCTCCCATTGATATTTCACAACTTAGCATCATCTATCAACCAGTCGCTGTTAGCAACTCGGCACCTGAAGACAATTTTGGCAGATTTTGCAAGACTCTTAATTTTGACTTAGCATCTTTGCTTATGCTGATTTCTTCTTTGCAGTTCTTCTATGTTTTGGGACTGATGTATGATGTAACTTAGTTTATCAATCCCACACACCCATTCTTTCTTAATTTGATAAAGTGTGATCACTTGACCTATTAGGTGAAGTGATCTTTGCACTTGATGTGCTACACTCATCTTTCTTCTTCCATGTCTTATTCATCTCACTTCTGATGTGTTCAACATCTATCTTTGCCTTTCCATTGTTGAACTTAGAACTTGGTGCCTTTGACCTTGTTGGACACATCCTACTGATATGACCAATTTTTAAGCAACTGAAACATGTGTTTTGACTCAACCATCTTTTATAGTTTCCCCTAAAATGTATTCTTATGCAATTTTGGGGTATATGTCCATATTATTGACAATAGTGACAACTGTACCTGGTGTTGTAATCCCAAAATTCATGGTTTGATGTCTTTGCTGGTTGACTTGATGTCCACATAGGCTTTGATCTGCATTCAAAAGCTCTATGTCCATATTTCTTGCAATTATGACAGTGACCCTCAAATCTTGATGTCTCAATAGTCTTGGTTCTACATTCATATGCTTGATGACCTTGCTTCTTGCACTTATGACAATAGTTTACATTCTTAGGCTTATCATTCTGATGGGCATTCTTGCTTCTACATACATTAGATGTATGTCCTTTCTTTCCACAGAAATGACATGTGAGTTTGACATTTTTACCTTTGTCGCTTCTTTGTTCAACACTCTTTGATGATTCTCCAACTTTAGTGCTGTTGTATCCAAGTCCTGATGTATCATGGGTTGATCTTGGGGATTTCAGTAATTTCTCAAAATACTTGATGGCTTCATTGGGTTTGTTGAAGCTTTCTGAAATTTCCTTTTCTCTTCTTAAGTCATTTTGCAATTGTTCATTCTGCATCTTTAGTGTAGAGATCTCAATGTCTTTCACATTAAGTTCATGATGAATGTTCATCATTTGGGCAAGTGTATCCATATGCATGTTTGAGATCCTTGTTAATTCAATACATTTTTCTTCAAGTCTGTTTGCAAGATTCCTTTTTTCATTTTCCATCATGACTTTATCTTCAACTGCTCTTTTCTTTTGTTCAATGATTTCACATAACATTATGGTCTGTGGTTCATGTTCCATCTTGAGAGATCTTATCTCATCTGTTTGAACTTTGTTTTTCTTCATCAGTTCTGCAATTGTTGCATTAAACTCTTTAGTGTCTCCATTGGAAAATATATTTGTGGTATCAATCTCCTTGTAGTTTATCTCATTTTTGGCTATGGCTAAATCCTTCCTTCTTTTCAATGAGTTTCTCAACTTATCTCTCGATTCCTCCAAGCTATGCAGAGCAAGTTGCACATCTATCATTTGATTTTCAATGATCTTTCCAAGTTTGAAAACTTCCATCTTTAGATCTTTTCCTCCAAGTTGTTAGGCTTTTTCTTTGTGAGAGCCTAATTCACTCTAATACCAATTGTTGGAATATTCAAATATGAAAAGAATACTGATGAGGGGGGGGTGAATCAGAAGTATTACACTTTATCCAATAAAACTTTTATCTAAAAGTAAATTGCATGCATGTAAATACATCATGAAAATATGAAATTAAGACATGCATCAACAACACATAACACTGGAATTTGGTAACCCAGAAACCCTCCAAAAATAAGAAGGTAAAACTGGGGTGGGGATGATACCCACAAAAATTCACTGCAGTAATATTGTTCAACCACTTCTGATGGTCTGCCTGTTAAAGGCCTGCCCTATTAAAGGCTTTATACTGTGTCAATAGTGACCTGGTTAAAGGATTTATGAACACTTAACATGAAGTGTCACCTTGTTAAAGGATTTAATCACCTTTTGATAAGGATCTACAAATAGCTGTTAAGCCAACCTATCTACATAGGATTTCCTTTCTAATACAATGGTAAGAGAGTATTAGATATTATAAACCTGGTAGTTTGCAATCCTTGATTGCTAAATGTAGGCACTTTTTCTGGCTCTCTCTCTAATTTTGATCCTTTGAGATATGATTTCTATTCGTCTCCTTTGCTTTGTTCTGATCAACTGAATATTGAATTGCTGCTCTTACTCTCTATGTCTTCTTTCACTGAATTTCATTATGTTTTTCCCTTAACACTATTCTCCTTCTCTCATCATCATTACAGTGAATCTTTTGTCTTCCTTAAAAAGACTTTGAAGACTTAGGGTTAGATATGGATCTACGATCCACATTGAATCTCAATTTCTTGCTCAATACTTCCCTTTTTGCTGATTGGTTGCATGCCTTTCCAATATTCCAATTGGCTGCATGTAGATTGCATAGGAAATGTAAAAGATTCATTCTTATCTCTAGATCTTTCGAGATTTACCTTATGTTGGCTACAAAAATGGTTTACATCATAGTTTGTGCAATTACAAACTCTTATGTTGATATTCTGAGTTACTCGGCTCCTAAAGCATTACTGATGCTCGACACATGCTGTTTCTTGGATAGCTCGACACCTAAAAAAAATTGTATCACTCGACACCTTATGTTACTTGGCACTTGATATCACTCGACATGTATAGTGAAAAATGGTTAAGTGTATTGACACTCAGCTATCAAAATTATTCTTTAAACCAACAACTTCATGTAAAGTGTTTGTAAATCCTTTAACTAGGTCACTATTGACATAGTGTAAAGACTTTAACAGGGCAGGCCTTTCACAGGGAAAACCATCATAAGTGGTCAAACATTATTGCTATAGTGATTTTGTGGGTATCATCCCCACCCCAGTTTTACCTTCTCATTTTGAAGGGTTTTTGGATTAACAAATTTTGTGTTATGTGTTGTTGATGCATGTGTTTACCTTATGCTTATTTGATATGTTTTCATGCATGAAGTTTATTTTTTAGTTAAAATTTTTTAAAGTTAAAAGTGTGATACTTCTGATTCACTGTCGCCCTCAAAAGTATACTTCCCATTTGATTATTCCAACAATTGGCATCAGAGCTAAGTTCTCACAAGAAGAAGGCTAACAACTTAGAGAATAGATCTGAAGATGGAAGTCTTCAAACTTGCAAAGATCATAGAGAATCAGTTGATTGATGTGTACCTTTCTCTACACAACTTGGAGGAAGCTAGAGAAGGATTGAGAAAATCCTTGAAAAGAAGGAAGGATATAGCCATAGCTGAAAATGACACACACTACAAGGATATTGATACCACAAAAGTGTTTTCTAATGGAGATTCCAAAGAGTTTGATGCAACAATAGCAAAATTAATGGAGAAGAATAGATCTCAAGTAGAAGAAATAATAATACCCAAGACTGAACAAGAATCACAAGCCATAATGCTTTGTGAAGTAATTGAATAGAAGAAGATAGCCATTTAAGACAAGGCCATGATAGAAGATGACAAGAGAAATCTTACCAATAGGCTAGAGGAGAAGACAATTGAGTTTGAAAGAATCTCAAACATGCAGTTTGACACCTTAAGCTAGATGATGAATGCACATCACGAGCTGACTATAAAAGACATTGAGATATCTACATTGAAGATATAGAATGAACAACTAAAAAATGATCTAAAAAGAGAGAAGGAAGTTGTAGAAAGCTTCAAAAAATCCAATGAGGCTATCAAGTACTTTGAGTAGCTACTAAAATCACCAAGGGCTAGTAATGATACTTCAAGACTTGGTTACACCAGCACTAAACAAGGAGAACCATCCAAGACTGCAAAAGAAAGGGGTAACAAAGGTAAGAACACTAAACCTACTTGTCATTTCTATGGTAAAAAGGGACACACTACTAATGTATGTGGGAGTAAGAAGAACAATTAACATGATAAGCCTAAGAATGCAAATCATTGTCACAAGTGCAAAAAACAAGGGCATCAAGCACATGATTGTTGGACTAGGACTATCAGAACACCAAGATTTGAGGGTCACTACTACAACTACATGAAATATGACATAGAACATTTGAGTATAGATCAAAGCCTATGTGTACACTTAACCAACCTAGAATGAGAAACAATCATGGACACAACTACAACTAGGATTACAATACTAGGTAGAACTGTCATTATTGTCAAGAGTATGGACACATTCCTGAGAACTACATAAGAACACATTTTAGAGGGAACTACAGTAGGTGGTTAAGCCAAACCACATGTCTTAGTTGCTTTGAAGATTGGTCATATCAGCAAGAATTTCCCAACAAAGTCAAAGGCACCCAAGTCAGAAGTCAACAAAGGAAAAGAGAAGGTAGATGTTGAACACATTAGAGGACAAATGAACAAGACTTGGAAGAAGAAAGATGAATGTACCTCATCAAATGAAGGGATCACTTCACCTAATAGTTCAAGTTGTCACACCGCATCCAACTAAGCAAGAATAGGTGTATGGGATTGATATACATAGTTATATCATTCATTAGTCCCAAGATAAACAAGCACTACAAAGAAGAAAACAACATGAGAAAAGAGGCTAAGTTAAGCCTTAAAATTTCTACAAGTGTTACTGAGCTGTCCTTAGATGCTGAGTAAAGCTCTAGTCGATGTTGAGTTGCCAATAGTGACTAAGTTGATATTTGATGCCGAGTAATGGAAAACCAATGGAATTTGAGTCATGTTGAAACCTTCAAGAGCCGACTGTACAAATATATGCACTAAGAATTTAATGCTAGGTATTGAAAGGTATAAGGTTGATTTTTGATCATTTCATGTCATTTGAATGTAGAGAAAAGATGAGAGGAGCAATAAAAATATCAAAGAACAACATTGCAGCCATTTGCATGGATTTCAATAGTGATCAAGAATAGATTTTGTCGATCTAAAGTATTCTTCAAGTGCCAAGTTGCACAGTTTTAAAGTTTGTTATCTTTTGAAACCCTAGATTAGCAAAATGGTTTCTAGTTCTAAGAACCCTAAGGAAAAAGAAGGTCACGAGGTCCAATTGGTTAGTAACAAGGTCAAAAAATCTAAGTTTAGGCCAATCCCATAAGTTGCCCATAAAAATGACCCTACCGGTGCACTCTCCATTATTCCACCCAAAGTTGTTATGGTGCAGGATGTGAGGAAATGTTACAACTATAAGATAGGTGCAACTGCAGACCTTGAGATATTTCAAGTGTATAATAAATTGTGTGACAACAAGATATTGAAGGATGAATTTCAAATTGTTGAGAAGAAGGGTTTAACCCATGCCCTAGTTTACCCCACATGTTTTAAAGCTGAATGGATAAAAATTGTTCTCAGCAAAATACACAATGGATGTTTGTGGTTGGAAGGAGGACCAGTTAAAATAAAAAAGAGAATAGTATATAGGGTTATAGGTTTTCCAACCCTAGCTTGACATAAGACCCTGAGAAGTGACTCAAAAGAGGCCATTAAAAGAAACATAGGGGCCAAATGGAATAGAAGGGGCATGACAATTGACACTCTCATAGATCCCCTTCTAGATTTTATATTAAGAGTGATTTCTCACAAGTTTTATCAATCTAGTAGATTGAATAGTGTACCATATATTGCTATGGATGTGGCATATAAAATTGTCAAGAAAGATCATACATATGATATGTCAGAATTGATGTTGTAGTAAATCATGGAGAATCTAGGAGCAATCAGAAGATCCAAAGGTGCTCAGTGCAAGTTTAGTTTAGTTCTTGTTTGCATATTTTTCTATGTTTTGGAAGAGTTTCCTTTGATTGGGAAAGTGAACTAGAATTAAAAAAAGTAAACTATTACTCAAATCAATGAGTATATTGAATAAATGGGTGACAATTTTGAAGCACAAATGACAAGCTACTTTGAGGATTTTAAGAAATACATGAAACAAAGATTGAGAATACTAGTTTCCTTAGTGGAACAACATGTCAATGACATCTGCTTCTTAGTTGATATTGATGCAGCAGTTCCAAAGGTGAGATGGATAAGGCCATTGGGTTATGAACTAGATGTCGATGAAGCATCAACATCAATAACTGTATTGCTTGTAGAAGAAATAGACAAGACTGCCAAACCTTTTGGCACATATGATGTTGTAAAGTCTAAAGTGGAAACAAAGTTGAAGACAACCTCTATAATTAAGAGGAAAGATAAACTAGTGAAGAAGATAAAGAAGAAATTTGGTGTAGAGGATGTAGATGAGGAATAAGATGAGAGTGAAGAAGAAGAACACGGGTAAGGCCCAATGGAATTAACTCAAGGATTAGGTGAAGATAAGGAAGAAGAAGTTGAGGAAACACCAACACAAGTCGAGTCAAAGATAAGCAAGGCCAAAGTACAACCTCTAGCCAAACCCAAAGCCAAGAATTCTACAAAGACCACCCAAGCCAAGCCAACAACAGTGACAAGAGCTACCACAAGGGCCTCAACTCAAAAGGCCAAGGAGGAAGTGAAAGAGATGAAGAAGGCTACTGAGTAGACTTGTGAAGTGTGAAAGAAAAGAAGAAAATATGTTGCATAGCTAGAGTTTGATGATGAAGAAAGAAAGAAATTAGAGGATATCAACTAATTTAGAGTGGTAAGTCATCCCCCTAAGTCATGCAAAGATAAAATTTGTAAAAATATTAAGAATGTGGATTTTACTAATTTGAAAAATATTGATTTCAATAAACTAAGTAGAGAAGATCAGAATAAGATAGAGGAGTTAATGTACGCCATGGTGGCAGAATTTAAGAATACACCTATGGAGTTAGAAAATACTATGCCTAGGGAGTTATATGAGATTATTGAAAATAAATGGTATTATTATTTAAAAATGGAGAAGGAAATAAGAGAATCAACACTGGCACAAATGATGTTTGATTTGACTAGAGGTAAAATAACTAAGGTTAACAAGAAACATTGTGACAAATTTGCACCAAAGTATAGAGCCTTTAGCATCCTACAAAACAAAATTGAAGAAGTTATCCAAAAATAATTAAGATTGTGGAAATCAATTTATAACCTGACAAATGATAAGGATAGGGAAAAAGAGAATACAAAAACAAATAAGGCTAAGGCCAATGAGAAGGAGAAGGAAGAAAAACAAAATGAGGAAAAGGAGAAAGAGAAAGGAGAAGAGAAGAAGAAAGAAGAAGAGAAGAGAGAAGAAGAGAAAGGAGAAGAAGAAAAGAAAGATGAAGAGGAGAAAGAAAAAGGTGAGGAGGAAGAGACACAAAAAGGAGATCAATTAACAATAGCTAAGGAGTAGCAACAAGACCAAAGTGTGCAAGACACACAATTGCCACCTCCTAGACCTCCTCATGTAACCATCACACCTACAAACACTATAACTATAAAGGATGTTACTCAAAAATCATGTCAGAACATCAATCGACTGACTGCAGAGGATCTGAAGAAGATCCTTCACCGATCAACTCTACAACCATAATTATGCACAAATCTTGTAATGGTGAGTGTGGATGAGCTACAAAAGGAAATAGTTGACTCATCAAGAGACAAGGTGAATCCATAAGAACCACCTTCTACCATCTCTATAGCTACTAGAGGTCAACTCCTAATGCTTCCACTACCATTTCCAATAGTTGACACAACAAGAACAGGTGATACTATACAATAGAAGCTGAGTGTAGAAGCGGAGAAAGAAATAATAGGGAAAATAGGATAGATTGCTACATATGATCCTATAGTAAAAACACAAGGTACACCCCAATTAGTTGTAACTAATCAAGGGAAATCAACTAAAGAAAAGGACACATCAAAAGAAGAGGAGCAAGCTACCATATAGACATTGGTAAATCTACCAACCACTAGCAATCCTACACAAGTCCTTCAGAAGCTGAGCACTAATGCCATACCTTTGCAAATCTCAACACCAGGCTCAAGCTCAACCAAAGTGACCAAGGTACTTCACTATGGAGACCTTGAGTTAGATGAAGACATTGTCATACCTACCTATAACTCCAAGACAATCAACATTGAGCAGATCAACGAGATGCAAGATGAATTGAATAGGAGAAAGAGGCAAGAAATACTTAGGAAGGAGTATAAAAAGGAGTATAAACATAAGCAAGCATTGCATGAGATTAAGGACATCTTTATGGATTCCTTTAGCTTGTAGTCTCTAGATGAGACAAAGCCTATAATGGAACAATTGTCAGATATTGTTGACCAAGTGACAAGTGAAGACCAGGAGACCAATGTGAAATTGATGGAATGGTCTAAAAGGAAGTTTCAAGGAAAAGTAAATGAGAAAATATCCAATGACAAGGCACTCCAACAAGTTGAATTAGCCAAGAAGATTGAAAAGGTCAAAAATGTACTTGAGAATATCTTCTCATTGTACAACAAGCTACGTGATTTTTCCAATTTCACACAATCGACAGGCCAAAGAATACTAAGCTTTGAGATAAATCTAAAGATTTCTAGCATGCAACTACCCAAAGACCCAGCTCAGAGTGAGAAGCATTTTTCCCAATCACTCTACACCCAAAATGAGTTAGTTGCACTCACAAGTGAAGAGGCCAATATAAAGGCCAAATTAATGCAGATTCAATCTTCCATAACCCCACATTTGGAAGTACTCCATAAAGAGTATGTCTATGCTGAAACTATTTAAAAGAAAGATCCTAATATTTCTACATTAGATGGACTTGTACATCTTGTTGTAGAGACTACCATCCAACATAAGTCACTAGAAATTGCTTTGGAGAATTGGGATGCAACTCTTAAGATGATAATGGAGGTCAAGAGTACATTTTTGGTGAAATATGGTATTACTCCTTAGCACCCTTTGAAATCAATTTCAAAAAGGGGGAGAAATAAAATAAAGGGGGAGAATATTAAGTATTTTAATGATTACATTCTTTCATTGATTCTTTTAGAGAATAAAGGGGAAAGATTGTAGATAGTCAAAAAGGGGAGATAAGAGATAAGACATAGTGTGGGGGAGATACAATGTTTTTGGAATTATATGGAAGGTAACACAAGTACAAGGTACAGAAACAGGGCAAAGGAAAAGAGTATTAGATACATTAGCACAAGAATTTTGGTTATAGGAATGAAATAGCACAATTAGCTTAGGGGGAGTTATAAATTTTTTTAGATATATTATTCTGTACAAAATTTTGAAAAAGTTTTTGAAATTTTGTATATATGCCGAATAGATTAGATAATGTACTCATAAGGTTAGATAAATAATGCTTAGTTAAGTGTTTTTGACACTCATGTCAAAGGGGGAGATTGTTGGTCTCAGAATAGTTTTGACAATTGAGTGTCAACATGCTTAACCAATCTTCATATAGAAGCCGAGTACATTGCATGTGTCGAGCTAGACAGAACTACAATAGGTGCCAAGTGATCTTTAGGTGTTGAGCAATCTTTAGGTGCTAAGTGAAGATCAAGTGTTGAGTGATATATAGGTACTGAGTCAAAGTTGATGCCGAGAAAGCAAGAATACAATAGGTGTCGAGCAAACTAGAATCATATATGTGCCGAGCACCAGTAATCCAATATGTGTTGAGTAACACAGAATCAACATATGGGTTTGGGCCTTCACAAACTCAGATGTAAACCATTTTTTGAGTTGATATGGAAGGATCTCGAAGGATATTAAAGAGAAGAATGAATCTTTTATATTTCCTATGCAATTAGCATGCAGCCAATAAGAAAAATGGAGAAGGAATTCAACCAATAATAAAAGTGCAAGGAATGAGCTGAAAATAAAGACTCAATATGGATCATAGATCCATACCTAACCCTAAGTCTTTAAAATATTTATGAGGATAAAAACCCAATGTATGTATGGATGAGAGTAGTGTATGGGAAAACTATAGCGAAATTTAGTGGGAAGAGTGAAAAGACTTAGAGGAATAGAGAAACATTGCAGTATCCAGTTGATCTGAACAAAGCAAGAGCATCGAATAAATATCAGATCTTAGAGGATCAAGATCAGAATGATCAGTTCAAGTGCTTGAATTCTACAATCAAGGATTGTAAGCTATCAGGTTTATTAGTCTAATACTCTCTAGCAATTTTATTAGAAGGAAAATTCTATGTTGATATGTTAGCTTAACAACTAGGTTGTAGATCCTTTGAAAAGGTGATAAAATCCTTTAATAGGTTGGCACTTCATGTAAAGTGTTTTTAAATCCTTTAACCAGGTCACTATTGACATAGTGTAAAGCCTTTAATAGGGGAGGCCTTTCATAGGGTAAACCATCAAAAGTGGTCAAACATTATTGTTGCAGTGATTTTGTGGGTATCATCCCCACCCCGATTTTACCTTCTCATTTTGGAGGGTTTTTGGGTTACCAAATTTTGTGTTATGTGATGTTTATGCATGTGTTTACCTTATGCTTATTTGATATGTTTTCATGCATGAAGTTTATTTTCAGTAAAAAGTGTGATACTTCTAATTCACCCCCCTCCCTTGCCCCTTAGAAGTATACTTCCCATTTTATTATTCGAACAATTGGTATCAAAGTTGAGTTCTCACAAGGATAAACCTAACAACTTAGAGAAAATATCTTAAGATGGAAGTCTTAAAACTTGGGAAGATCATAGAGAATCAAGTGATTGATGTGCACCTTGTTATACACAACTTGGAGGAAGCCAGAGAAGAATTGAGAAAATCCTTGAAAAGAAGAAAGGATATAGCCATAGCTGAAAATGAAACATAGTAGAAGGATATTGATACCACAAAAGTGTTTTCTAATGGAGATTCCAAAGAGTTTGATGCAACAATAGTAGAATTAATGGAGAATAATAGATCTCAAGCAAAAGAAATTAGAATACTCAAGATTGAACAAGAATCACAAGCCATAAGCTTTGTGAAGTAACTAAATAGAAGAAGAGAACCATTGAAGACAAGGCTATGATAGAAGATGAAAAGAGAAATCTTACCAATAGACTAGAGCAAAAGAAAATTGAGTTTGAAAGAATCTCAAACACGCAGCTTGACACCTTAAGCCAAATCATGGATGCACATCATGAGCTGAATATGAATGACATTGAGATCTCTACATTAAAGATAAATAATGAACAACTACAAAATGATCTGAAAAGAGAGAAGGAAGTTGCAAAAATATATAAAAAACCTAATGAGGCTATCAAGTACTTTGAGCAGCTATTGAAATCACCAAGGGCTAGTAATGATACTTCAAGACTTGGTTACACCAGCACTAAACAAGGAGAATCATCCAAGACTACAGAAGAAAGGAGTAACAAATGTAAGAATACTAAACTTACTTGTCATTTTTGTGGTAAAAAGGGACACACTTCTAATGTATGTAGGAGTAAGAATAATAATCAACATAATAAGCCTAAGAATGTAAACTATTGTAACAAGTGCAAAAAGCAAGGGCATCAAGGACATGAATGTAGGTTTAAGACTATTAGAACACCAAGATTTGAGGGTCACTGCTACAATCGCAAGCATTTGAGTGTAGATCAAATCCTATGTGGACACCTAACTAGCCTACAAGGAGAAACAATCATGGACACCACTACAACTAGGATTACAATACCAGACATAACTATCATTATTGTCAGGAGTATGGACACATTCCTAAGAATTACATAAGAACACATTTTAGAGGGAACTATAGCAGGTGGTTAAGCTAAAACACATGTTTTAGTTTCTTGAAGATTGGTCATATCAGCAAGAATTGCCCAACAAAGTCAAAGGCACCCAAGTTAGAAGTCAACAAAGGAAAGAGAAGGTAGATGTTGAACACATTAGAGCACAAAAGAACAAGACTTGGAAGAAGAAAAAAGAGTGTACCTCATCAAATGAAGGGATCACTTCACCTAATAGATGAAGTCATTGCACCTCATCCAACTAAGCAAGAATAGGTGTATGGAACTAATATACATAGTTATATCATGCATCAATCCCAAGGTAAACAAGCACTGTAGAGAAGAAAACAACATGAGAAAAGATACCAAGTTAAGAATTAAATTTTTTTTCAAGTGTTGCTGAGTTGTCCTTAGATGCCAAGTAAAGCTCCAGTGGATGTCAAGTTGCAAGTAGTGACCGAGTTGATAGTTGATGCTGAGTAATAGAAAACCAATGGAAGTCGAGTCATGTTGAAACCTTCAAGAGCTAAGTGTACAACTATATGCACTAAGCATTTAATGCTAGATTTTGAAAGGTATAAGGTCAATTTTTGATCATTTCATTTCATTTGAATGTAGATCAAAGATGAGAAGAGCACAAAAGAGGTCAAAGAACAACATTGAAGCCATTTGCACAGATTTCAACAACGATGAAGCATAGATTTTATCGATCTAAGGTATTCTTCAAGTGCCAAGTTGCACATTTTAAAAGTTTGTTATCTTTTGAAACCCTAGATTAGTGAAATGGCTTCTAGTTCTAAGAACTCTAAGGAAAAAGGTCACAAGGTCCAATTGGTTAGTAATGAGGTGAAACAACCCAAGTTTAGGTCAATCCTAGAAGTCACCTATAAAAATGACCCTACTGGCACACTCTCCATTATTCCACCCAAAGTTTTTATGGTACAGGATGTGAGGAAATGTTACAAATGTAAGATAGGTACAATTGGAGACCTTGAGATTCTTCAAGCATATGATAAACTATGTGACAACAAGATATTGAAGGATGAATTTCAAATTGTTTAGAAGGGTTTAACCCATGCCCTAGTTTACCCCATAGGTTTTAAAATTGAATGGATAAGAATTTTTCTTAGTAGAATAAACAATGAATGTTTGCGGTTGGAAGGAGGACAAATTAAAATAACAAAGAGAATAATGTATAGGGTTACAGGTTTTCCACCCCTAGTTCAGCATAAGACCCTAAGAAGTGACTCAAAAGAGGCCATTAATAGAAATACATGGGCCAAATGGAATAAAAGGGGTGTGATAATTGACACTGTCATAGATCCCCTTCTAGATTTTGCAGTAAGAGTGATTTCTCACAAGTTTTATCAATCTAGTAGATTTAATAGTGTACCATGTATTGCTGTGGATGTGGCATATAAATTTGTCAAGAAAGATCATACATATGATCTGTCAGAATTGATGTTGCAGAAAATCATGGAGAATCTAGGAGCAATCAGAAGATCCAAAGGTGCTTAGTGCAAGTTTGGTTCAGTTCTTGTTTGCATATTTTTCTATGTTATGGAAGAGTTTCCTTCAATAGGGAAAGTGAATTAGAATTCAAACAAGTCAGCCATTACTCAATCAATGAGTATATTGAACAAATGGGTGACAAATTTGAAGCACAAATGACAAGCTACTTTTAGGATTTTAAGAAATCCATGAAACAAAGATTGAGGATACCACTTTCCTTAGTGGAATAACATGTCAATGGCATCTGCATATTAATTGATATTGATTACACCTACATCCAAGTAGCAGTTCCAAAGGTGAGATGGCTAAGGCCATTGGGTTATGAACTAGATGTCGATGAAGCATTAGCAACAATAACTGCATTGCTTGTAGAAGAAATAGGCAAGACTGCCAAACCTTTTGGCACATATGATGTTGTAATGTCTAAAGTTGAAACAAAGTTGAAGATAGCCTCTTTAATTAAGAGGAAAGATAAACTGGTGAAGAAGATAAAGAATAAATTTTGTGCAGAAATTGAAGAAACAATAGGTGCAAAGGATGTAGATGAGGAAGAAGATGAGAGTGAAGAAGAAGAACAAGGGCAAGGCCCAATGGAATTAACTCAAGGTTTAGCTAAAGATAATGAAGAAGAAGCTGAGGAAGCACCAACACAAGATGGGTCAAAGAAAAGAAAGGCCAAAGCATAGCCTCCAACCTAGCCCAAATCTAAGAAGGCTATAGAGACCACCCAAGCCAAGCCAACACTAGTGACAAGAGCTACCACAAGGGCTTCAACTCAAAAGGCCAAGGAGCAAGTGAAAGAGAAAAAGAAGGCTACTGAGAAAACTGGTGAAGTGTGAAAGAAAAGAAGAAAATATGTTGCACAACTAGAATCTAATGATGGGGAAAGAACACAATTAGAGGATATCAGCCAATTTAGAGTGGTAAAATCATCCCCCTAAGTCACACATAGATAAAATCTATGAAAATATTAAGAATGTAGATTCTACTAATTTGAAAAATATTGATTTCAATAAATTAAGTAGAGAAGATCAAAATAAGATAGAAGAGTCAATGTATGCCATGATGGAAAAATTTAAGAATACACCTCTTGAGTTAGACAACACTATGCCTAGAGAGTTATATGAGATTATTGAAAATAAATGGCATTATTGTTTAAAAATGGAGAAGGAAATAAAAGAATCAACTCTGGCACAAGTGATGCCTAATTTGACTAGAGGTCAAATAACTAAGGCTAACAAGAAACATGGTGACAAATTTGCACCAAAGTATAGAGCCTTTAGCATCCTACAAAACAAAATTGAAGTTGTTCAGCAATCAATAAGATTGTGGAAATCAATTTATAACCTGACAGATGACAAGGCTAGAGAAAAAGAGAATGTAAAAAGAAATAAGGCTAAGGCCAGTGAGAAGGAGAAGGAAGAAAAAAAAAAGGAGGAAAAGGAGACAAAGAAAGGAGAAGAGAAGAAGAAAGAAGAAGAGAAGAGAGAAGAAGAGAAGGGAGAGGAAGAAAAGAAAGATGAATAGGAGAAAGAAAAAGATGAGGAGGAAGAGACACAAAAAGGAGATCAAATAGCAATAGCTAAGCAAGAGCAACAACAAGACTAGAGTGTGCAAGACACACAATTGCAACCTCCTAGCCCTCCTCATGTAACCATCACACCTAAAAACACTATAACTGTAAAGAATATTACTAAAAAATCATGTCAAAACATCAATCCATTGATTGTAGAGGATCTCAAGAAGATCCTTCACCAATCAACTCTACAACCACAATTATGCATAAATCCTATATCGGTGAGTGTGGATGAGCTACAGAAGGCAATAGATGACTCATCAAGACACAAGGTGAATCCATAATAACCACCTTCTACCATCTCTATAGCTACTAAAGGTCAACTCCTAATGCTGCCACCAACATTTCCAATAGTTTATACATTAGGAATAGGTGATACTATGCAGTAGAAGTTGAGTGCAGAAGTGGAGAAAGAAACAATAGGGAAAATAGGACAGAGTGCTACATATGATCCTACAATATAAACACAATTATACCCCAATTAGTTGTAATTGATCAAGGGAGATTAGCTAAAAAAAGGACACATCAAAAGAAGAGGAGCAAGCTGCCATATAGACATTGGTAAATTTACCAACTACTAATAGTCTTACACAAGTTCTTCAGAAGTCGAGCACTAATGCTATACCTTTGTGAATCTCAACACCAAGCTTGAGCTCAACCAAAGTCACCAAGGTACTTCACTATGGAGACCTTGTGTTAGATAAAGACATTGTCATACCTCCCTATGGCTCCAAGACAATCAGCATTGAGTAGATCATTGAGATGTAGGATGCATTGAATAGGAGAAAGAGGCAAGAAATACTCAGGAAGGAGTATAAACATAAGCAAGCTTTGCATGAGATTAAGGACATCTTTATGGATGCCTTCTACTTCTAGTCACTAGATGAGACAAAGCCTATAATGGAATGATTGTCAAATATTGTTGACCAGGTGACAAGTGAAGATCGGGACACCAATGTGAAACTCATGGAATGGTCTGAAAGGAAGTTTCAAGGAAAAGTAAATGAGAAAATATCTAGTGACATAGCACTCCAACAAGTTGAATTGGGCAAGAAGATTGAAAAGCTCAAAACTATACTTGAAAATATCTTCTCATTGTACAACAAGCTATGTGATTTTTCCAATTTCACACAAGAGACAGGCCAAAGAATACAAGCTTTGAGAGAAATCTAAAGATTTCTAGCATGCAACTACCAAAAGACCCAACTTAGAGTGAGAAGAATTTTTCCCAATCGCTTCACACCAAAAGGTGTTAGCTGCACTCATAAGTGAAGAGGCCAATATAAAGGTAGAATTAATGCAAATTCAATCTTCCATAACCCCACATTTGGAAGTACTCCATAAAGAGAAAGTCTATGCTAAAACTATTATAAAGAAAAAACCTAATATTTCTACATTAAATGGACTTGTACATATTTATGTAGAGATTTCCATCCAACATAAGTCACTAGAAATTGCTTTGGAGAATTGTGATGCAGCTCTTAAGATGATAATGGAGGTCAACAATACATTTTTGGAAAAATATGGTATTACTCCTTAGCACCCTTTGACGTCAATGTCTAAAAGGGGGAGAAATAAAATAAAGGGGGAGATATAATAAGGAAGATATAACAAAGGGGGAGAATACTACGTGTTTTAGTGATTACATTCTTCAATTCATTTTTTTGGAGAATAAAGGGGAAAGATTGTAGATAGCAAAAAAGGGGAGATAAGAGATAAGACATAGTGTGGGGGAGATATAATGTTTTGGGAATTATATGGAAGGTAGCACAGGTATAGAGTAGAGAAACATGGCAAAGGCAAAGAGTATCAGATACATCAGCACAAGAATTTTGGTTATAGGAATAAAATGGCACAATCAACTCAGGGGGAGTTAAAAGAATTTTAAGGTATATTGTTCCTTACAAAATTTTGAATAAATTTTTGAAATTTTGTATATATGCCAAACAAATTAGATAATGTACTCATAAGGTTAGATAAATAATGCTTAGGTAAGTGTTTTTGACACTCATGTCAAAGGGTAAGATTGTTGGTATCAAAATGGTTTTGACAATTGAGTGTCAACACGCTTGACCAATCTTCATATAGAAACTAAGTACATTGCATGTGTTGAGCTAGACAAAACTATAATAGGTGCTGAGTGATCTTCAGGTGCCAAGCAATCTTTAGGTGGTGAGTGAAGATCAAGTGTCGAGTGATATACAGGTGTCGAGTCATAGTTGATGCCGAGCAAGCCAAAATGCAATAGGTGCTGAGAAAACTTGAATCATATATGTGTCGAGCACCAGTAGTCTAGTATGTGCTGAGTAATAGAGAATAATCATATGAGTTTGTGAGTTCAAAAACTTAGATGTAAACCATTTTTTGAGCTGACATGGAAGGATCTCAAAGGATATTAAAGATAAGAATGAATCTTTTTTATTTCCTATGCAATCAACAGGCAACCAACGAGAAAAATGGAGAAGGCATTCAACCAATAATAAAAGTGCAAGGAATGAGCTGGAAATAAAGATTAAATGTGGATCATAGATCCATACCTAACCCTAAGTCTTCAAAATCTTTAAAAGGAGGATGAAAACCCATTGTATGTATGGATGAGAGCATTATATGGGAAAACTATAGTGAAATTCATTGGGAAGAGTGAAAAGACTTAGAGGAACATAGCAACATTGTAGTATCTAGTTTATTAGAACAAAGCAAGAGCATCAAATATATATTAGATCTCAAAGGATCAAGATCATAATGAGCACATCAAGTGCCTGAATTTAGCAATCAAGGATTGTAAGCTATCAAGTTTATAGTCTTATACTCTCTAGCATATGTATTAGAAGCAAAATTCTATGTTGATAGGTTAGCTTAATAGCTAGGTTGTAGATCCTTTGAAAAGGTGATAAAATCCTTTACCAGGGTGGCACTTCATGCAAAATATTTGTAAATCCTTTAACTAGGTCACTATTGACACAATGTAAAGCCTTTAATAGGGAAAACCATCAAAAGTGGTCAAACATTATTGCTACAATGATTTTGTGGGTATCATTCCCACCCCAGTTTTACCTTCTCATTTTGAAGGGTTTATGGGTTACCAAATTTTGTGTTATGTGTTGTTGATGCATGTGTCTACCTTATGCTTATTTGATATGTTTTCATGCATGAAGTTTATTTTTAGTTAAAAGTTTTTAAAGCAAAAAGTGTGATACTTCTGATTCACCCCCCCTCTCAGAATTATACTTCCCATTTGATTATTCCAACAATAATTACTTAACTATGATGGGATGACATCCTAGATGTTAAGCCTGAGTTAATTTGTCAAATGTGTGGAAGCATCAAAGGTGACTAAACAAAATTTGCTAACATGCAAGGTATAAATAAAGCTCATATCTTGCATAGCTAATGATGTGTAGCAAATAAATGCAAGTTATTGTGAAGGATGTTTATGTGATATATGAGCTTTGCATAATGTGAGATCTGGTGTATGATCAAAAGATTTGTGAAATTCAACAATAAGACAATATTGTATGTATATTTATTCTTTTGAAGAAAATTATTTGTAGATTGCATGTTTGGGCAGTGGGCTCATCTTCCATACATTGTAGTTGTTCTACCAACTCCTAATAGTGTTGAGGCTTTTAACAGGGCCCAATCCTCTAACAAGGACCGAGACACTATATGTAATTCAAAGAATCCTAATAGTTTCAATATCCTTGAAAAGATGTTTTTTTTAGTGGGTCATTTTGTGGGTACCATCCCACTAAGGTTTTCCCTTGGCCAGGGCTTCCCTAGTTAACAAAATATGCTATTATGAGTTCTCTCTGTGTAAGGTTTTATTTACTATCAACATTATTGGTTTATTTTTATATGCATGTTACAAAGTAACTAATAATATCCAGTTGTGGGAAAAAGTTTGTAGAATATTGATTCACCCCACCCCCCCTTTCAGTATTATCTATTTCTAATAATTGGCATTAGGGCCCAGTTACTCAAAAGAGGCTTAAAAACTTGAGTAAGATCCTTGTGGATATGGAACAATTAAAGAGAAATATTGAAGAAGATCTTGAGAAAATCAATGTTCTTATAGATGAAAGAGATAACCTAAAAGAAAGATATGAAGATGGCATATAATCTACTATGATGAATGATTGCATAGAAGACATCCCCCAATTGGCCTCCTCCCCCTGCCCCTACTATAAGGGGCCCAACCATAACCACAAAAGATTATATTGGTAGATTGAAAGATAAGAATAATTACCTAAAATCTTGAAAAGAATCAAAGAAGAAGACTAGTGATAATGATGAAGTAGGAACCCTCAAGAAAGAAAATGAGAGATTGAAACATGAGTTAAAAATTATTGAAATTAAGTTGAGTCTTATGAAGGATGACAGTAAGATTGAACCAGATCTAAAATCTGAGAATGGAGACCTAAGATCTTAGCTAACTCAAGTAACATCTAAATTAGATTCTATTAAAATAGAGCATGCAGAATTAGAAAAGTACAATAATATTGTCAAAGGAGAATTGATGTAAGCTTAATAACAGTTAGAGAAGCTTTATTCTAGTAGTGATAAAATTGATGAAAATATATTTTATTAGAGATCTTCGTATGATAAAACAAGTCTTGGATATGTAATTGGAGAAAAGTCAACCAAGAAAAATGAAGTTAGGACATAACCAGATCTAGTTGTTGAAACCCCTAAGCCTAAAGAAACTAATCAAAGTAGGATTGAATCAAGCATATCTATAGAAGAATCCAAAGAAATTGAACAAAATGATCTATCTAAAAAACATGATGAACCAAAGAAAATAGAGCAATCACCTAAGGAAGTTAGAAATGAATTCAAATGTAGATGTTTTATATGAAATGAATTTGATCATATGAAGAGAGATCTTGCACAAGAAAGTCTTTTAAACCTATCACTAATTTTCATTATCATAATTTTGATGGTTATGGACATAAAGTAGTAGTGTAAGAAACCTAAGTTTGATAGTAGTAATGGAAATAGTAGATTGTTTAAGAATACTAACCCTACAGGTAATGAAAGAGGGAGATCAAAAAGTAGATTCAATGATGGAGAATAACCTAATGGAGGAGTTACAAATATAACAACCTTGGACATATTACAAGTAATTAAAAAGCACCTGATGGTTAGGATGGAACCAATCAGAGAAGGAATGCACTTGTATGTATAGACACCTAAAAATCCTTTAGAAAATAAAGTATTTTTATTTTCTGAAAAATTCCCGATGACATCATCATTTATTAATTAATTAATTAATTAATTTTTATGCCATTAAATCCTTTTATCTTAATTAAAAATATTTAATTAAGGAATCCCTCCCAAAAATGTTTAAATCTTATTTAAACATTATTTCCTTATTTATTAATTATTTAATTAATAAATTGACCAAAAATCCTAAAATAAATAAAAAATTTATTTTTTTTCCCAAAACTTGGCCAATTTCCTTATGACCAATAACCTCTTCCAAAATCTTCTAATCCTTCTTTAATTTTTATTAAAGGCTAATCCCATCATTTCCTACCCCTAATCCCAACTCAAAATATTTAATTAAGATTAAATATTAATCCTCATGTTTATTAAAAAAGTTTTAATAAATATCCCCTCAACCCAAACCCTTGAAATAAATAAAACTTTATTTATTTCCTAAAAATCTAATTTATCCTCATCCTAAGAAGTTCTAGACTCTTCTAGAAAGTCTTCATCCTCATCCTAGGAAATTCTAGACTATTCTAGAAAGTCTTTATCCTCATCCAAAGTCTAGACTCTTCTAGAAGATGTCTTTAAACCTAATCCTAATCCCCTCCTAACCTTGTCACATTCCCTAAACATGGGTTAAAACTTACTAACCCAAGCCAAAGTTAACAAATATCTCTTCCTTCACCCACCCTCATTAAATGCCATCCACTTGCCTATCCTTAAGCTAATCCTAAACCATCCTAATCCATCCTCTAATCATTTTCACAAGCCTAAGCAAGCTTAAAACCTTCCTAATCAAGTCCAAGTCGAATTTGCTCTCATCACCCTCAAAATATCTCAACCATAAAACTTTATGAAGTCCACTAGGTCATAAATGACTCTTACAAGCCCTTTTATTGCTCTTACAAGTCATTATGAGGGTCTTTATGAAGATTTTATCCCTTGAGCCTCCTTTGTTGACTCATCCTTCCCCTTTCTTCCATCCTCTCACCATGTGACATGTGTCACTCCTTGATTGGTTGTAAGGAAGCACAATCCATGTGCTCTCCTCTCATGCAATCTGAGCCCTCCATAAGCTTTTTCCCATCCTTGCATCTTAGCCCTCAAACCCTCAAGCCTCTTGCCTATAAATTGGATCCTTCCCCTTTACACAATAACACAATCCATGAAGTAAAGTTATAATGCTATTTTGAGAGCCAAATCCATACTAAAGCCATCTATCCACACCAAAAATCCACAATCATCCATTGAAGCCTTTGGAAGCATATTGAGCATACATCCTATCCATTTAGACAAAGCTACTCAACAAGAGAGATTCTTATTGAGAGAGTCCATTAATGGCTCATATTCTCAATTGAGAGCTCATCTTAGTCTATCTTGAAGTTTATGAATTTTTCTTAGTTTGTAGAAGCTTTATTTAAATTTGGTTTCTATTAGCATACTAACATTGCTCATATACATTTTGGCACGCCCGGTGGGACCCCGCATGGGTCATCTTCATTAGCTTTTTTAGTCAAGTTTTGTATGTTATTTGCTGATTTTGGCTAATTTTACTTGTTTTTGTGATTGGTAGGATTGTATAAATTGGTTTTGTAGGTCCACATGAGCATGAAGAAGACAAAGGAACTCATAATCTATCTCATAGTGTTTGCAGATTTTTCAAGCTTATAGGTGGACAAAGAACTTGAAATTCTTCTTCCTCTTCTTGTCTATATTCTTCTTATTCCAACTACTTCTTCTTCTTCTTCTTGTGGGAGATCTTGGCTATTTTTTTTTTAAGGAAGAAAAATCATACACACTTCTTTTTAGTGCTTAAAATGAACCCCAAATCATACTTAAATCCATTGAAAAATTAAAACTTTGCAAAAAAGA
This sequence comes from Cupressus sempervirens, assembly GCA_028749045.1. Taxonomy (NCBI): domain Eukaryota; kingdom Viridiplantae; phylum Streptophyta; class Pinopsida; order Cupressales; family Cupressaceae; genus Cupressus; species Cupressus sempervirens. The sequence goes on along the minus strand of CM053784.1, from coordinate 271,530,184 downwards.
AAAAATCTTTTAACAAGTGAAACTAAACCAATCTAATCATTTGCATCCTTGCAACATCAGGGTTTTAGATGCATTCATGCAAAATTAGGAACACTTCATTTTTGGGAATTTAAAAAGAACTTCAAGTTTCCATTTCAAAAGGTTCAAAATCAACACTAAGTGCACACTAAAGTTCTTTTAAAAAATCTCATGAAAACTAAGAGTCCTAAATGGTTGCCAAAATTGTCCTAAAAAGCTTTGTTATTTGTTCGAAACAAATGTCTTGTTGCAAAATCTTGAATGTTTCTTAGGTTTTTCATGCATCAAAACAATCTAGGAATATCATTTTTGGGCTTAAAATATGCAAACTAGAACACAAAGTTTTGAATGAAAACCAAAGTCCAAAGAGTCATTTTCACTTTTGAGTCCAAAACAATCTTGAATGATCTAAGGTTAAAACAAAGCACTTCAAAGCTCTTAAAACAACACACAAAATCTCAATCTTGAATGCTCAAAGGAAAAAACTTGAATGTTTAATCACTTGTCTTTGAATGCATGTTGCTAAAATCACTCTTGAGTGCCATGGATTAAAATCAAGTTTTTTTTTTTTTTTATGAATGCATGATTAAAACAAAAAATCCAATCTTGAATGTCATAGATCAAATAATCATCTTTTGGGGCATAAAAAGAATCCACATTTTTGAAATCTTCTAAGTTATAAAAACTAATAAAGACGCTTTGAGTAAGTTTGTAGTTGGACTCACCCTCTTTAATCACCCATCAATTTAACCATTGGTTGCAATCTCAGTGCCATCTATGGGGATGGGTCTACCTAAGAGGGTGTTAGGTGCTCCACAAAGATCAAACTCCACTCACTTGGGTCTTTAGTGGTTTTTCTAAGTTAGAAATTTTTTTGAATGTGCATTAATCTCGCTCACACTTCATTTGGGCACTAAAATTGAACAACAACTGACATGGAGAGCCTCCGGGCGCACGCTTGAAATTGAATCTCACACACTTTTGTTTTGGGTTTAAAACAAACTCACACTCAATCTTGAATGCCTAAAAATCAATGAACATCGCATGGTCTTGACACATTTTCAATGGCGCTCGCATTTCTTATGTTGACGATCTCTCGACTTCCATTATGCTGACGACGCTATCAAGTTGGAATGAACATTGTATGCCATAATCACAAGTGTCTTCAATCATAGCTTACAAAATCTAAATCATCAATTGGAAAAGAACTCTTCTTTTTAGCCCAAGGTCATCTGAATCTTCTCTCCCCTTGTCGCCTTTGCAGGCCATCTTGGGTGCATAAGACTAGGATCCAAAACCTTGTTTTTAGTTTTAGGAGGCCTACTTGGGGATTTCATCACCCCTTGGACGACCTCAACTCCAGCGTTCCGACGGAGTATAAAGATTGGGAGGTGAATCCAAAGACACCTCTCTTGGGATCAAAATTTTGTCACTCAGGCTAAGCCTCAAGGAACTTTATACCCTTGAGAAGTGAAAGAGGAGAAGTGGGTTACCGCTCCTCTCGGTTGTGTGACATATTTTTGGTTTCATCTACGGATTTGGGCCTCACGTACCTTGCATATATCGAGGACTCCCTAGCTAAACCAAATTTCATCCTTATAGAAAGCTTCCTAGGATGTTGGTGTGTTTGACGTGCTTGCTCAAAACTTTTGTCTACTTGTTTGTTCAGAGCTTTTGAATGAATGTTTGCCAATTTTGGTCAAAATCCCAGAAAAGTAGAAATCTCCTAGCTCAAGGCATACTTAGCGTAGTCACTGCCTTATCAGAAAATCATCCAAGCTCCCCCGATGCAACTGAATCTATCTAGTTCTTTGCTTTAGAACAATCCCAAATCCAAAGTCCATCCAAATCATCCCCCCAGCCAGCTAGCAACCCAATCCAAAATCACCCAAGCCTTTAAAGAGTTGTTGTCACTTTGCTAGATTTTGCTATCCAATCAATCCTACCAATCAACCAATCTCACCAAGGTTATCCCTTTGAAAAAGCATTGTCTAGGGTAATCCAGCTTTGTCACTTGTATCCCTCATCACCTTGAGCTAAAGGTTGGGATCCACAAGTGGTCAATCTCGTGTCATGCCATAGGATCACTAGTCTATCCTTAAGTTGACACAATCACCACGAATCCTGCACATAAGAAAGAAAAACTCTCACTTTTTGATAGCATACCCTTGAAGTCTTCCATCCACAAGAAATCCAAAAATCTCCAGCCAATCCTCCTTAGGTCTGTCATGCAGCTTTGACTCTCCCTAGGAAATCTTTCATCAGCCAATCCAAAATCTGTGCTTAATCCAAATCCAACCATGAGCTTCCGTGTTCATCCATATGCAAGACCCCATCCCCATCAAACTCATCATCAAAGCATGAAGTACCAATCCTATCATGATGTGTTTGGTCGCATTGTCCTTGCTCCCGCCACCTCCTATTCCAATGATGATGAAAATCTTGTTGACTATGACGGGTATATTGAAAGCCTTAGAAACATTCCCCCAAGCATCCCCCAAAATCCAAGAGTTATTCCAAACTATCTAGTCATGCCATCTGATATTCCAGCTTCCCCTCCATCACCCCATCAACCAAGCTTCCAATCTTCCACCCCCATCACACTAGCTATTCCTGTCAATCCACCTCCACCTTCGACACACGAGTCTCCAAGGAATCTCCTAGAGGAAATACAAGAAAAGTTGCCTCCAACAGTCGATAAGCCATGTCATCTAATCCAACCATGTGAAGTAGTTAGTGATGAAGCTTCCCCATCTATAATATCACCTCCATCTCCCATAGCTCTCATCCCCATACCATCCATCAAATTACTTAAAATCCTTCCACTTCCTGCAAGCATCAATATCCCACCATCTGTCAAAACCCTCCAAATCCTATCCACATCACCTCCAAGCATTTCCCAAATCTCTTGTAATGACCCTTATGCATCCATCTTCTACTCACCCATCTCCACTACTGAATCTCCCATCTATCCATCCGCTGCCTTTGAAGAATCCATCTCTTCACCTCCTATCGCACCATCCACACCAAATCAATCCTATCAAGATCCTACCCAAAAGCATGTTGACATCCCCCAAAGCATAAATGAAGATATCATTGTACCATGTCTTCCATCCATAGTGCAGTCACCATCTCCTCCATCTCCAAAACCTCGAGCCATATCTCCTCCACTACAAGATATCTTGTCATCCCACCAGCTACATCAAGATCCTATCATTCCATCTCCCCCGCTCCATGCTTCCATCTTACCACCTATCCAAGCTATTCCACCATCTATAATCTACCCTCTTGGTTCACTTACATTCATCCACGGTGGCCCTCTCTTAGCAGAAGAATTAAGAACAATATCTCCCCATTGCAATACACCTAATAAATCACTTCTACCATTTTCTACAAGCAAAAAGTTTCCTCAGCTTGTTCAAATGCTCAATCGATGGAATTATCAAGGTCAAGGTTTAGGACCACAAGAGCAAGGAATCAGAGAGCCTATTATTGCACAAAAAAATCTAGGATTTCATGGTCTTGGATATGTATCCAAAGACTCACCATCTAAAGGTGTTGGTACACCACACCCCCAAACCATGCCTATCTCCAAGCCCACCATGCCAACCTCCCATCACTCCTTCAAGAAATCTTATGTCATCCCCCCTCCACCATCTTTGCAACCCAAAACAACCTACCATATCCCCCCTTCATCCACTAAATCCATTTTGGGTCCCTATGTCCCAAAATCTACCATCCTCCATCCTCCTATCAGCCATCATAAAAATCCTATTCCATCCATTTCTATGCAAGATCAACGAAGGCACATATCAGGGCACATCATCCATCATCATCCCCCTACATGCTCTTTTATATCCTCTCCATCTCACAAAGCTTCTCCTAACCATCTTCCCAAAGCTTACCACAACAATGTAAATGCCAACTTCGAAATGCATAAAGCTAAAAATCCACATCCTAGGCAATCATATGTCTATTCTAAAAGACATACTCCAAAAAAGAAAAATCCAATCAAAGAATGCAAAACAATGCAAAAGCCTATGAAAAGAAAATCCAAAACCATGTGGATCCCCAAGAAAAAAGTTGAAACCCAATTCATAATGGCATCCACCATTGCTAATCCCCCATCTAGTGACTCATGTCCCCCATCTCCTAACTCCATCTTGGGTGCCTATATCCCCAAGCACGCTTCCACAAATCCTCCATCACGCCCGCATCTACCATCTATCCCCCATATGCTCTTTTCACACCCATTCCAACATGTGCCAATGTTGCTCTTGCAAGCATCCCCATCTCATGCTCCTTTCCAGCATTTTCATCCCTCCATCTCCTACCATCAATCCCATCTAATCCGATCTATTGCATAAATCACACATCCGATGTACCAACAGCTAGCAACAAAATTGAACATTCCAACAGCCAGTAAAAAATCCCAAAAAAGCCAAAATAGCTGAAGAAAGCCAAAATCATTCCAGCTAAGTTCAAAGTCAAAAAGTAAAAAAAGAAAAGAAAAATAAAGCGTCCACTGGTGAAAACTTGGCAATTCAAGCACCTTGGACAAGTACCATGATGAAAACTTGGCAAACAAGCGTCATGCGTAATCCCGCCATCCCCAGCTTAGCCTATCACCCTCATGCTTTTGGTCATCTCTTGACATCAAACTCCATCTTCCAATCTATCCACCTATCCTCCATCCTCTAGCTTCCATCTCACACCATCCACTAATCTTATGCAGCTTCAGCCAATCATCTCAGTTATCATCCATCTCCTTAGCCCCTTTAGCTTTTTCCATCCTAGCTTCAATCCTATCACATCCATCATAAGACCTCCTTCCGCATGTTATCTTCTGATTGGGGGCACTATATTCCTTGGAGATCTTGTCTTGTCCATCCTCCCTTGTCATTGGTATCTAGCTCTAGGCTATCCTCATGCAAACCCAATGTCATCTCTTTATATCCATCATAATCCTAGCTATCTACCATCCTATCCAGCCATCTCATCCTGCTCCTCTAGCTATCCTTGGTCACAAAATCTCTCATCATCATTGGATGCATCTTGCCAAATCCATATCTTTTGCTATCACCCCACCCTTAGCTTTCGCATCTTGCACAACATCGAACCATCCCGCTATCCTATCATCCTGAGCTTTTGCCTGCTTGTAAATATCTTGGTCCGTCAGCTTGTACATCCTCTTTAGCTTAGTACCATTGTATCTATCCAGCGTTCATGTCAGTTCGTCCTTGATCAGCATCTTGCACCCATCACACATCTTGGTTAGCTATTCCAATGCATCCTTTAGCTAGATTTCTTGTCACCAAAGTGTTATCTTTCTTAGTTCAGCTTGCCAGACGCATCACTCATCCAAATCCACCAGCTTCGGTGCTCTCCGATAGGTCCTTGCAGGATATAGCTTTCCTCATGTCTGATCTTGGTCCGTTAGTACCTTGTCCTACCCATCTCGTTGGCAAACGGCTCTCTTTTGGATTTTCACTTTCTTTTGATTTGGGATCTTCCCTTTTGGGTCTTGAAGTATCTTTTCCAAGAAATCTCCTTGTTCCCTCCTCAAGGTTTCCACGATCTTCCATATCATGGTATGCTACGAATGGGGCAATTAGAGCGTAAGGTCTTGATCAAGTCTTTCGTTTGTTTTTCTTTTCTGCTTGTGGGTTACCTAGTGTCGGTTCCACTCTGATTCTTTCGAGATTCATGTGTGATGCTGGGGCAATCCTTTTGTGTTTGTTTTGAGTCAGTTCATCAGTCCTCTGGATAGTTGGTGAAAAGGCCTTGATGTTCTTGGTAACCTTGGCAATTAACCAACAGTCCTATAGCAAATCTAGTGCTCAACTACATGGTGGTACTTCTCTTTGAAGTATCCCCCCGCTCAAAAAGCTTCAATGGTTTTCCTTCATCTCCATTATCCCCCATCCATATCCAACATCCGTCTCTCCTACCCCAGCTGATGCATCAGTATCTCTTTGAATCACTCATCACTCTTAGCTTTATTGATCCACAATCCTAGTCTTAGGGATCCACCAATCCAAATCAACCCACCAAGCCTCATCTTTCGAGATCCACAATCCTAGTCCTAGGGATCTCCGAAACCCATCTTCCGCCAATCTAACTCTTTGAAATCCTATTGCATCAGCTTTATAATCCCCTCATCCATCTCCCTATCCTGGATTCTTTTTTATAGCGCTCCGCTCCTTCATCCTCTACAATCCCTAAGATCTTAAGCTTGCTTCCTCTTGTGCCTCTGATTCTCCCTTTATCATTCTCTCATAGTAAGAGTTTGAGCTAACTAAACCTCTTCTCTTAATCCAATTTGAGTCTCCTTGCTCATCCCAAATTCTTGTATTTTTCAAGAAGCCACCAAGCCTCGCTTTCTCTCCCCGCTGCCTTCTTGAGGGGGCATCTCATAGTCCATTCTCTCCTCTTCTGCTCTAGCCTTGGGCATCTTATTTTCTTATCTTTGATGTCATGCCACTTGCGGCATCATATCAAAGAGGGGCAAAATGTAGACACCTAAAAATCCTTTAGAAAATAAAGTATTTTTATTTTCTGAAAAATTCCCGATGACATCATCATTAATTAATTAATTTTTATGCCATTAAATCCTTTTATCTTAATTAAAAATATTTAATTAAGGAATCCCTCCCAAAAATGTTTAAATCTTATTTAAACATTATTTCCTTATTTATTAATTATTTAATTAATAAATTGACCAAAAATCCTAAAATAAATAAAAAATTTATTTTTTTTCCCAAAACTTGGCCAATTTCCTTATGACCAATAACCTCTTCCAAAATCTTCTAATCCTTCTTTAATTTTTATTAAAGGCTAATCCCATCATTTCCTACCCCTAATCCCAACTCAAAATATTTAATTAAGATTAAATATTAATCCTCATGTTTATTAAAAAAATTTTAATAAATATCCCCTCAACCCAAACCCTTGAAATAAATAAAACTTTATTTATTTCCTAAAAATCTAATTTATCCTCATCCTAAGAAGTTCTAGACTCTTCTAGAAAGTCTTCATCCTCATCCTAGGAAATTCTAGACTATTCTAGAAAGTCTTTATCCTCATCCAAAGTCTAGACTCTTCTAGAAGATGTCTTTAAACCTAATCCTAATCCCCTCCTAACCTTGTCACATTCCCTAAACATGGGTTAAAACTTACTAACCCAAGCCAAAGTTAACAAATATCTCTTCCTTCACCCACCCTCATTAAATGCCATCCACTTGCCTATCCTTAAGCTAATCCTAAACCATCCTAATCCATCCTCTAATCATTTTCACAAGCCTAAGCAAGCTTAAAACCTTCCTAATCAAGTCCAAGTCGAATTTGCTCTCATCACCCTCAAAATATCTCAACCATAAAACTTTATGAAGTCCACTAGGTCATAAATGACTCTTACAAGCCCTTTTATTGCTCTTACAAGTCATTATGAGGGTCTTTATGAAGATTTTATCCCTTGAGCCTCCTTTGTTGACTCATACTTCCCCTTTCTTCCATCCTCTCACCATGTGACATGTGTCACTCCTTGATTGGTTGTAAGGAAGCACAATCCATGTGCTCTCCTCTCATGCAATCTGAGCCCTCCATAAGCTTTTTCCCATCCTTGCATCTTAGCCCTCAAACCCTCAAGCCTCTTGCCTATAAATTGGATCCTTCCCCTTTACACAATAACACAATCCATGAAGTAAAGTTATAATGCTATTTTGAGAGCCAAATCCATACTAAAGCCATCTATCCACACCAAAAATCCACAATCATCCATTGAAGCCTTTGAAAGCATATTGAGCATACATCCTATCCATTTAGACAAAGCTACTCAACAAGAGAGCTTCTTATTGAGAGAGTCCATTAATGGCTCATATTCTCAATTGAGAGCTCATCTTAGTCTATCTTGAAGTTTATGAATTTTGCTTAGTTTGTAGAAGCTTTATTTAAATTTGGTTTCTATTAGCATACTAACATTGCTCATATACATTTTGGCATCTCATAGTCCATTCTCTCCTCTTCTGCTTTAGCCTTGGGCATCTTATTTTCTTATCTTTGATGTCATGCCACTTGCGGCATCACATCAAAGAGGGGCAAAATGTAGACACCTAAAAATCCTTTAGAAAATAAAGTATTTTTATTTTCTGAAAAATTCCCGATGACATCATCATTTATTAATTAATTAATTATTTAATTAATTAATTAATTAATTAATTAATTAATTAATTAATTTTTATGCCATTAAATCCTTTTATCTTAATTAAAAATATTTAATTAAGGAATCCCTCCCAAAAATGTTTAAATCTTATTTAAACGTTATTTCCTTATTTATTAATTATTTAATTAATAAATTGACCAAAAATCCTAAAATAAATAAAAAATTTATTTTTTTTCCCAAAACTTGGCCAATTTCCTTATGACCAATAACCTCTTCCAAAATCTTCTAATCCTTCTTTAATTTTTATTAAAGGCTAATCCCATCATTTCCTACCCCTAATCCCAACTCAAAATATTTAATTAAGATTAAATATTAATCCTCATGTTTATTAAAAAAGTTTTAATAAATATCCCCTCAACCCAAACCCTTGAAATAAATAAAACTTTATTTATTTCCTAAAAATCTAATTTATCCTCATCCTAAGAAGTTCTAGACTCTTCTAGAAAGTCTTCATCCTCATCCTAGGAAATTCTAGACTATTCTAGAAAGTCTTTATCCTCATCCAAAGTCTAGACTCTTCTAGAAGATGTCTTTAAACCTAATCCTAATCCCCTCCTAACCTTGTCACATTCCCTAAACATGGGTTAAAACTTACTAACCCAAGCCAAAGTTAACAAATATCTCTTCTTTCACCCACCCTCATTAAATGCCATCCACTTGCCTATCCTTAAGCTAATCCTAAACCATCCTAATCCATCTTCTAATCATTTTCACAAGCCTAAGAAAGCTTAAAACCTTCCTAATCAAGTCCAAGTCGAATTTGCTCTCATCACCCTCAAAATATCTCAACCATAAAACTTTATGAAGTCCACTAGGTCATAAATGACTCTTACAAGCCCTTTTATTGCTCTTACAAGTCATTATGAGGGTCTTTATGAAGATTTTATCCCTTGAGCCTCCTTTGTTGACTCATCCTTCCCCTTTCTTCCATCCTCTCACCATGTGACATGTGTCACTCCTTGATTGGTTGTAAGGAAGCACAATCCATGTGCTCTCCTCTCATGCAATCTGAGCCCTCCATAAGCTTTTTCCCATCCTTGCATCTTAGCCCTCAAACCCTCAAGCCTCTTGCCTATAAATTGGATCCTTCCCCTTTACACAATAACACAATCCATGAAGTAAAGTTATAATGCTATTTTGAGAGCCAAATCCATACTAAAGCCATCTATCCACACCAAAAAGCCACAATCATCCATTGAAGCCTTTGGAAGCATATTGAGCATACATCCTATCCATTTAGACAAAGCTACTCAACAAGAGAGCTTCTTATTGAGAGAGTCCATTAATGGCTCATATTCTCAATTGAGAGCTCATCTTAGTCTATCTTGAAGTTTATGAATTTTGCTTAGTTTGTAGAAGCTTTATTTAAATTTGGTTTCTATTAGCATACTAACATTGCTCATATACAGTATGTCAATTATGCAATAACTTTGGACACACAACAAGATTTTGTAGAATGGATAGGAGGAATTTCAACATGAATCCTAATTACAGAAGGAACAATAACATAAATGACTAAATAAATGGAAATGACAATGATAATAGTAAAAAGGAAGCACTCAAAGAGCATGTTGATGAATTCAAGGAAGTATTTGTGAAAGCTAGTAATCTAGAAAGTTTTCATATAGTTTTGGAAGAGCAATGTTTTGATGCACCTGATGGAAGATTGAAGTTTAAAATTGTTTGTGCCACATCAAATCTAAATTAAGCTTTTTTAGCAAAGATAGAGCATCAGTTGATCATAACTAAAGTTAGGGAGTGAATCAAAACTTGTGCATTCAACAAAAGATAGAGGACATAATGAGGAAGTTATGGTTAAGTGTGTAAACATTTTCATGATTACGGTAAGTTGTACAAAAGAAAACAAGCTTATAGGTAATCAAAAATAACTTTTTAAGATGAAGTAGATGCACATTTAATATGAATTAAATGTTGAAATGATATAAGGATCGTAAACAAGATTTTAAGTACCATTTTTTCATATGAAGAATTGTAGAGCATTTGTGAGCATATTGTCAATAATTTGAGAGCGAATTGAAGTGTTTGAAAGTGTGAAGTTGAAGAATACCTAATAAGCAATGAACAAGGTATTTTACGAAGCTTTCATTTTATATTTTTAGTTAGCATAATGGCAAGCCAGTCTGTATGTGATGTTAGTGAAAGGCCAAGGTACAAATTTAAGAAGCACCCATTTGTTTCTCTAATTGATGGTCCTAATTAGGGAGAATTTTCACAAATCAAACCTAATGTACTTCACATATGAGATGTTAGAAGTTACATACTATAAATTTGAGAATATTAGAGATGAAGACATTCATAAGGATTTAGCAATTATGTGCAATGAAAAAATAACCTTTAAATCCAAATTCACATACTTGAATGAGTTTAAACTTAATCAAGTATATGTTTTATATAGAATTTGATAATCACGAATGGAGTAGGATTATTTTGAGAAAAGTGCATGAAGAGATGTTTTGGGTAGGAAATAGAGCTATTATAATTGACAATGACCTAATTCATATGGTCAGATGACTGAGCAATGAAGGTTGTAATTTTGTAAATGACAAAAAAATGTCAGAAAAAATGTTGAAGCCAATTTGAAGACTAAATATGATGTTAGAAATATGAGAGTTGACCTAATCAAGGATACTAGAGTTAGAGTGTTGAGCAAGATTATTGGATATAAACTTAATCATAGTTCAAGATTAAATTGTATACCTACATGATTTTTACATGTAGCTTATGCAATGTGTAACGCCCTACCAAGGAACCCAAAATAAATTAAACTAAAGTTTCACTAAGTTTGCCAAAAATATTTTTAAAAACCAAAATAACAACAAGAGATATTATAATGGAAGCAATAACTTGCATACAAAAAACAATCCATAAACATATTACATCACTTAAGGGATCAATGATGTTGAATCACATATATAAGTTTTATTAAAACTAAATTTGATACATAACAAATCCACATCATAGAATAATCACAAGTATGAATCCAATTAAATTATTATACAATTATATAGGATACAACTTGGCATACCCCCCTCCTGCCTGCCAGTTTTTTTAATTTTAGGATGGCACACATGTCCAATGGTCAGGTTTGACTTTTTCAAATTCAAATTGCCTGCATGCATAATAGGGATATGTAATAACCTTATTCTTTCTCCTTACATCCCTAAGTCTTAATTACTCATATCACATGTTATACCTTCATGAATAATTCAAGTTGCAACCATGCGACTACCCTTTTATCGCCTGGTCACTACAGTTAATGTCTTAACCATCAATTTAACCACAAATGCATGAAAAAACTATGTCCATGGTCTATGTAGTTTTACAACATTTTATGTTTACATGCAGTTTTAGGTTACAATGGTGTAACTATCAAACTATAGCAGTCATGTCTAGTGTTTTTCTTTGTTACAAGAGTTGAAGGTTGACCCAAGGTTCATGTTGCAAAATAGAAATCTAAATGTTTTGCATGATTGCATAGATTAAAGCTTAACTCATGGTTTGGGTGGCAACATTGTGAAAGTCTTGTTCACCCATTCACATGGTTAAGACATTCGAGTCAGTGTTAAGTTGTGACTGATTGATCATGGTTAAATGTTTGGCTTTATCACAAGGTCATAGGGAGCTAAGGCTAACCCTAGATTTAGGTTGCAAAGTGGCAAATGTAGTTCATCACATGATCGCTAGGGTTAATGTGTAATCATGGGTTAAGGTTGTGGAGATGTGATAGGACACCATGTAGATGAGCCTAATGATGTGGCAGTTCAATATCAGAGTGTGTTAGCACTAGGGTAGATTCTGATTAGTTGGAGGTAATGACATGGATAGTAGACTAAAGTTTTTTCTCAATCATCAGATGATGGATATCTAGGGTTGTCACTTTCTCACATATTTAAGTTGCAAGGTTTTTAACCAAAGAAAGGATAGGACATGTGTCATTACAGGCCTAGGTGGTGAAGATAGATCAAAAAAGAAAAAATCAATGGTTGATAGGTTGGAAGCTCCTGATTGGCCAAGGTACTAAACTATGAGAAGGGACATTAGTTTTATTGTGATTGTTGGATCTAGAGGATCAAAAACTATCATATTCTCACATTTTGAAGATGCTCAAACTCTAGCCATTATGAGAATACAATGAGTTTTCACGTGTCAAGGTGGGCCATGTTCATAAGGGTCTCCTTTTTGCATCATTGTTGGAGTCAAAATTCATTCATTAGATGAAGCAGATGCATTGAATTGATGTATTCCTTCAAAAAGCTTGAAGGGTCCAAGTTGCAACAATGCAAAGATCGAGAGAAGTTTTAATTTTGATCTTCACCATCAGATTTTACAGTATCAACAGCTGTCATATTTTTTATTTCTCTAGTTGCATGATGTTTAGTCAATGAAAGAATATGATGAGCTAACATGTGTTGTAGTGGGTCCCGTTCATAACATGAATTAATTAAAAAGGAGTGCTGACTGTGTGGACATGTGGCTCAGTAGGCCCCAATTCATAGTTTCTTTCATCCCATCATCACAGGGATCTAAATACTTCATCGGATAAAGGCTTCTCATTTCAATTGGTTTTGTTCTATCAAATTTGACTTCAACTTTAAATTGCAACCATGCAAAAGTTGACAACTCAATTAGAATTCAATGCTTCCCACCATAGTAAGTGATTAAGGTTAAACCATGGTTTGGGTGATGATCCTACAAAAGCCTTTTGTTCACGTGGTTGCAAAGGTTTAGGACTAACCTAGGGTTTACACAATGATGCTGTGAATGGTTATAGTTTTCATAGTTGTAAAGAGTTTAGGGTTAACTAGAGTTGAGGCCACAACTGTGTGAAAGGTATGTTAGTAGTTAGGTTCTCATTGATCATAGGATCGCAGGCATGTTATGCCATGTAAGTTTTAGCTGCAAAGATATGACTAAGGGAAAGATAACCATTTTCATGCCATCACATAGTTAGAAGGTTGTTAATTCTAAACCATGGCAATATTGTGAAGAGTCATTTTCATGTAGTCACTGGGTTGCGATAGTTAAGGGAATAAGGAGAAGACAAGTTGAGATGCAGTGATAATGTGAAATGGGTTGTTTATAGTTTCATAGGGTTAAATAACTAAGAAGAAAAAGGTGGTGAAGTCATAGACATAGTATAGTCATTAGTCAACATAAAGTTAGAAGGTTGAGCAGGGTGGCAAAAAGCTAAAAGATTAATGGTCCATGTGGCAGGCCGGATATTGAATACATTTGATTTGTTAATGTGTCTAATTTGGCATGTTGAGAAGGAAACATGTAGATCTTTAATAAAGAATCAATTTTTTATCACCTACAACCACCTTTTATGGTCTCTATGACTGGTAGACATAAAGGAAATTCCTATTGCCGCTTGGTTATCCATCTACCTAGCCAAAACGATAATGGTTTCTATTTCTATCTTCTTAAGGCTCTATTTGATGAAAAATATGTTTTTCTTGCATCTAGATGTGTACCAAGATTAGATCTTCCCAAATTTGTAGTGATTTTTCTTTGTAACTTTAATAGTAGTAGTTGAGTTAAGCTTCAGGGTAGAAGCTATCTCAGCTATGCTTGAACTATAAAAGCATGTTTTGTGACTCTTCCAAGGGTCAGATGAATTTTCTCTAATTATATAATAGTAGTATTCTATGCTCTGTTGCTATAATTTCTTTTTGTTTATGAATGAATGTAATTATCTACTATACCTCATTCTCCTATCAATATTAGTGCAAAATCTTCTTGCCTATGTTGATTTTTTTTTTTTCATTATTTAATCTACATGACAATATCTACTTTTTCTACTTGGATGTTATAGAGTGAAGTCCCTTCCTTGTATCATCTCATTTGGTTCTTGATTTGCATGTGATTGTTGAGTTAATACAAAGGTTGAATCAGTGTATCTAGAAATTATATTGATGAGTAGTGCATTGTTCGATAGAGATAAGGTTGAAAAAACTATTTAGGTGCATAACCCCATTTAGATTAGATTAGGTAGTTTAATTTCGTGCATCTTCTTCTCCTTTTTACTCTCAAGAGTAGTTAGGTGCATCCTGATAGTAAGGAAGATGACTTTCTTTGGAGATTCAACCTTAGAATGTAAGCCCCACACTTGGAGGTCATTTCTATGTTACATGAGGTCACCTGAGAAGTATACCTTAGGAAAGGGTGTAGACTTTTGTGTTAACAATAACAAGAATGCATAATCATCCGCTGTATAGGGCACAGGGTATGGAAAGCTCAAAGAATATACATCATGATTTAATTACAATCATCTCTTAAGATATCTGATAATCAAGCACATTATGACAAAATATAACCATCCAAAAAATATTACATCAAAATGAAAGGAACAATTGTACAAGCACATCCAACAATGATATCCAGCTCTCAAATCTCAATGCTATAAGAAACACTACCACTTGACCTCATGGAACCTAAATGGCCCACTCCCACCATGCTAAGGAGATAGTCTCAAGTACTAAATAGATATCAATCCCAAAGTCATAACCAAGGTCTAAGTCAAGGAAAACATGGTAGAAATCTATCTCAAAGGTATCAAGACACAGATAACATCTAAACTCAGAGGCAACAAAGACACATAGGAAATCTACTATGTAAGTGGGCAAGTATCATCACATGAGTCAGCTCTATAGTTACCCTAGCAACCTCTCTAGACTCTAGCCCCCTAGTGAATCTATGTAGGATCAATATCCTTTCACATAGACAAGGTATACTAATAAGGTATGGTGGCAACTACACATTATCTCTACTCTCATCCTAGCTTATACTAGCACTTGAGGTGTGGGCGAGGAAAAATACTAACTATTTTAAATTCATTTTAAACCCACTTAATAAAATGTTATCACTTATTAAAACAACCTACAATGAGTTAGCCAAGAAGCCACTTTAGGGCCTTGGCTTCCATTGCAAGCCACTTCCCAACAAACATAAAGACAACCTACCCTAACCTCACAATGGCAAAAAGTCTCATAAGATCACAATAACACACATTAGTTCTTATACAAGAAAATGGAAAGCACCAAAAGATAACTAATTGAAACTCATAGATTTCAATAAAATCACCATATAACTATTCATCCCTAACTCAAAGATCACATCACAAAACCATGACATCACATGACATCTTTGAAATAATAATTGCCAAGCCTCTGGTAAACATCCAAAACTAGTCAACACACTAAGTCAACCCCAAACCCAACACAAAGTAAAATGTACATCATAGAAGGAGTAGTTTCATAATTTTGTTTGGTTTTGAAAACATAAGTTTGGTTTTTTTTTTAAAATAGAGTTCCAGGTTTCCATTCCCAAATGTCATAAATACTAATGTTTTCGAATAAACAAAATTAATAGAATTTCCCTACTCTTAGGAACCATTTCCTTATAACTGAATCCATTTTCCTTTTAAACAAAATAACACCCTCAATAAAAACAAAAACACATAAACTATTTAACAATGTCCCATGATTATGTATTATTATTATTAAAATTTTATTAAGTATCATTAAGTTATTAATAATTATTATTAAATTACTAATAAAATAATATATAAATATCTTATTTACTAATAACAATAATCATTAAATTTTTTAATGATAACTAATATTAATATTAATAACAATTAATAATATTAATATTAGTAAGAATATTATTAATATAATAATAATACAAAACATATATAAAATAAAATAGTTAATAATTATATGCGATTTCAAAATGCATTCCCCAAATGGGGAGGGCACTAGTCGACTAGCTGCTTGGGCAACTGCTACTTTGGGTGATGATACTTGCCCACTCACTCTCATTTTAATTTATTTTTTAAACAACACCCCCCATCCTTATTCAAAATGAAACATGATACCCATTTACAAGAAAAAAGAATGAAATCTTAGACATATAAAAATTATTGTAGTAATTTTTGTTGATATATATATATATATATATATATATATATATATATATATATATATATATATATATATATAAACAAATCTATCAATAGATCTAATAGGAAAACAAATACAACTATCAATTTGTAAAGTTAAAGTATTGGTATTCTTTTCCAAACTCCATCCCAAATCTAATCAATCCAATTACAAATCACCAAATTTCTCAAAAAAGGGTTTCTAATCTTAAATTATTTCATAGATGTTTTCAAGAATGGTAAATTTTAACACAAGGTTTTCAACCCGAATTAAGTTCTGAAAACAAATCCATACAAACATGGAGAAGAAAAAAATTTCAAAGAGGAAAGTGCTACACAAAACTCAACAAGATCCTATGTTGATCTAATGGTAACCAATCAGATGCTAAGAGCTCGCATGAAATTCCCATCCTTTCAAAAATCCTCTTTCTCAAAAATTTTCTCTTCCAAACCCTATGTTTGTAAAAATTATTGAGTTGTCATTTTGCACGATGCTTAATAGTAGGAATATTTTTGAATTCCTTTCTTGAAAATTTAATCTAGGATCAACTCAAAGGTTCTGGGTGAACTTGCGACCTACTGAAATCCACTCAGTTAAAGATAAATGTGTTTGTTCATAGGGAGGCTTTTGCTGGTTCTAACCAATTTTAGATAAGATGTTTGATCTACTTGCTATCTCAAAAAGTAACCATAAAATAAATATATATTTTATTTTAATTTCTAGTTTTATGATGAACACAATTTAATGATGCAACTATATGAATTCTCAATTTAACCAAGTGTTAGAAAAGAAAATAAAAAAGATAGGGTAATGAGAGATTAAAGCAAATGACTTGAAAGGTAAATTTCTAATAGACATAAACCACAGTAACAACACATCTATGAGTTAAATCATTGAAAAGATTAGGTAGGAAAACAATGAAAATAGGAGCAATGCTTCTTCGAATCTGCTAATACAATCATCGATGGGAACTTAATAATAATTGAAATATGTTTCACTCATCAAATCGCAAGGCCACAAAAAGTGTGCACATGTGAGACAAGAAGCTATGTAGGAACATGATGGGGACACAACCCAACAACAGAATGGACACAATAGAAAAGGGAAATTATATTAACTGAGAAAATAAGCTAGTACAAACAGTGCAGAGAAAATAAACTTCAAAACATGCCCTACGGGCTTACAATAACATAAATCTCGAGAATATTTCTCCTTTTAGCACCTCCTCTCAAGCTCCAATCCCAACTGCCTTTTACAATGCCAGAAATCTCCTTAAATAGACCCCGGAGGGTTAAGGACTAGGAGTACATTCTAGAAAGTGCTAGTAGGCATCCACCGACAAAATAGAAGGTTCTAGAAGCTGCGTTAGAAGTCGGTGCAAATCTAGAAGAATCCAGAAACGGTAGCCGAACTTTCGGGAGGCATAACTTTTGAACCGTAGCTCCGATTGACGAACCGTTTACATTTTCGAAAAGCTCTTGAAGTGCTCTATAGCCCTATGGACAAGCTTCACTCATCCCCCATTTTTTGACCCTTTTCGAGGTCATTTAATGCCCCAAACCTGACTTCGAAGCATTCTTAGGAGGTCTCCAAAACCTGAAAAAATGCAATAACTTTCAAACCGTGGGGCCTTTTGACCTGATTCTTTTTTTGGAATGCTCTAAATCTCAATTACATTCATCTGGCCAAGTCAAACCTTCTAGTTTACCAAAATGATGTCCCAAATACATGCTCCTATTTTTTTTGGGATTTTCAAACGCACTGATAGTTGAACTATGAGAGTTGGAACCTTTATTTGAGCCAAATGGGTATCCAAAAATGTAAAGACATGAAATAGAAACTAAGTCTAAGTACATTTTTTTTTGGGTGACACAGGATTGCCCTTATACCTCTGGATGCTCCTGCATCAGAACAATAGGTGATCTCTTCTCCAACTTGGTACATCAAAAGAATTCATTAACACGAGGCAAACACCAAAACTAAAAGATTGCACAATAAAATCAACACAAAAAAACCATTGGCTCCATTATAATTCATGAAAATGCATTCACAAATATAACACACTCTGAAAAGAATAACTACACTAAGAACGAGAGCACCAATAGCATATGTTATTGCATCAAAATAATGGTTGCGAGTACATATTACATCCCTATATTTATAAGAAATCATCCCCTTAATTTGTGTCGAGAGTGAAATATCTCTTAATGCAAAAATATGCTTATAAAATAATACCTTTATGAAAAGCATACCTAGTGCACCTTGTGCACCTTCATGGCAAGTTCAAAAAATATAAAATTTTACCAAGTGTCAAATTGTATTTTTAGCTTATGGGTTTTCTTCCTTTTTATACCAGAGCGATGTTTGGATGTTTGCTCTTAAATTTCTCTATAATCTGTCACTTGGGTAGCATCTAGAAAATTAAAAGCTTCATATTTCTCCTTCACTACAAGCTGGTAATTGCTAATTTCTATATGTGTAGACATAAAATTATCAAGTCTAGCTCCAATAATACCTTTGTTAGTTTTTGGTGATTGATCAGGAAAGTACTATACATACTTCATAAATTGAAAAAAATTGGGCCATGGCTGATGTTGTGGTTGACATATGGCCGACATGTTGTAACCCTAAAGTGGCATAAAATTACTTGTATAAAAGGGCTTAGGGTTAGGTGTTTTATAGTGAGTGATGCAAAAATTGGTTCTTGCAACGGTATTGAGTTGTAAGGGATTACAAATTGTAACCAAGTTGTAATCACTAGATCGTAATAATATTGAACTTGTTGTTTGGTGGACATAGCCCAGGGATTGGGTGAACCATGTTAAATCTTGGTGTCTTGTGTTCTTTTCTGTGTGATCTATTATTTATATTTGCATGTAATTGTTATTTCTATCTGTAGTTTAATCCTAATAATCTCTCAAGTTCTGAATGCTTTTCTGATATCTTCTTTTGATGAAGCATCTTCAAAGGTTTTCTAGAATTGTTGGACAGTTGATTCCACTAAAATGAGTTTAGTCTTTGAATCATCTTTAAATATATCAAGGCAAGAATTGCTATAATACTTCTTAGCTTCCAAAATTTTCTCTTAAATTTGATCCTTGAGCTTTTGTATCCCTTTGTGTAATGTTTCAATTGCTTTATTACTAGGCGCAATCTTCTCTATCCAATCTTCTTATTTATCTAGCTCTTCCATTGAGTACACTTTGATGAGCATATGATACCTTTGACCTTTTATTGATTCATGTGATTGAAGTTCTTTCCCCTAGGTATGTACCTCATCCATGAGCTCAAAATCCTGGTTTAATATAGATATTAGTTTATCCACATTAGACTGAATATGGTTCACTAGTGCATTTCACCCTATTTTTTGACCTAAAATTTTGACCATCTATTAAAATGTTTTAAATTGGTCAAAATATGAAAGAAAAATATCTTTTTTAAAAAAAAATCCATGCCTGTGTTGGTCAAAATTTTGACCAACATGAGCTTAACATGAAAAAAACATGAGTTTTGGATTGGATGTTATTCAACTCAAATTTGCCCGCACCAAAATCTCTCTTCCGATTACGCTATTGGGGGGTCAGCTTATCAAGACCTTATTCAAGTGTATGACATGAGATGACTCCTCTCAAAGACAATAAGCTTTCCTCTTCCACTTAGCAATGGCAACCATCAAATAATTTTAACGCGGAGCACGCAGGAGCTGCACAAGCACAAGAATTGGTGAATGTGATCGATTGTATTTTGGGGCTCTTAGCATGTGAATGAAGGCCATTAATGTTCAAATGACAATGAATGGAAATGAGTTCTTTTTCTCACACTTGCAGATGGATATATGGATTTTAGATTTCAAAGTGGTGATTTTTGTTCAGAGCATTTATGATTGATTTCAAATTTTGACAGTATGGAGTCACGAGGTTATGGATATCAAGAAATCTATCATCCAAAGGAGTTTGAGGTTCATCAAGAGGCTTATGAGTTTTGTGGAGAATGGATTTCTGACTAAAATTATTGTGGTTAGAGTTGGAGATAGAGGATGCAAGAACACTGCCACTAGCGAAGATGGGATTTTGCCAGCCATTGGGGTGTGATGAATCCAGTCCTTCCTCAACGCATCAGGGACCACAGTAACCCTAATCTCTTTCTTTTTCTCATTATTATTAGTAAATAAAATCATCTATTCCTATTAATAATTATTCTTGGACTAATTATCTTGGAGTTCTTCTGCAATGCTCTATTGATATGTGGGTTTTGT
Source organism: Cupressus sempervirens (assembly GCA_028749045.1). Classification (NCBI taxonomy): domain Eukaryota; kingdom Viridiplantae; phylum Streptophyta; class Pinopsida; order Cupressales; family Cupressaceae; genus Cupressus; species Cupressus sempervirens. The sequence goes on along the minus strand of CM053784.1, from coordinate 271,509,726 downwards.
TTTCACCCTATCAGTGGATCTATCACTTAATTATCACAAATTGTAAACCCATGACGTTGAAAGTTACAATAAATAAGCCCCAAATATTCAATATCCATGATATATATCTAGGACATCAAGGATTTATTGAGGGTTTTGAAATTTATTGTAACTATCAAGAAGGCATAATGAGTGGCTGAATGTATCTCTTGGACTTGAAAAAATACTTGATACCTATGTCTTGTTCAAGTTTTCAATAGTCGTACTCATTGTAATTTTTTTCTCAGCTTTAAGTTTTTAAACAATCTTTAGAGATTAGATAGATTTGTTCAATTATGTGATAGTAAGTTTAACTTGGAGTGTTTGGTTATTGCTTTCCATGGGAGATCAACTGTACGTTGTGAATGAAGCTACTTCACAGGCTTCCTGTTATATATCTCAAAATTCAATACAGTGGCAATGTTAAATGTTTTGTATAGTAAATAATACTTCATACATTCACTTGTATGATAACCTGGTGTCTATATACTGTGTAGGTGATTTTATCCCATGACGAAGACCCTCCAGTTGTTAGAATAATGGGTTACAGGTAATCTTTGGTAATATATTGTTTTAAAAAGACAAATGTTCTTTTGCATTTTTTTTGATGACAATAATATCTACTATAAAGTATGGATTTAATGATGACAGATATCCATATTGGTTCTCTATAATGATAGCATTTGAAATTGATATATCTATTTCTTATAGTTCCCAACATAGTTAGAGATACTTTAGGCACTCATCTTTCTGCTATCATCGTTGGCTGTACTTTTGACTAGACTTCTATTTATCTGTTGGTCATTCATAAACATTAATACAATTTCTTTCTTTCTATTAAATTATGAATTATTATTTTTGTTCCTTGTCCAAGGTAAAGTAACAATAAAATAAGGACAACGAAGGTCCATACAATTAAAGTGACACAATAATATGTCTTTCGTAGCTTATTGTTTGTATATGGTTTTGTTAAAAGCTAGGAAATTGATGAGAATGTGGCTGAGAAAAGAGATGTACAATTATATCAAAAGTGCTTTACCTAAATAGGTTAGAGGAAAGATTTAATATATAATCTTTTATAGATCAGTGATGTCCAAATCTAGTAGTAACACATAATTTACATTTGGCTGCAGATTATGTACCATAGTGATTGAAATTTCATGTTTATATACACTTTTCATAGTTCTACATCTTGAAAGCTGAGGCAAGATGGTTAAAACATATTTTAAGCACTATTATTCATTTTATTTGGTGACTTCCCAATGACAAATAAGAGAAGCTAAAAATGGTGATTGGAAGGGGTGGAATCCATTGCTGGTCCTCGGGACCAAGTCCACATACCATTCATCAAAACAAGTAAAAGCTTGGGAACAACTCTACTTAAATGCTACACCCACATATTCAAGTTTACTAATCTTAGCTCAGTCAAAATGTGAAAAGAATAAAATTAGCAGATTTCATTTTCAACATTCCATATTCAAGCATCCCATCTTGAGTTCCAGCCATTATAAAAAAGAAGAATGGGTAGAACTCAGATCAAAATTGATATTTTGAACTCAAGATCATCTATTAATTGATAGCCTATGGGATTTCTATTAAGTGTAGTTAAACAAGGATATGAAAACATTACATTCTGCTACAAAATATGGGATTCGATAATAGACAGCCCAAAATTTATTTTTCGTTTTATTATTTTTAGGCCTTGATGATAAACTCTACAATTTGAATAGCAAAATCAAGGCTATTATTAAACCAAAAGGCAAGTGATTCTTAGGGCTATTCTGTATATATTTCTTATTTTGTGTGGGTGGGTAGTCAGTGTTTAGGACATGTTGATTATTTATTGGTTGATTGATCATTCTCTATTGAAGATAGTTTGCAAAACTAATGCATATCTTTAATTTTTACTTTTAAAATCAATACAAAACTTCTTAACTTCGTCGTCTTATCAATCCAAAAAAAACAAGGAAAAACCTAAAATAGAAAATATTCATTTAGAAAATGACTTATACGTAATGATTTACAAGGTTTGATGTTGAATTTAGAGTATGTGATAGATAAGTTGAAAATGAGGTAGATGGCATGACCTTTTACTTTCAATCCGTCAAGTCGATTTGAATCTCATTCTCTACTCTTTCATTTTCTCTTTTTTTATTTGCTTGGTTGACATTGATATCCCCTATTACTATCATCTCCATCAGTGCTATGAGCTTTTTTGCTATCTCCAAAGCTTTTCTTATCTTGTCTTCCTCGAATTCTCTGGCCCACTTGTTGGAGTGTTTTATCAGCAAATCTGGTAATTGCTGAACACAGCCCTGAATAAGCTCTCTAAAGCAACCCATCATTTCATTTCCCAAGCCAATGATTAAAATGTTACCGTCCTTAGAATTATTATCATTTTCCAATTTAGAGATGTAAGAATCTAAGACAAGGATGTAGACAAAATGTCAGCTCTTGTTTAGTGCATGTTTCTTATAGTATTGATGCTTTTATTTTTCATCTCTCCAGAGGAACATAGTTGTTATTGCAATTGGGACAAATAATAGTAAGTATAGTATCGTTATTACAATTATGATCATGAAAATTAGAAGTAGGACTCCAAGGCATCTGACCACATACCCAAGACACACTACAAGATAGTCAACCACATATCCATCTACACCGGTCAGCGATTTAATCACAGGCTCCTGCGATTCATTCACAAGCTCCTGTGATTCGTTCACAGGCTCTTGCGACTCATTTGGAGGCTCTTGCAATTCATTTGTAGGCTTCCATTTTGCTCCCATTTGTGCAACCATTCATCTAGGCATTTCCACATTTCTAGAATCAAGATGAATGGCCAAATTAATATGAGAACGAATCCTGAAAGTGTCACAGAGGAAACATTATCTCCAATTTTACACTCTGAGTTTTCATCTCCTTCTCTAATTCTTCTTTCTCTTCCTTGAGGAAATAAAAAAGGTGTTGAATTGTTGTAGTCCATTGAGCATCTCCTCCTCCATGCTGCTCAATTTTTGTTTCTAACCATCTCATGTGCTTGTCAACTTCCAAACTCATCTCAAAAGATTCAAAGTTACATGAACCAAACATATCCATCGGTTGAATGGCTATGTTCTTAGGGAAGTCCATAGATTCTAATAGATCTTTTATTTCTTTATAAGCTTTAATCATATCCTCCACACCAACATCCATCTTCAAATCCCACTCAAACTTTGTCAGTAGCCTCACCATGATATTGATTAAGGCCACTATTGTCATCTTAAATGACCAATTGGAATTCTGAAGCTGTTTTAGAAAACTTCCACCTTTTCCACCAGCATTTAATACCTTGAACAATTCTTGGCTCTCTTAGATTTCTTGATAAACTTCTTTCATGCAAGGCTTTCTTTGGTTATAACATTTCAGATGATATTTCCATAAACAGTAGAATTTTATCACTTATTTTATCACTGCTTTTGGTAGAATTTTGGTCTTCATTAGAATTTTTTTGAAATCACTTTTGTGCTATTAAATTGCTTTGAAGACCTCTTTCTAATCTTGAAATAGTAGTGGGGATCTCTTCTAAGTGGCAAATTAATTAGGGCATTTATTGCCACTTAATGAGTCCTTGAACTGATATTCTCAGTTTTATTGTATTTTGAACCATGGGTAGGATGTATGTAATTGCAACGGTATCTTATTTGATCAATTAGTTTATCTAATTTAATTGGAATTTGATTTTTGTTGTGGAAAATTAATTGGGGTCATGCAATACTTGAAATCTTGCCAGTGAGAAGTTTTGAGTCTAATATTAAGGGCTGATATTATTGCTGGTCAATAACATGGGGAGGCTATTTTTGGTATAGCTAAAGGGGTGGATTTATGTCTACAAGTCCTACAACAGTCATCTTGCAAATATTGATGAGGTTATCTCTAAGGTAGGCAACTTGTACTTGTAGCTTGGATTTTGCATAGGAATCACATTAATCTAAATTTTATTTGGGCTTTAGTCAGGTGAAATGGAGGGGCATTCAAGAATTCTTTAAAGTGGATGACTATGCTTTTGATTTCTTATGTGTCTAATTTGTCAAGGATATTGTTTGAAATAAGCCCATGCATTCATTGATTCTGGACTTTCACATTTGCTAAGGTTATTTTACTTGTGTATTTTTAAAGCATCTTAATGCAACCTCCACAACTAGTCATTGAACTAAGACATATCTTCCTCATGTATGTTGGTATTAAGGACAAAGGGACCTACATGGCACATAGTCATTTAAAGACTTTTTGACATTTTGTTAGTAGGGGAGTAGTGAAGGGTATAATCCTCCCATGTTGAGATTTTCACTGTCTAGCCACTTGTCCTATTGACAAAGCATTTTGGGACATGTGATGCTCTATATGTTATCCTTGTTATTTAATTTTGACCAATGTAGGATTTAATTCAACAACAATCCAATTATATATTTGTGTTAAGTAATTGAAGGCTTCTACCAATATTTATGATTACATTTCATTTAGAAATTTGATTGTATTACTGTGAGTTTTCATTTCAAAAATTTCATTTTTCCTCATATATGTTGCAAATAACTACAAGAAAAGGGGGTACAATCACCACACAAGCATCTTTAGTCATCTGGTAGTAGGAGGAAAGGATGTGTAATCCATTAGATTTACAATTTCACCCTCTTTCTTGGGTCATATATTATATTCATGGGTCAATGGGTTTGACTCAAAAAATGTACAGTTGAATCGTGATAGCAATATCACAATTTGACTTGCTATGGAAAATATCTTAGGCTTATCTATTTATGAGCTCAAGGGGCTTTCTAATGAATGGTTCATAAGGCACAACACTTATTGTAGGTTTTGCAAATGGGATTCCAAGTAGAGTTATAAGCTGAGCTCAAGACCAAAGGGTAGCTTCACATTACGACCACATTCCTTAGCCTAATCTCTTAGGTATGGTAGCTTTGTTCATTCTAGCCAGTAGTATTCCTCAATTTCAAATGCACATAGGGGCTCTATTCATCCTTAAATTTTATGTGTTAGGGGCATGGTGCTTTATTTCCATCTTCCTACAATTTTTTTTTAACTTTTTCTATCTCTAGTCCCTTGTGGACATTAATATAATTTTCTTTTCTTGCTATACACAGGGTCTAGTTTGACTATTTTCTTTTGAGAGTTTATCCTTAAGTTTATTTGGTAATGCTAAACTATATTGATCTTTAAGCTTCCTTTGGAACTCAATGATTTCTTTTTTGAGGGTGATTTCTATTTACTTGTTCTGCCCGCAGTTTCCATTGTCTTCTTTCTCATGGGACATGACAATATCATAGGCATAATCTTCTTGGTTATTTGGAATGTGCCTTGTGATCCATGCCATGGAGGATCCAATTTAAATCCTTTGTATGATGATAACTTATAAAGTGGCTATAAACCCCAAATGTAATTCCTTCAAACAAAGAGTAGCACAAGAAATTTATTTAAGTTTTTCCATAATCTGTACAATATTTATTAATTATTGTGTATTATAGTCTTTCACAATTATTATCTCAAACATGGATGATCTAATGAGGGTATTGAAACTTGTGGATGAGAAATGACTGAGTGCTTCATGGGAGTACACATAGGGAGACTACAATTTGAGTATTTTCCATTGTCTAAGCACGCATGTTGTTGATTAGCTATGCTATGGAAAATGATGGGGAACGAAATTCAAACTGGTTTCCTAACAAGGTTGAGTGATTTATTGAAGTTTCTTTGACATTGATGTTCTGTGGAATAGTGCCAAGTCACTTGGATGTTTGAATTGATCTCTCTGTTGAAGAATAATTTCTTAAGGACTTGTTTTTGAAGGGTGTAGATGACTCATACTTTTTAGTTCATTATGACGTATGTTGATGGAGGAAGTGCTAAGTTTTTTCAACTCTTTTTAGATGTTTTAGGTTTTCCCCCTAACTATGGCATGAAGTTAGATAAATTACATGTGGTTGCAGTATTGCATATTGATGCTGTTGGCACATTTACAATGAGTCAAGCAACATTGAAGTATTTGAGGGGAGGTGGAATTGGAAAGCCTCCTTTAGAGGCTAGTGTTATTTTAAACTTAAGTGCTACAATACAGTACCTCAGCTTTCTGGTATCAAATTCATGTCTCTGCTGCAAAGGTTCTTTTTAAATCATTATATTCTTCTTGGATTAAGATTTGAATTAACTATTTAATAAATTTAAATGTTTCAGCATAAAAATGAGAGTCATTTTACTTACATAATAATTTAAACAAGTTATCTAGCAAAGTTTTATTTTGTTTACATGCAGCTGTTGATAGTCTTACAAGATCTATGGCTTTAGAGTGGGGGACAGATTATGGAATACGTGTAAATGGTATTGCATCTAGTCCAATTGAAGGTATTCTTGGAATGGACATACTTTCACCCAAGGAATTCCTAGGCGATCTTCAGAAAAACCAACCTCTTTATAAAGAAGGAGAAAAATGGGATGTTGCTATGGCGATCATCTATTTGGCATCTACCACTGGTTAGTATCTCTTGAACCTATCTAATAATCAATATTCAAACCTACAACTCTGGCCTCATGTTGATATTTGCCTACAAGTCTACAAAATAATGTTTGAATAATATAAGAGGGCATTTGTTGATTTCAAAGTACATAATTTCAAAGTACATCTCTTAAAACTAGCTAATAATGGTCAAAGCTCTAGGTGCATAGCAATGAGAGTATAGCCACCAATTGTTCTTGTTCCTTAGGGTGCCTTTATCAAGAAGCTCTACTATAGTCACGATGCAACCATTAGTATTGGCAATCACTATTCTTCCATATTCAATGGTAGCTAGATTATATAAGATGCTAATGCAAATTTCTATAAAATGAACTTCACAGACAGTGAGGAGATGAACAATCTTGGAAACAACATCTGCTGACACCATTCTAGACTAATTTTCAACATTTGTGGATAAATGGTATAATGAGTTTGGAGCATCTTGTCTACATTGGTAGGAGTTTAAGCTTAGCAGTTTAATTAGGCAAGGAATAGCTCCCAAGGAACCAATGCTTGCCTTATTGTCATCCCAACTAGATAGCGCTAGTAAAATTGACAATGCTACTTCAGCTGCTTTCGAATCAAGAAGATTCAATAACAATGGTACTACACCTGAAGATAGAATTGATGCCTTGTTCCTACAAAATAAAAATTTCAAGAACACTGTAAGAAATTTTTCATAGATATTACATGAATACATTTAAACAATTGATTGCTATAGATGGTTGAATGAAATGCCAAAAATTGTTTCAACATTTCAGATTAAAATTGTCTACCTATTATTGTTCCAAGTTATTTTGAGAAGTGCCAATGCCCTTACTTCTTGAGCCTTCATATCTAGTGCATCTACAGAAGACTGCAAGAAATTCACAAGAGAAGAAATAAAATGATTGACACCCATATAAGAGCAAGCACCATCATCCTTACACAATAATACAACTTCCAGTGTAGTTGCACACTGTACTCCTAAACTTGATGAATTAAGGTTTGCAAGCAACCTTTCATACTTTTCAATACTCTACTTTTCTATATTTTGAGCGTCCACCATATTGTAAGTCAAAAAAGGGTTTGTACAACTGATTTGTATCAATTTTCCTTGTATAGATAAAACTGTGGACTCAAAGGAGATGTTATGATCTAAAGTGGGAGTTGATAAAGCACCAACATCTCTCTCACCAAAATTTGCAACTTGGTCATCATCTAATGATCCCACCTTGACTCTTTTCAACCGACCATCAGCAACACTTTTCATGGAATCTGACCACTCCCATCTCCAGTATATCAGAGGCAAAGAAGTTGGGGGAGGTGGTTCTGGAACTTTGATACCATTTTTCTCACACCAACTCCCAATTAGTCCCTTCACATAGTAGTTAGGAGTGACAAAAATATACGATAATTTTTGTTGTGTTTTTGGGCATGTATCATTACCCTCACTAAAACATTTCTCTATGCATACTCTTTCATATGTTTGACCAGAGAAAATGATCATAGGATCCAACATTAACTATAAGGAAATTGGACATCTAAATTCTTCAGGAACTGCTGGCAACATTCCCATGGAACTTCTAAGAGTTTCTTGGAACCTAGTTTGAATGACTGGATTTTAGAATCATCCTGGTCCCTCCTCCTACTATTAACATGAGCTTCATCCAAAGAATAGTTGACTATAGGAGAACATGGATTAGAGTACTGAGAATTGGCATCATCCATACATTCATTTCTGAAAAGCTTGTTGTATTTTCTTAGGATGTGTAGGAGGTATGAAATAATTGATTCTTTTCTCTTGTCATCCTCACAATGAGATTTATCAAGTTGCTTCCTCAAACTTCTCTTCTCCATTGAAATTGTTTTAGGAGATACTATTCCCAACCTTGTAGTTGCTTGATTGAAAGCTTCTAGTTCTGATATATGATTTAGACCACTGACATCCTTGTCCTACTGCAACAATGTTATAAGATCCCTACCGATTTCCTTTTCTGTGGGTTCAAGAGAAAATGTTTCTTGTTCAAGCTCCTTGAAAATTTTAGTAATTTGCACAAAAATATAACCTTTGATATATATTAAATTAATAAATACTAAACAATATACCATTGCATATAATTTTGACTGCACTTTCTAAAAAGAACAAGTATAACACATTATGATAAAGTTAAAATTTATCTTTCCAATCACATTTAGTATATATTGGAACAAACCACTTGAACAATAGAATTAAAACACAAACTTACCAACAAAAGGAAAACTATGATGCACAGAATTTACCAAAATATTTTACTTATTCATCAACATTATTTTATTCATAACATGCAAGTACTAAAATAAGCCATGGAAATATATAAATAAAAATATACATAATTCACAATCTTCACACCTGCCAAGCTAGATTATGTGGTACAAGGACTTCAAGATGCTGTAAACCCTGAAGCAAATCATCTTTAACCCTTTCAAATTTGATTAAAACTGCATCCCTTGTTATTGCCTAGCAATGTATCATATATGAGACAAATTTTTATTTAAACATTGAATAAGTCAATGAAATGTACACATTTGAAAAATAGAGCATAATTTTGTTAAGTAATTGCATTTTAATTATGTCTCACGTATCTTATTTTCCATAAGCAAGAGAAATGAGTTGGAACTCAATTAAGAACCGAGTTTAGAAAACATAAACCATTTTAAAGTCCGACTAATTAGATAATTCAAAATTTTTGATACTTTTGTATTAATAGGTTGTGGAAAGTATTTTTTGTACCAAATTATAATCTTATTGCATCTTGATCTAATTTTTTTACTTCTTTAAAAAAATTTTATAGGGTACACATTCCTTTTCTCCCATAAGTTGACATTCTTTGAAAATTTGGTTATGTGTAGTAAATATTACATACCAAATAGATTTTGCTGTAGTCTCCACAATGTTGAAGAAGGGATTTTTCCTTTTCAACAGCTAGATGAAATGCACATAAGGACTAAAGGCCTAACTTACAACGTGGATGAGTTTCTTCTATGGCAGGAAAGATTTTCATCATCTTACCAACAAGCCTAGCAAGTTGCCTACACATACCTCCATGTAGCTGCACATATTTGAGAATAAAATGAAATCATCAAAAAAATTGGAGTACCTTTTCTTTAACTCTCATGTGTACTCCCAATTATAAGTTCAATAAACAAAACCAAAAATATAGTTTCAAAATGTGATAGTACTTAGCAATCATGCAACTTTTACATTTTAGATGCAATAGTCAACATAAATTTACTCAAACCTTCACTTAAGTTATTCCTGTGCTATATAAATGCATTCTTGCACAAGAATCCTACCACATGATGTGAATTCCTAGATTTTGAATATCATGTAGGTGGAGTACCAATTAATGTTTCACCAGATGTGCAAAATCCATAGATCAGAGAAGGAAAATACCAAGAGACACTGTTGCACATGGAAGAAAGAGAAAATGTAGACAACCATATACTCCAAATAAATCCAAAAAAGATAGAAGAAACAATTAAAGAAAACATCCTACTAGGAAAGAAAACAAGGCAATAATTATTCAAATAAAAAATTGAGGCAATAATGGACGAAGGCAGAAGCATGGGAAGCAAAAATAACAGGATAATACCCCAAATAAAAATAAAAATATAGGAGCCATTAGCGTGAACTATGAACAAAACAAGTAGGCAACATGTTGAAGTTAAGAAAGGATCAATGAACATTGAATACAAAAGAGTTGTCAAGCAATACTCAAAAGAGCTACTTTCAAGGCCAGTCATTCAAGTATGATGAGAACTACTGTACTTAAGAAAATAGGTCTGCTCCTCATTTCAAAATCTATAAAAGGTTTATACTTGAGCAAAGTAGACAGATCTTGCAGTTAAAGCCCACAGATAGAATAACACTCATCTTGTTAATTATCTAACTTGCTAGCATGCACAGAAGCAATCATAAGTATTGATCACAAACAAAAGTCCAAATTCACAAAGTTTTTCATCTAGTTGTTTCATAGATACTAACAGTGTGTGTGCAAGAATGTACGTACTTCAGGTGAGTACTTTAGAGAAAGAGAGAAAGATACCTTTGCATCATTAGCAGTTGAGAAGATTTTCTCTACAACTTCTTCTATTCACTCCATCAAAGCACTAGACTGCATTATTTCAATGAATTAGTAAAATCATGAGCACATCTCTCTCTCTCTCTAAGTATATTTGAATCTATCTAGTCTGTTTGAGAAAAAAAAACGTATGTTAATTTTTAAGTATTTAAAATTTCTCTATTTTGAAAAATGCTAATTTAATTTTTTATTTAAGGCCGAGTCATTTTTCTTTTGGCCTGGTAAAATTGAAGTAAATGCTAAAAATCATTGTTGAAAGAAAAATTTGTTAAGAAATAGAACCCAATCTATTAAGAAATATAACCTGTACCATACCCATGTAGAACTGTTCTTTCTTTCTCGAATATTTTAAGCTACTAAGTCTTTTAGGTCTCAAACATGAGTGATTTTGATGTGTATTGTGCAGAGTGTTAAATAGGTGGTACACTTCACATCCAAGTATCCAACTACTGAGATGATCACAAAATGGAGGAGCATGCAAAGCCTCTTGGTTTCAATGTTAAAAGAAGAGATTACAAGGTTATGTTTTTTCCCTAAGATTCTAAGTTTTAGTATAGTCTTATTAGTTGATTTAGTGATTTCTGATCTTGGCTATATTAACCAACCTGTCTTATCTATCTAGGTCAAATATTTTTCTTTTAAAAAGCATTTTGTAGTACCAATGTCATGCTCACATTTCCTTGTGAAGGATGATTTTGTGGTGTGGTGAGCTTGATAGGAAAATTTCGTTGAAATGATAGTCTTCAAGCAAAAAATTGGTGGGATCAGTATGAGAATGGTTGCATTTGTCAAATTTTGACTCTATCAGCAGCATGCAGTGAAGGATAAAGTGTCTGCATGGGTTATCAAAAGACCCTTGTGCTTACAAACTTGAATATTTATATTCACTGGAAATGGTTTCTTCGACTATTTTGAACTCTTTAAGGATCCAAGCACAGGCTCAAGTCATAGCTCACTAAAAATTTAATGCATTGAGCTCAAGTAGCATTTTTTTGAAATGATATTCTTGCTTTTACGAAAAAAGTTGAGATTGAACTGAATCTGCCTAGTCTTGTAGATCCTTATCTATTAACAAACTATACAGGGAAAGGCAATGCCATGGCTACATGAGTTACTGAGAGACTGTGGGGCCTATAAACTTTGCATATTGATCTTCATCAGAAAGTCTCTGACCTATAGCAATGGCTAAAAGAGATTAGAGGCCATAGTCTAAGAAATTAGAATCTATAGTACCCATAAGAACATATGCATTTCTCATTGATTCGATGATTCATAGTCATTCTGTGACTGTATACCACTAGTAAAGATATTTGGGCAATAAATATTTCCCTTAAATTTAAAGAAATGTTTTTTTTGCATGATTTTGTAAACATAATGCTACCATTCTAGGAAAACCTCACAGCCATGCTACAACTATATAAGTACTTCTTCTAAGACACCGACTGTACATTTAACCAGAGAAAAAATCAAATCTTGGTTCAGAATTATTCTTGAGCCGACTCTAGCAAACATGATGCCATATGAAAGAGGCTTTGAAAAGAAGTCTCCATGATTTTTTCTTTTCTCGAGACTTCAAAACAAAATAGTAGAACAGATGTCCAATAATGTCTCTTGTAAATAATGTGGACGAGTAACCTACCTATAATCAATATAGAACTACAATACATATAACATACATTAAGCAGATACTAAATCATTTTCTCTCCATATTTCTATCACATAAGGTACAATTGCCTATAGGTCCTTGCCTTGATCTATCTATAGTCACCCTCTCATGGAGGAGCAATGGATTGTTACATATGAGCTTTCCGAAATAAATCTTTTCTAAAATTATTTTGAATAAATAATAAATTGATTAGTAGGAGATATTTTCCAAGTAAATCAAATTGGGATATTGCTATCAGGATTCACTTAGGAAGGCCCAATGCTTCTGCGAGCATCACTTAGATGCAATGATTGTTAAGTGTTCCATTTATTCTTGTGTAAGATGGATTCTTGTGAACCACAACTCCTGCACCATGGTCAATGATTTTAACTCAAAAAATATACAGTTAATAGCAATATCATAATTTTTTAAATATTTATCAGTTTACATAAATCATTATGCATCTATATCCTTCTGATATTCCTAATCTATTTGCACAGATGAGGCTTTAGGGACCTAAAACAGGTTGTAAGGGGCATCTCTCTATAGCAACAGAGGTAAGTTAATTTTATTTTCTTGTTCAATATTCTTCAGTTCCCTAAAATTTGCTTTGATTCAGAAATATTGTAGTCAATGCCGAGAAATCTGAAATATCAATTTTTTTAAGCATGTAACAAACTGAATGTGCACACAAACCCCATTGGTTTTTCTCTCCTAGTAGCAACGTATTCCTTGGCTAAGATTATATCAAAACATATGTAGGCTTTCGAATTTTCTCCCTCTCTTTTTGTTGTGGAAATGAAAAAGGCTGGCGGTGATACACTAAAATACACTAGAATACAACAAGGTAATTAAGACAGTAGAAGTAGCATACGATATATGAAATAGAGCCCTAGTCTTCTGAAGGGGATAAAAGGACAGTAGTTTGATAATATGGGATTTTAATAGAATTTTTTAGCTTTATTGTAGTTGTAGAGTCTCTGCAAGTATCTCTTAGTGCTAGGTAACATAACATTGGGTTTCAAAAATTGGCGGCCCTTTTGTATTCTTTTTCTTTTTCTTTGGAATTTTTTTTGGCTTCATTTTTTTTTTTCATTTTCTTCCTTTTACATTTAGTGTATGCTCTATTCACATTCATTGGATAGTTGAGCAATAGACACATTGTTGCAGCAACCTACTATTAGAAATTAGTGTTTTAAGTTGTAAAGGAGATCTCAAGAAAGTTACACTTACAAATATTGTGTGAAGTCTTGCTGCATTGCAAGCAACTAGAGGAGATGGCTCAAAAAGTCAGATGAAGAGATGCAAGGAACCAAATATTGCCTCACACTATAGACCTCTTTGATGCATTAGAAGCCTTTCATGCTTAGATCAACGCTATCAAGACTACAAGAAGAAGAGGTCCCATGGAAATGGAGGGTACCAATAATGATGAGGCTGTGACACAAGCAGATGCCACAAATACAAATAATGTTAATGATGGCATCATAGGGGAGGGAATTCACTATTGCCTAGCTAAGTTTGGCAACAAACCAAGGGTTGATCCCCTATTCTACATAGGAAGCTTAAACCCAAAAAGAGTCAATGGACTAGATCACTTAGATAAAATGAGACTTAAGAGTTCAAAGATATCGAGGACTGTAAGAGTCAAGTATGCAGCAAAAAAATTGGATACAAGTTGGTCATGTGGAAGATGACACTAAGAAACTATCAAGGTATGTAAATGGATTGTGCATCTCCTTTTAGTAGGACATGTCCTTTTTAATCATTAGGTCCATCAAAAAGGTCTACCAATTCACACTAAAGATGTAGTTGTCTCATAAAAAACAAAGACCATGCAATTGTGGTAAGGACAAGAAGAGAAAATAGTGCATAGGAAGACATACCTCGTCACACAAAGAAAGCGTGGAAACTAATGGCATGTGTCAAGTGTGAAATGTGAGCAAATCTTTGACAAAGCTGCAAAGAAGACAAAGCCATGTAGGCTTAAATGGAACTTGCTTTAGATGTAATCAAGTGAGTCACCACAAGTTTTAGGTCCAAACATTGCCCAAAAGCAAGGTTGTGTAAAGAAGAGTGTGCATTTGGTAAGTAGTGGAGCAAAAAGCTCTAGCCCAAAGGCTAGAGAGAATCTAATGATGTAACATTATGCTGAGAACTGCATGTGAAGATGATAAGTTATAATTGAATGCCAGTTCATTCCAAACACATACAAGTTGAGAAAGGAAGTAATGTATGCTGATCATTGGCAAATGTAACATCAACAACTTAGCACCCATGAAGGTAGTGAAAAGATTGGTGTCAAAGACTGACATGCTTTTTTGCAAATAAAGTACTCATGATGGAAAAGTAGTATTAGGTCTGAGGCTTGTCTTGTGGGTAAATGTTTTGAAGAAATTGCTTCTCTTCACTAGAATTGGGAGTCTAATAAAGCAGTAAATCATTTGGAAAATATGCAAATTACCTTGTTTCCCTTCTCCATGAGAAGGAACCTATCTCCACCATGCCTTGCTATGAATGACATAGCCACTGGACAATTATCATGTTGTCCCTAAGGGTATGCTTTCTTGTCAGTTTAGGTAAATACAAACACAATTTAGTAGCAAATATTTTCCTCATAACATAATACACAGTGTTCAATCATTGAAAGATAATGACCAATACCATTTGTGCTCATTACATAAAACAAGGAAAGCATGAGAGTAGATGTAAATGGAGTAGGTCGTGCAGATTGCAATGGAGATCTAGCATTTTGGGTCATATCACCAACATCATTTGGTTGACCATCCTTGCCAGCAACATCATTCCTACTACTCAGAAGCATCCAAAGTCTTTTTCTTTCCACATCGTTAACATTTGAACCTAAAGGTGATGTTAGATTTCCTTGTGCTTGTGCTTGCATTAACTGTTGTTGTTGTGGAGTTAGCGTTTGAAGTTGGTGGTATTGGTAGTGTGGAGAATGAATAAATGATTTTTGTTTCTATAGAAGACCTAGCCAAAGTTGGTCAAGACCCTAGATACAAATACAGTTGAAAAATGATGAATGTCAAAAAATGTGCTTAAGACTGGAAATAAAAAGAAAGTATTTTCTAGTGAAGTAATGGATACCATAAGAACATGAGAAATAATGTACTATCTAACAAACATCATATAAAATAGCCATTCAATTTTCCACAAAAGGAAAGTAAATAGATAAGATCGTTTCTATGATCTTTAGTTTCTTGTTAGAAACGTTCTTTTTTGTACATTTGTATATTCTTTATAATGATATTGTTTTGATCATCTGTTGATCCATTAAATTTTTTTACCAATTACTTCTTAGTAATAGAAAATAGCTTATTTTTGCCTTTAAAGTTTGTATGGGGTGCAAGAGCAGCATTGTCCATTTCGTTAATTACCTTGATGAAAAGTTCTCTTAGCTACTTTCAACAGTATGGATGCTTGTACTTTTTCATTGTTGAAGCTTAGGTTTATGTTGTACTCTTAACTATTTCTGAATGTGTAATTTGTATTTGATCTAATCCATGTTCATGTCCAAGTTGCCTAATTTCTGTTGGGATTCAATCTATTGTAGGGAAGGTTTTAGTTGACAGGCAAGTGGCAGGCAAGGCTGGGATGTCTATTTCAGAGAAGGCTTCCATTGAAATCACTACTGAAGTTCCAAAATATGTATGTAGGAGATTATCCTTAATACTCTTGACTTTAGTAGTAGCTGACAACATATTTTCAGTATATATGCCATGGGATTTTCTCTTCACATTAGACACCCTTGTAACAAGAAAACCATTGGCAGAGTAGGATACAAGTTGGAGGGAGCACTCGAGCATTTAAATATTGATGTTGCTAGAAAAGTTGCATTAGATTCTAGTTTATCCATAGCTAGCTTCACAAATTTCTTGCTTCAGCATGGTGCATCTTTTGTTTATGGAGTTGATGTAGGCTATGGGCAGGTGAATTAGAGCATCAGTTTGATAGAATACATGCACATTTCTACAGTAAATATATTCAGCTTCATTTTCCTTTTGTTATTAGAAAGTCACATCAAAATTATGCAACTATTGGACAATGTGATGTCTTACAAGTTAGCATCATATGTTTTATGATTACTTTATTATTATTTTGATATTTGGATTGTTAATCTATGTTGAAATGTGTACTAAATGATTATGTGGGCTTGAAATGTTGAACACAATTTTGCTGTGTGGTTCTATTTCTAGTTGCAATAACTTTCTATATCACCTGGTGGTTTATTCAATTTGTCGATGGTTTCTTTAAACCAGTATATGTGAGGTTGGGACTAAACATATTTGGTATGATTCTCAAATTCCTCTTCCCTAATTTTAGTTTTCAAGCCTGGACTTAATGAACAACTTTGTTGCAAGTAATGTTGTATTGATTTTTATATGTTATGTGCTCTGTGCTTGCAATATAAATTTGTGTGGGTAGATATAGCTTAAAACTCATGCAAGAATGGAATCAGGCTTAATTCATTCCATGTCACTTTTTTATTAGGCTTCATATGGTCGATCATTCATTTATTGCCTTTTGCAAAACAAGATGCATTTTCAACCATCTTAGATAGTGAAAACTATGCATATTCCTCCCAATGCCCTAATGTGTTCTCCTGTATGCATTTTCATATATTTGCAACATGTTAGTCATAAAAGAATGGAATTGGTCTTAAGCCATTCCATGTCACATCCTTTGTCAACTTAATACTGTGAGATTTCCTAGGCAACCCTTAGTTGATGACTAGGACTATCTCAAACAATGGTGAGTCCTTAATCTCCACACCTACATTTATCTTCATGGTTCTTGATAGTGAAAACAACTTAATTACAAGCAAATAGGGTCCAGTTCATTCAATATAAGAACATAAGAGGACTCTTTGAGTATGATGCTATTATTGCTTGCTGAGATTTGTTGAGATTATGTATTAAGCTCAAGTAGACTTGAACATAAGACCTCCCAAATGAGAAGCTCACAATTTATTGTTTGGTAAATCCAAGATGGCCATGCAAAGACAAGGGTTTTGTGGATGATATTGTTAGTGAAGTGTTCATCTAAGCTCTTGACAATTGCCACATTTCCATCACCCAAGACATCCAAACTAGAAAATTGCTTAGTTTCTTCAGTAAACTTGCTATTATCATCTACAAGCATATTAATGAAGAAGCATATTAGTTACTGTCAGTGTTTACGATAGTTTGATTAGTTACTATTGATATTTTTTAGGCATTCTATAAAACAGTTCACATGCCTTGCGTATGATATGACATTTTGCATGCATCCCACACTCTCTCATCCGGTCGATGATGGATTATGGAGAGTGATTTGAAACGATGATGCTAAAAAACACACAATCAAATCCAAAATGAACTTGCATTACAAATGGATTGTGGAAATATGATATTGTTGATTTTGCATGCATGTCTACCAGGACAATCACAACTTAAACATATAAATAACATATATTTATATGTTTAAGTTGTGATTGTCCTGGTAGACATGCATGCAAAATCAACAATATCAGATTTCCACAATCCATTTGTAATGCAAGTTCATTTTGGATTTGATTGTGTGTTTTTTAGCGTCATCGTTTTAGATCACTCTCCGTAATCCATCATCGGCTAGATGAGAGAGTGCGGCATGCATGAAAAATGTCATATGATATACAAGGCATGTGAATTGTTTTATAGAATGCCTAAAAAAAAATTTACACTCAGGCATTGGTAGAAATTTCTACCTTCATTGGTCAAAAATTTTGACCTTCATTGGTTGAAATTTCTACCTTTATTGGTCAAAATTTCTACCTTTCTTGCTCAAGATTTTCTACCTTCTTTGGTCAAAATTTATACCTTTATTGGTCAAAATTGTTAGAGTAAATAATTAATAATTAATTATTTATTCTATTTACTTAAGCTTACTTAGGTTAATGCATTTATTTAATAGTTGTAGTAGATAGTTGTTGACAACACGGGATTTTGTTCCCTTCTAGCATGTTCCACTTTTTTGTGGAAGAGTACTTAGTTTTCAACCTTATCTTCTACCTCCTTCCAACTTTTTCTACAAGCTTCCTTGAGGCCTTTATAATTGCTCTCTCTCTCATTGTAAATTCATCCATTCACATAGCAATTTCATTTTCCTATTGTGAAATATTTTCTCTTGCATTGTTTGCTTCAAGCTCTTGCTCCTTCAATTTCTCTTCAGCAAGATATTTGCATGTAGGTGATCTTGGTGACTATGGAGTTGGATTTCATCAACTCCTACATGGTATCAGAGCCTCCCTGCTGCTTCTTGTTCGAAGGATTTTTTTGAAGCCATGATTTGGAGACACAAACCCTAGTTTGTTTGTGATTTTTTCTTCAATTAGGAGGAAGAGCATTTTTTTCAGTATTTGGAAAAAAGGAGAAAGAGGATTTGACATAATAGATCTAATATTTTTTGGGCTTTTTTCTTTATTTTTTGGAGGTGCGATGATAGCGATTCAAAAAAAAAACTACAGTGGTGATTTTCAAACAACGATATCTCCCTCATACAAACTTGTTTTTTCAAGCAATTTTTTTTGTTTTGGGGTAGGATTTCATGATCTACACATTGGTGTAGGTGGTTTTAGATCTCTATTCCTATTTTTTCTACAACTCACAATTTTCAATATTTACCACTTCAAATTCTTAGTACGGGCTCATCTGGACACATAATCAGGTTCTATTTTTTTTGAAACTGTATATTTTTTTGTCTACTTTCCAGATCTGCAATTACATTATAGGTTCTATGGACAGAAATATTACTTTCAAAAATAGGCCCTAAATTGACTATTATAATTGCACTAAGTAAAGAGTGCCCAATTTATACATTGTGTGGGGGGGGGGGAGCATTTTCTTTTCTATAATTTACTTCAGAATAAGACCCTTCTACTTTTGTCTTCTTCTTTCTCTCAATGGTGAATCCATCTATGACCTATCTCACAACACAAAACTATCACACCTGGAAGGCACAAATGACATGGCTTCTCATGTCAAGGGGCTTATGGTCATGTCTGGATAAGAATCAACCTATTCTTACATGAGCTTTTGAGGTTCTTCAACATAGGAACAAAATGGATGAGGCCATGGGATTGATTGCACTAAACATTTTAGACAATCTACTATTTCACTTGGATGGTTTGACTACTCCACGAGCTTATTGGCTCAAATTTTAGACTTTTTTTGGCCAAGTAAATGAGTTTTGAGCACTTCAGCTAGATGCAAAGTTGACTTTTTTGATACCTGACAACTTTCCCACCATTGAGGACTTCTTGATGAAGTTCAAATCTCTATGTATACTTTTGTAGGGATGTGGGAAAACCAAGACAAATGATGAGTGTATCTTTTTGATACTCTCAAAGTTGAGAGGAAAGTATCAGATCTTCTCTTCCACTTTCTACTCCACTATGGATGCCTTAGGTGATAGACATAGGATGCCTTCTTTTGAGACATTTTGTGATCAGTTAACTTGTGAATAGTCCAAGATTACTCAGATGGATTCACTTTCAGGTTCACAGTCACAGGCATTGCTTACACAGGAGCAGAAGTTGAAGCAGATATCAGATCCCTCTTCTATTGGTTCATCATCTTCTAAGAAGAAGGAGAAAAAGAAGATTGAGACTTCTACCTATTCCTATTATGGGAAACGATCTCATGATGAGGCACATTGTTTTCAGAAGTGATTTGATGGCTATGAGAAACAAATTGCAGATTTGCAAGCTCTTCTTTAGAAGAACACCATTTCTTCTTCATCCTCTTCTACCTCATAGGGATCTGCCTTTCAGTCTTCTTCCAAATCTTTTCCATCTATATTGGATCTTGGAAAAGGTCATGCATTACAGACTACCATTGCATCTTCTTCACAGGTTCCTTGGATACTGGATTCAAGTGCTTCTCACCATATGATTTCTTCTCAAGGTGTCTTCTCTACTCTTGAGGCTTCTCCTATTCCTCATATTCTCATGGGGAATAAAAATGCACTACTAGTCTGTGGGAAAGGTTCAGTTCACATCCAAGATGGTATATTCAATGATGTATTGTATGTTCCATCTTTGTCTGCCAACCTTCTCTCGATTTCTTAGATTACATGCAGTGGATCAGGGAAGACAGTTGAGTTCACTGCTGATTCAGTCTTCATTCGAGATCGTGTAACAGGATGTCTTATTGCTATGGGGTATTTGATCCTTCTACTCATCTCTACACATTCTCACACTTTGTTCCACCATCTCAATTTTTGGAGCACACTACTTATCTTTCGCAGGAGCATCATGTGGTGCAGTCAGGATACTTGAACCTTTGTATTGTTCCTGAGATCCCTATTTTGACTTCCACACCAAATCCAGTTGAGGGCTTTTCTCTTCCATGAGATTCTTCTTCTACTCTACCTAATCCTCTAGCTTCATTCATTGAGACTCCAGGTCCACTTGTTGAAGATACTACAGTGGACATTCATGACAGTGTCATCACACCTGCCTTGGGGATTCCCTTTCCAATTCCTCATACATTCTCCTCTAGGCATCAGCTAGGCTTTCTAGTTTTGCCTCTCATTCAGGGATTCCCTTATTATGTACCATTGTTTCTTCCACATTGGAGTTGCATTGGTTTGATCCCTCCTTTAGGGGCTCCTTTATTCTGGGGAGGCTTTAGTATCTCTCATGGGGGGGTTGGTTGTACTTATGGTTTTGAGCGGGTCTCTTGACTCTTTTTCGATGGAAGTTGTCCTTGGGGGGATTGGTTGAGGCCTTCCTTCCTTTACTTCATGTTTTTTTCTCTCTTTTCATTGTACATGGGTACCTAACATGGCCTCGTTGTCGGGACCCATTTTGCATTTCATCTTAGTTTTGGGAGCTTAAGGCATTCCCCTAAGTTGCACTTAAGGGGGGGTGTTAGAGTAAATAATTAATTATTAATTATTTATTCTATTTACTTAAGCTTACTTAGGTTAATGCATTTAATTAATAGTTGTAATAGTTAGTTGTTGACAACACGGGAGTTTGTTCCCTTCTAGCATGTTCCACTTTTTTGTGGAGGAGTACTTAGTTGTCAACCTTATCTTCTACCTCCTTCTAGCTTGTTCTACAAGTTCCTTGAGGCCTTTATAAGTGGTCTCTCTCTCATTGTAAATCTAACCATTCACATAGCAATTTCATTTTCCTATTGTGAAATATTTTCTCTTGCATTGTTTGCTTCAAGCTTTTGCTCCTTCAGTTTCTCTTTAGCAAGCTATTTGCATGTAGGTGATCTTGGCGACTGTGGAATTGGATTTCATCAACTCCTACAAAAATTTCTACCTTTCTTGGTCAATATTTTCTACCTACATTGGTTGAAATTTCTACCTTTATTGATCAAAAATTTATTCCTTTATTGGTCAAAATTTCTACCTTCATTGCTCAAAATTTTGACCAATTCCTAGTAGA
Source organism: Cupressus sempervirens (assembly GCA_028749045.1). Classification (NCBI taxonomy): domain Eukaryota; kingdom Viridiplantae; phylum Streptophyta; class Pinopsida; order Cupressales; family Cupressaceae; genus Cupressus; species Cupressus sempervirens. The sequence continues at coordinate 271,487,977 of CM053784.1, read as the reverse complement.
ATTTGCATCATGACTATGGAAGTTTTTTTACCAAAGTATTGGTCAAAATTTTGACCAACCAACTAGTTGGTTGAAATTTTGACTAGAAAATTTCTGACCAATCAGTTGGTCAAATTTGGTCAAAATTTGGTCAAAATTTGGTTCAAAATTTTGACCAATAATGGTCGAAAAATGGTCTCAGATGAACTAGTGGTTTAACAGGTTCAAATTACCCTATACAATTTGTACACCTTTGTCTAAAAAATTGTCACGCCATTTTTGATATGCACCCAAAAATGAATCTATTTGTACAATCCCCTTATCTCTCCTATCTAATGTTTCCACAAGAGCGATCTCTAGATTATCCAGGTCAATGGGGCCCACTACGCCATGCAAATAGCCTTCATAAGTTATTTTTCGTCCTTAGAATTATCAATTTGGACTCATCTTTGTCTAGGTGTCTGAACACTTCCTTGATACCCATAGTGATTAATACTTTGGCAGTATCCACTGTAGGTTTCCCTAATAAGACCTCCTTGATTTGATATAGGGGTTAAGTCCTCAGTGTTCACATGTGGAGAGGGAATGACAATATGGGAAAGAAAGTCTTGATCTTGGTTTTTCATTATGAAGGTCAATGGTCATGCATCACCTGTAGGTGGCTCAGGCTTCTTGATAGGTTTGAATAACTCCTCCATTCCCTAATCTATAGTTACATTTAACTTCCTCTTTTGTCAAACCATAACCTTCCTCTTCATCCAAGCAGGTGTAGTACCCATGGGAAACATATATTTGGTTGATGAGCAGGTTTTCACTACTAGCCCTTTTCCCTTATCATCCCTTTCTAGAGTCTTCTCCTTCTAAGAGAGATCTATATTGGGAGTCTCCGAATCTATTGTAGCCAAAGTTATTGCCTATGTATCTTGGGAAATCTACCAAGGTTATTCTTGTATCTATCCTTCCTCTAATAATTCATAGGCTAGCATCTATTCATGTTCTTCCTCTTCTACTACTTATTTCTCCATCTATATATCAGAAGGAAGAGGGGTGGATGGGCCTTTATCAAAGAAAGACAAGTCTTAAAATGGTGGTGGTAGTATACCTAGAGGCCCTTGTGGTAGAGGTGGCATTTGGGTCCAATCCTCTCCAAAGGTTGGTTCAAGGCATATCTCATATTTTATTGCCCACCATTGTAGTTCCTACTAGGATGTCAAAGACATCTATTTCTTGCCTATCTTTCTCTTCACTCCACTATTGTTGCTCATCTTCAGAAGTTGTAACCTAAATAAGTTGCTTAGGAGTAGATGGTGACATTACAGTGGAGCTCTATCTTCATTCTTCTTCCATGGCCCTAGCTAGGTGAGTCCTATGAATTAAGGAGAGATTATCTTTTTCTTCTTCACCATCATCTTCTTCTAGGATAGTTTAATGCACCTAAGGGATGGGAATAATTTTATTCTACAACTTCCCTCTTCTTGGCTTTCTCACTGTAGGCCCAATCCTAGCCTTCTTGGCTACTAAAGAGGAGGCTTCTTCCTCTAGACTAGTTGGTGGTGCTTCTTGTGCTTCTTCTTCATTCTCTAATTCTTGTTCTTGTCTAGGTGGAGGTACTTGTTTAGTTTCTTGGGCTTGAGCCACCTCTTCATCTTGAGGCTCTTAAAACTTAGGCTCAATCAACCTACTTTGGAGAGTCTCATTTCCTTTTATTCTATCCTTTATCTACCCTAATTTACTCAACATCCATCTCATGTTGATCCACCATTACCCTTAATTAGGCGTGCTATGGCTTGAATGGTAACAACCTGTGGAACTGGGTCAAGGTTAAAAGGCTTTTTGATCCATGCTCTCATCATCTGAATTATGCACCTTGCCCTGTGATGTATATCTACATTATCTTCTATGTCTATCTCAACATTCATGACTGACCTATCATATATCTTGTCATAGTTGTATAATGGATCTTATACATCTTGATTATCTTTTTGAACAACCTTGAGTAGGATATTTATTTTCAAGGCTCTTTCTACAAGATATAGAGTCATCCTATAATAATCTCTTATATAGATATCATAGTCGTCTATTGCATTCATCCAATGGCCTTCTATTGCCTCTTTGTGCACAATCTACTTTCCTTCCAAATGTTGAACTCTGCCAATATTATCAAAATAAGGGTAAGAGGAGTTATAATATGTTAAGGGATATTGATCCCATTCTGAGTCGAAGGTCTTGATATCTTGTTTATGTTTGACCTCGAATGCACCTATTGTAATAGGCCATACCTATGTCTTCTTATGTTGTTTCCTTACTTTTTCATATGTAGATGTGAGTTTCCTGGAAATCTCCAATAAGATGAGCTTATTCAATGGATATCTTGGGAGTTTCCTCAGATTTGTCATAGTACCAGCTACCCTTAGGTAAGTGAATGTTTTGAACTGGATGTAGTAGGTGTTGATCTCTAAAATTCTTGCTGCTACCTCTACTAACATCAATTTAGCATATTCACCCTCTATCAATTAGATGATTGCAAATATAAAAGCATCATTCACTATTCGGTACTCTTTACTCAGATCTAAGAGCTTCTTCTTTACAAAGTGAGGATATACTGCATAAGGCCATGCATTTGCATCTTGCATGTTTCCTTTCTTGCATAGTCTTGGGTAATTAGTTATCCTTGCCGCTAATAAGTACACCAAATATGATGACATATAAAACATGGCATCATCTTTAACTCCCACCAATTGTTCATCTAGATTCATGCTTAGCATTGTGGCCCAATCAATTGGCATTTTGGTCTTTGATGGTCTCTACGAAATGGACCATACGGTTAAGAAGATCCCAACTACTGATAGAACTATGACTCTTCTCAAAAGTACAATGGTATAACCAATATCATCCTTCATATATTAGAGTCATGTCCACTTTTCTGGCTTTGCATCCTACTGGTGTTCTATCAATTAGATATGATGATTGTATGATTTCTTGTGACCTTTTCATTCTCCCTATATCATCTTTCACTCGATCATAAGTTATCTTCATATACTGATCAGCTCTAGGGAGATGGAATTTGAATACTATGGGCTTTGGAACCATCTTTTTTGCAAGTGAAGATGATGAGGATACCATTCTATCTACACACAAGAGGAAAAAAATTAGTCCAATAAGCTAAATATTAAACCCTAAACATACTCTAATTACCAAAAAATCAAACCCAAAACACCAAAATAGTAGGATACTAGCTTAGTCCCACTTGAAAACCAAAACAACACACATTATGCACCTTCATAGGTTTGATAGGTGCACCAAAAAGGAATTCCAAGTCTTTTTAGTGTAGTTGCACACCTACTCACTTACACATCTTGGTGGGGTGTACACATGTTGTGCAACTGCATTGTGGGGGGAGGGGGGGAATTAGCTTAGTTTTTCCCTTTCTTTGTGCTAAGGGTGTGCATATGTGCATTATGATGGGTTACACATGTGTGCATCCTTATTCTCTATATGAAAAGGGGAAAAAATTCATAGAAAGGTGCAAATTTGCACGCCACTACTTATGTTTATGGTTTCTAAGGTTTAACTTCAAAGGTGCGCGCGCACACACACACACACACACACACACACACACACACAGCTTGGATAGGTGTGCATGTGCACACCTTTAACTTAGGTTTTAAAGTTCATTTTGTTAGGATTTTAGCCTTTTAATCTATAACAAAGGTGTGAACATACAGACCTTTAGGAGGTGTACATGTGTGCACATTTGGTGCTTTGACTTTGTTTATTTTGTACAAGTTAGTGGGGATTTTGGTGCATCCCAATAGGTGCAAATGTGCGGTCTTTGACAAAGTGATGAAAATAGTGAGAGAAGGGGAGGGGGTACCTGGGCTTATATAGGCCTGGGTAAGTGTGCACCCTTGGAGGTGTGCACTTGTGCATGTGCCCATCTCCAAAGGGAGAAAAGTGCACACTTGTGCATTTAGTGCACCTGCACACCCTCAAAGGGTGCACATGTGTGCTAGGTGCACTAGTGTACCCTTTGGCACTAAACTCACTCTTTCACTCACTTTTCCTAGTTCTAACACTAGATTTTCTCAGTTAGAGGACTAGGGCTTGACCTAAACTCTAGGTTAAGTTCCAAAATGGCCTAAGCCCTGGACTAGGGGTTTGGGAAACAAAAACTTTACTAGGGTGTCCCTATTTCAAGGAGAAATGGTGTTTGCATTGTGAAACCACAACAAGTAGCCCCAACAAAAGGGAAGAAATGACAAAGACATTTCTTCATTAGAAAACATTCTTCTAACATGTGTCATTTACCAACTAAATCCAAAACACTTCAAGCATATTGCAAGTTGCTTCATAGTCAAAACTTTAGAATCTTGAATCTTCAAGCTCTATGTGTGCATAGTGTATTTATTTCCTTTAAAGTTTCAAGGTGCAATTGGTCATGAGATTGTAGCAGCTTGGACATAATCCTCCACTCCATTGATTCATTCATTTAGAGTCCTAGAAAACCATGTAAATCAACCACTATCTAACCAAATGATAGAATCCTTTTTGAGGGCTCTTAACACGTTATCAATTCTTTACATTTGAGGTCCTAGGTAATCTTCTAAATTTTTCTTTGTGGAGCATGCATGTTTCCATTTGATTCTTTCCTACATAATTTTGTATAGATACTGGATAGCCATTTTGGAGTACATATCCCTACTATTAGATTACCTTTCTCAAACCATTTGAAATCTTTTATTCTTAACACCACCTTTCTTTTTTTGTTTTCTTTCTGTACCCTAACCATGCTTAGACTATGTTGTAGATGCATTGGTGTTATTTCTTAGATTCTTTCCTTATTTTTATAACCTTTGTGTTCCTCTTTTAAGAACTTTATGGAATCTCTCATGCCAAATAGGGACCTTAGAAATTCCTTGAAAAGACCTTTTGTTTGAACCGGTAGGCTTTGAACTACCCCTTGCTGCCATCAACCTTTGATTTGAAAACACCAAGATAGTCAATCTTTTAAACTCATAAAGTGTTGACAACTGTTGATCTACAATTTTGATTTCAAAATTGATAGTTCTCTATTACCACAAGTAATGTCTGTTCTCTAGTTGGTACAAAAAAAAGATCATCTAAATTCTTTGACAAGGAAATACTTCTTCCCAAAAGTCAAAACTAGAAATAGTGGTTTATTTAAATGCATCAAGACATGAGCCTTGATTGCACCTAACCCTTAAACTAACACAACTTTTAAAAGAAAACACATGAATTGCAACTGAACACACAACTGAAAGCAAACACACTTGTAGAAAGTAAACACACTTGTAGAAATGTTTTGTTTTTTGTTTTTTGAAATGTTTTCTACTTTTAGGCCTCAAAGTAATATTTTAGGAATTTCCCATTGACCAACAATGGAACCATTCCCCTTTTAAGGAACTTAGCCTAAAATTATTCTCTCCCATATATTTTTTGATTTGATAAGGGCCAATCAAAAAGCATTGAAGCTTAGTGTGGCTACCCAAATTTTCCTTTGCCTTGTCCCATAGAAGAATAAGTTAGATATTCTGAAATATTTGATTGTGACCCACTTATCAAACCACCTTTTAATGACAACCTGATGTTTTCACATATGCTCTAAAGAAGCTATTTGTTTCTCATCCATTTCTAAGAGATTCAATAGTCTAACATAAATCCTATCAGCATCTTCAGTATACCCACTCATGAATTTCAAAAAAGGAATCTTGGGGTTAAGTGGAAACACTGGCTCTTGTCCGTAGATGAGTAGATGATGCAGGAGCATCTAGAGGTATAAGGGAAATCCCATGTCACCCAAAAAAAATACCTAGACATAGTTTTTGTTTCATGTGTTTTCATTTATGGATACCCATTTGGGTCAAATAAAGGTTCCAACTCTCACAGTTCCACTATTAGTGTTTTGGGTTAGAGTTTTTAAGCACCTTGGTATATGTGTAAATGTCGAAAAAATAGGACCATGTAATTGAGCCATAATTATGGTGAGTTAGAAGGTGTAAATTTGAGGGATGATTAAAATTGTAATTTAGAACATTCAAGAAAAAGAATCAGATCAAAAGGCTACACAGTTTGAAAGCTATCACACTTTTTTGGTTTCTGGAGACCTCCTAAGAATTCTTCAAAGTCAGGTTTAAGGCACTAAATGAACTTATACAGCTTGAAAAATGGGGGACAAGCAAAGCTATCTATAGGGCTATAGAGCACTCTAAGAGCTTTTTGGAAATGTAAACAGTTCATCAATTGGAGCTACGGTTCAAAAGTTATGCCTCTCGAAAGTTTGACTGCCATTTCTGGATTCTTCTAATTTTGCACCGACTTCTAAAGTGACTTCTGGAGCCTTCTATTTTGGTGGTGGATGCCAACTAGCACTTTTTAGAATTTATTCCTAATCCTTAAGCCTTTGGGGTCTATTTAAGAACATTTTTGGCATTGTAAAATGCAGTTCGGAGTGGAGTTTGAGAGAAGGTATTGGGAGAAGAAATTATCTCCAAATTTATACTATTGTAAGCCCATAGGGCATGTTTTGGAGTTTGTTTTCTCTACACTAAGTTCATTAGCATATTTTCATAGTTAATAAAGGTTTCCCTTTCCTGTTGTGTCCATTTTGTTCTTGGGTTGTGTCTCCATCAGTAGATATAGGGATGTCCCCAAAGCATTTTTGACCCTAACTAGATCTGTCCATAATGCATATTTGAGCTAAGCATGCAAATCTTTAGGATTTTCCTTTAGCAAATGTCTTATCACCATTATCAAGTTCTTATTTTTGGACTCAACTACACCATTCCCTTTGGGATAGTAATTTGAAGAGAACTTGATTATGACCTGATTATCCAATGCCCACTAGGTAAGGAATATTGATGCAAAGGTTGATCCATTATCACAAATAATGAAGAATGACATCCCAAATCTAGTAACAATATATCCTTCTAAGAAATCAGTAACCACTTTGGCTATATATTTTCTAAAAGTTTCAGCATCCATGCAGTGTGTACAATAATCGATAGCTGTTAGAACAAACATATGCCCTATTGACAATGGTGGGTTTATTGGGCCAATAAAGTCCAGCACCCACTTTGCAAAAGGGCATACCTCAAATGCTGGTTATAATGGCATCGTAGGATGTCTCTCTCCATTAGCACTATTCTAAAAAATGTGGCAAGTATGTACATGTTCAAAAGTATCCTTGAAGATCGTAGACCAAAAATAACCTGATCTTAAAATCATATGGGTTGTAGCCTCTGCTAATCCATCTCACGTGCCATACCTATCATAAAAAAGTTCCAAAACTTCTTTTACTTCTTCCTATCCCAACCACTTTAAATAAATTCATTAATAGTTCCTTTTATATAATTTCATATTTTGTAGCATGTAAGACTCACACTTCATCTTGAGACCTCTGTGCTAGGAACTATTCATCCAATGGGGTATTGATTTTGTAAAAGATAGTAAGAAATATCCTGATACCAAACATCTATTATCATACCTTGATCAATAACAACTTGAGATACTATAATCTTCTTTTGTTGATCTTCTATTTTGATTTCATCATCAACTAAAAATTTATGCTCATCTCCAATTTGATTATCAACTGTCATCTTTGATAATCCTTGTGCTATCACCAACTTCATTGGTTAAATCTATAAATCAAACTATTTAAGTATCATTGTCAATTTTCCTCCCCTTTCACGTAATTCATTTTGCATTAGCAATGACTTAAATGTAGGATCAGGCACAATTGCATACACCTTCCTCCTTACTATATAATGGTATAATTTGTTGACTGCCTTTATCAAAGAAAAAGATTATTTTTTGAGATTAGAATAGTTCAACTCAAGATTCTTTAGAGGAAAACTCATGAAAGCAATAGGCCTTTCATCCTCTTTGTCTTTCTTTTGTGTAAGAATCCTAGCACATGAATGTTCTGAAGAAAAAGAATGGAAACCCATAATCTAGACTCACTAGCACTGGAGCTATGGAAATAGCCACTTTGAAGTCTTCAAATGATATCGTAATTTTGGAAACCCATTTTGTTTTTTCTCCCTTCTTGAGAAAATCATTAAGGGGCTGAACTATCTTAGAAAATTCACTTATAAGCTTTTGCACAAAATTTAACTTCCTGAAGAAAGACTTGAGTTCTTTATGACTGTGTGGAGGTGATAACTTTAGAATAGCTTCAATTCTCTTAGGATCAAATGAAAATATGAATTCAGAGATAATATGACCTAGGAGCTTTCCTTTAGTGACCCCAAACAAACACTTCTTGGGATTAAGTGATATCCCATATTTATGACATCTATTGAACACCTGTCTTAAATTAGCAATGTGAGTGCTTAGATCATTCAAAAAGAAAGTTAAGTCATCCATGTAGATGACTATACATTTTTTTATTATCCATTTAAAAGATTCATCCATGGCTCATTGAAATGTGGCCCCTGCATTGATCAACCCAAAGGGAATTCTTCTATAGGCAAAAGTCCCCCATTTTTTCGTGTAGGCAATCTTCAACCTATCTTCTTCATCAACCATTACCTAGTTGTATCCAGAATATTCATCTAAGAAAGACACCATTTTGGATCCATTGACAATTTGTAATACTTCATCAAGTGAAGGTAAATGGTAGTTATTCCTTTGAGATGCTAGGTACAAATTACAATTATCCATGCAGAGGAAAATTTCCCCAGTCTTTTTCCTCATAGGAACCAAGTTAGCCACCCATGTAGAGTGGCAAATGGGGAAGATAATCTTAATATTTAGTAATTTCTTCACCTCCTTCATTATCAATGGTTCAATAATGGGATTAACATGTCTTTTCCTTTGATAGAAAGGTTTGGCATCATGTTTTAGTGGAATGTCATGTATGATGATTTTAGGATCATTTGTTTTGAGTTCTTCATAACTCCAAGCAATGACATCTTTTTACTCCCTAAGAAATTGGAGCATATCTTACCTTTCCTGAGTGTTGCATGCCTTTCCAACCCTTACCATTTAGGATCTTCATCCATACCCAGAGTATATAAAACACATTCCTCAGTCCCTTTTTCTTTGACCATTCTTTTTCTAAGCATTGATTCATCATGATCAAAGATACACTCCAACTTAACCATCCCCTTAGGGATAGTGTTGGTTTTCAAGTTGAGAATCCCATCTTAATCTTCAAGTTCATCATCCTCATGTTTTTTTATTAGGAGTGTCATTAATATTTTTCCCTTTAAAATGGTTGTTCCATGTAATAAACTTGACTATGTGTTGATCATCCTAAAAGACTTGGAAGTTTTTAATGTTGTTTAGGATAGACATGGTAGCAACCAATTCTACTAAAAATATTTTCACTTTTTTTTCTTTCGACGGGTTATAATGCACTAGCTAAAATTGTGAGGGAATCTGCTACCATCTTTCTCCTTCTTGGAATGGACTTTATGTTTAAAGCTTTGAACTCATCCATTAGATCCCATACTCTCTTTCACTGTGTGAGTAATCTCCTATCATTGCAAGAGTATATTGATTTCACTTGTCTAGTCACCAACTAGGAGTCTCCTTCGATTAGGAGAGCTCTGATTCCTTCTCTAATGCACAGAGACATCCATGAATCAAAGCTTCATACTCTACAACATTATTAGTACATCTAAACTATAATTGATATGCTACATAAAAGGACCTACCTTCTGGGTTAATTAATTCAATACCTACACTGGCTCTTGATTTGCATTTATGACCATCAAATTTGAGTGTCAAGATGGGGTTCCTCTTTGGATTTCCTACACTTATTCTTATTTTTTTGTAGCTTCTCTTTTACTTGAACCCTAAAGGATTGTTTCTTTGGCATCCATTTTAATCTCTCACATGGTGGACTTGATGATTTTTCATTGTTTATCTTTGATATGGTGAGCATATGTTTCTTTTGTTGATCCCAAATTTTCTCCAATCAATTCTATAATTTTGGCAACCTTAGGCTTAGGATGAATGACTAACAAATTCCAACCTTGACCTTTTACATAATGTCACCTTCTTTGGATCTTGATAATTCCTGGTGGAGGAGAAGACAAACCTCCACCATCTAAAGAGGTATCACTATATGATGCATTGAGATCTTCAACTTCCTCTCCATCTTTTTCATAGATTCAAATATATATGTGAATTTTGATTTTTTGTGGGTACTTATTTTCAAACTTAATCTCTCTTTATTTCTATTATTTGAGTTAATATCCAAGTGGCTACTTCTTGGCAATGTGAACATTCAAACTCTAAATGACTAATTTTATGCAATCTACAAAATCTTGGAAGAAGTAAAACATTTGGGTTTTCTTCTTCACCTAGGCATTGTAAGTTCACCACCATTCTATCTATGACCTGCATCATGATTTCTTCTTTTGGAATGAGAATCATGGACATTCCATTTTGATCATATGATGATTTAGTTGAAGTTGTATCAAAAGCCAACACTTTTTAAGAGCCTAAATCTAATTATAAGAATGCTACCTCATTTTGTGCATTGTAATCTATAATCATCATCTTTAATTTTAGCTCAACATCTATCTTGATCTGATTATTCAACCCTTTCCAAGGTAACCACTATTGGGTAAAATTAGTTGAAAGCCATCATCTTGAGCATTTTGTCCATTCTCTACTTAGTAGGAATCTATATGTTTTAGGAATTTCTGCTACATGTATGTCTATGATGGCTTGAATTCAGGGGCCAACTATTAATTCTATCCAAATATCTTTCAACACACCAATAACTTTTACTTCCATTTTGTCTAGTTGTAACACTATTCAATTATAGGGCAATGGAGTGACTCACAACCTTTGTGCTATAAAAAGTGGCATGACATTACAAGAAGCTCCTAAATCAATTAGGTAATTGTGAAGGTTCTTCCCATAGATCCTCATACTAAGCAAAAAAGGAGGCACCTCAACCTTTTCTTCAAACATAGTTGGCATGGCCTTCAAAGTGTTAACCTATTGCAACACTGTCTTTTGAGGGACAATATTTGCATTAGGGGTTGTCTTTGTATGATCAAGAGCTTTTCATCAATGTTTCCTATTGATTAGGATAGTTTTATAGCATTTTGAATATGGACATGTTGGCCCCTTTTCATTTCAAGTCTTCCATTGCACTATACTTTTTAGTAGACCATGCAGAATTCTTCAAGATTGTAGGCACATTCCTTTGGTTCTAATTCTATCATCCTCTATGTGGGGGTCTAATAGGTACTATATTTTTACTTGCTCTTGAATCTAGAGGAGTTGGTTGCAATGCAGGAGGAATCCCATCTTTCATGGGCTCTTTCCAATTCTACAAATTGTAAGTATATCAATTATCATTCTAGAAAGAAAACGTTTCTTCTGGTTGAATATCTAGTTCTTGACTAAATGGGAAAAAAATTATTAATTGACTTATTGTTCCATTCCTATGTTCTATGAAGAATCATAGGATTCTAGCAACATGGTATTGAATTGCATAGGGAGCTTATTGTTATTGCCTTGTGGATTCTGGTTCACATCTTGATTTCCATTGTAATATGAGCCATCAACATTTGGTACATTCTGATTACTGTCATACCAATTGATGTCCACATACTAAGCATTGTTGTTATTATTATCCATAGGGATGCTTCAATTATTACTTCTATCTTTGGAAACCATTGTTACGATCATAAGGATTGAAATTATTTCCTCCATTATTATTTCTTGCATTATCTTTTCCTACATTGTTGTTTCTACTAAAATTCCTATTGTAGTTCTTATTGTAATTGTTCTTCTTGTAAGGGCCAACATTATTTCTCTAAAAGTTGTTATTCTATCCTTGTGACAACCTCAAATGGGTCAGCTCATTCATAATTTGAGACATGATCTTCTTTATTTGACCAAGCTCAGATGCAACACTATTATATGCTTCAGTAGATGCTACTACTATTTGCTCAAAGAAAGTAGCTTTTAGAGGTTCATATCCTAGGTGTGTTATAGCTAGGACTTGTGGAGTGGGTGCTTGTTGTAATAGAACTGGATTCATTGGTGTGAATTTCCTAAGCATCATTGGTGCTCCAACAAGATATGTTGACATTTTGGTAATAGCTTGAGCTAGGGGCATCAATCCTCCTCTACAAGAATTGACCTTTTTTATGAAGGTAAGTGCTTCTGAGAAGACTTTTTCCAATGTGTTGATATTTTTAGCAGGAAGTCTTCTTAGGAAAATAGGCATAAGAGGTTCCATAGAATTCAGATAAATCTAAATAATTACTTGAACCAGTATAGTGTATGACATTTCTAGCTTACAACATGCCATATGAAAGTGGTGATTGAAGCATGAAACCATTTTGGTTGGGTTCCTTTTGATTGATATGAATTGATGGTGTATCACAAGTAGGTTGATGAAAGCTTTGAATTGTTCCAAGAACAATTTTTTGAAAGTGTCTTAGTCTCTGACATATCTTGGTGGTAAATTGATGTACTAATTAAAAGCAACTTTTCCCAATGAGTATGGGAATAAGTAAAGAACCATATTTGCATTAGCAATTTTCCTTCAATCGCAAATTTCCTTGAATACCTTGATGTGATCTTTAGTTATTCTGGTTTCTCCATAGATGAACCTTGGGAAAAACTTTGAAAGATTTTAGGAAGGTCTTTGAATGCACCTATCAAGTTGATCAGTGAGTCTAGATCATTTTTAAAAAGGTCCATTTGTGGAGGATTTGGTGGAACAACGGGTTGTTATTTTGGAGGTGGAACTAAGGAAGATGATGAAATGTTAAATAGAAGTGGTAGAATTCTGGGTAATCCTTTATCGCTACGAGGCTTGTGAAAGTGACTGAGTTTGATGAGCTTATGTATACCAAGTGAAGATCTTAAAGCTCACTGAGATGGAGATGATGGATTAGGATCTTCTAGTTTGTGTCAAATTTTGAAAAATTGCACCTCTATAGATGCACATCTCTTCAAAAAGTGCAACATTCACACCTTGTGCACCTTTAGACAATGATAGATGGAAAATTTTCTAAACTTGTGAAAGTGTAGAATTTTGAAATTACAAGTTGTTTTTCTATTGTAAATGATTCTTGGAGGGCTTTCTTCTAGTGTCAACTTCTTTTGAGCTATCATTTTGCATGATGCTTAACAACATGAATCCTTTCAAATTCCTCTTTTGAAAAGTTAATCTAGGATCAACTCCAAGGTCTTGGGCAATCTTGCAACCTAATGAAATTTGCTTAGTTGACGATAAATGTGTTTGTTTACAAGGATGCATTTTCTAGTTCTAACCAATTTTAGATAAGATGTTTGATCTGCTTGCTATCTCAAAAAGTAACCACAAAAAAAAAAATATATATATATATATATATATTTATGATGAATGCAATTTAACATTGCAATTATATGAATTCCTAATTTAACCAACTATTAGCAAAACAAATAAGAAAGATAGGATAACAAGAGATTAAAGAAAATAACTTGAAATGGGAATTCCTAATGGACATAAAACATAGTAACAACATGTCTACAAGTTAAATCATTAAAATTTTTGGGTAGGAAACCAATGAAAATAGGAGTAGTGCTTCCTCAATTCCATTGATGCAATCATTGATGGGAACTTAACAATAACCAAAAGATGTTTCACTTCTCATCAAATTGCAAGGCCATGAAAAATGTGATCATGTGAGATAAGAAGCTATGTAGGAATAATAGGTGATCTCTTCTCCAACTTAGTATGTATGTGGAATTTGTTAACATGAGGCAAACACTAGAACTAAAAGATCACACAATCAAATCAACACAAAAAATCATTGGCTCCATTATAATTCATGAACATGCATTCGAAAAAATAACATACTTTGGAAAGAATAACTACATTCATAATGAGAGCACTAATAGCATGTATTATTGCATCAAATTAACAACATGGAGTACATATTGCATCCCTATATTTATAAGAAATCATCTCCTCAATTTGTGTCAAGACAGAGAGATCACTTAATGCAATATATTCTTCTAAACTAATAAAAAAAATATAATTATATACAAAATAAAACAAATATAATTATATACAAACTAACTCTCCACATTGTGCTAAGAAGGACTCCACCCTTGCTTATATCAATTAATGGGTGCATGATCCTTTACATGACTTAAAACAATAAAAGAAGAAGTAGATAAGGAGGAAGTTGAAAGAACACTTGAGAGTCACTAGAAGCTCTAAAAATGGAATCTTGGCCTTCTCTAAATGTTTCTAGGAGTTAAACTACCATTAGAATGTGTTTTTGATGCATAGAAAGCTCTAAATTTGGAACTATTAGTTAATTGTCAATGCATTGTTACTTCTTCAAAATTGTTGCCGCACCTTTGTAAAAAGTGCACCTAGTGTTCCTTGCAAGCCTTGGTGGTAGGTTCAAAAAATACAATTTTCCCAAGTGTTGAAACTGTATTTTAAGCTTCTAGGTTTTCTTCCCCTTTATATTAGAGTGATTTTTGGATGTTTGCTGTTGAATTTCTCTATAAACTTCATCATTTGGGTAGCATCCAAAAATCCAAAGGTTCATATTTATCCTTTACTACAAGCTAGTAATTTCTAACTTCTAGACACATAGATGAAAAATCCTCAAGTTTAGTGTCCAACTCCAATAGTACTTCTTCAGTTCTAAATGCTTGTCTGATATCTTCTTCTGACGAATCATCTTCAAAGGCTTTCTATAATTGTAGGACAACTGATTGCACTAAAATGAGTTTATTCTTTTACTCATCATCAAAAATACCAAGGTAGGCATTTCTATAATGCTTCTTAGCTTCCAAAATATTCTCTTGTGTTTGATCCTCGAGATTTTGTATCCCTTCATATAATGTTTCCATTACTTTATTACTAGCCATAATCTTCTTTATCCAAATTTCTAATTTATCAAGTTCTTCCACTGAGTACACTTCCATTAGCATACAATACCTTTCACCTTGTATTGATTGAAGTAAGTAAAGGCCTTTTCCCCAAGTATGTACTTCATCCATAAGCCCAAGATCTTAGTTCAATATAAATACCAGTTTATCTGCACTAGATTGAATATGGCATAACAAGTTCAAATTACCCTATATAATCTGTACTCTTTTGTCTTCAAAATTGTCATGCCATTTCTAACATGTTCCCAAAAATGAATCTATCTATAAACTCCCCTTATCTCCCCTATGTAATGTTGTTTCAAGAGTGATATATGGATTATCTAAGTAAATGGGGCTCACTACTCCATGCAAATAGCCTCTCATAATTTCATTTTGCTTCATCAGCATTATCAATTTGGACTCATCTTCATCCAAGTTTTTGAACACTTCCTTGATACCTATAGTGATTAATACTTTGGTAGTATCCACTATGGGTTTCCTTAGTAAGACCTCCTTGATTTGATAATCTATAGGGTTTAAGTCCTTAGTGTCTATGTGTGGAGGGGGAATGGCAATATGGACAAGAAATTCTTGATCTTGGTTCTTCATTATGAAGGCCAATGGCTGCGCATCACCCATAGGTGGATTAGGCTTCTTGATAGCTTTGATTAACTCCTCCATTCCCTCATCTGATATTACATTTAACTACCTCTTTTGTCAAATCATAAAATCTCTCTTCAGCTAAGTAGGTGTAGTGCCCATGGGAGACATATATTTGGTTAAAGATGAGGTTTACACTAACCCTTTTCCCTTATCACCTCTTTTGGGAGTCTTCTCCTTTTAAGAGAGATCTATATTGGAAGCCTTCAAATTTTGTGTATCTAAAGTTCTTGACTTTGTATCTTTGGAAATCTATTGAGGTTCTTCTAGTATCTATCCTTCCTCTAATACTTCATAAGTTTCCATTTGTTTAGGCTCTTCCTCTTCTACTACTTGTTCCTCCATTTGTATATTAGAAGGAAGTGGGGTGACCGATCCTTTATCTAAGAAAGAGAAGTCTTGAGATGATAGTGATGGTATACCTAAAGGTCCTTGTAATAAAGATGGAATTTGGTTCCAATCCTCTCCCAAAGGTTGGTTCATAGGTGTATCTCATATTTTATTACCCACCATTTTAGTTCCTACTAGCATGAAGTCGAAATCAAAAATGTCAAAGACATATGTTTCTTGCCTATCTTTCTCTTCAATCCACATTTGCTACTCATCTTTAGAAGTTGTAACCTAAATAGGTTACTTAGGAATAGATGGTAGTGTTATGGTGGAGCTCTTTGTTCATTCTTCTTTTGTGGCTTTAGTTAGGAAAGTCCTCTAACTCAATGGGATATTATCTTCTACTTCTTCATCATCATCTACTTCTGAGATGGTTTTAGGCACCTATAGGATGGTAATAACTTTCTCATGTAACTTTCCTCTTCTTAGATTTCTCATTATAGGCCCAACCCTAGCCTTATTGGAAAATGAAGGGGAGGCTTCTTCCTCTAGACCAACTAGTGGCACTTCTTGTGCTTTGTCATCTTGTTCTTGTTCTTTTCTAGGTGGAGGTACTTGTTTAGTTTCTTGTACTTGAGCCACCTCTTCATCTTGAAGCTCTTTAGACTTAGGATTAGCCTACTTTTGAGAGTCCCTTTTCCTCTTATTCTTCCTTTATCTTCCCTAAAGTACTCAACATCCCTCTCATGTTGATGCATAATTTTTGACTTGATTAGGGACTGAGAAGGGAAAGTTGGTACTGTAACTTTTTCACCTTTTCCCTTAATTGGGTGTGCTATGGATTGAAAGGTAACAACCTATGGAATTGGTTCAAGGTTAAAATCTTCTTGATCCATTCCCTTGTCATCTAAATTATGTGCCTTTTCCTATGATTTATATCTACATTCTCATCTATGTCTATCTCCACATTCATGATTGACCTATCATATATCTTGTCACAGTTATATAATAGATCTAAGACATCTTGAGTGTCTTTTCGAACAACCTTGAGCAAGATCCTTATTTTCAAGGCCCTTTCTATCAGATATAGAGTCATCTTACAATAATCCCTTATCCAAATATCGTAGTCATCTATTGTGTTCTTCCAATGGTCTTATGTTACCTCTTCATGCACAAACTCCTTTCCTACCAAATGTTGAACTCTACCAATATTATCAAAATAAGGGTGAGGGGACTTATATTCTTCTATTGGATATTGATCCCATTCTAAGTTGAAGGTCATGATATCTTGTTTCTATTTGACCTTGAATGTACCTATTGTAATAGGCCATACCCATGTCTTCTTATGTTATTTCCACACTCTATCATATGCAAATGTGAGTTGCCTGGCAATCTCTAATAAGATGAGCCTATCCAATGGATATCTTGGGAGTTTCCTTGGATTCACCATAGTACCAACTACCCTTAGGTAAGTGAATTTTTTGAACTAGATGTAGTAGGTGTGGATCTCTATGATTTTTGCTGCTACCTGTATTGATATTCATTTAGCATAATCATGCTCTATAGATTGGATGGTTTCAAATATTAAATCATCATTCACTATTTGATACTCTTTAATTAGATCTAAGAGCTTCTTCTTTACCAACTAAGGATTTACCACATAAGGCCAAGCATTTGCATCATGCATGTTTCCTTTCTTGTATAGTCCTTGGCAATCAATTTTCCTTGATGCCAATAAGTACACCAAATATTATGTTATATAAATCTTGGGGTTGGCTTTGACTCCCACCAATTGTTCATCTAGATTCTCACTCAACATTGTGGCCCAATCAATTGGTATTTTAGTCAGTTTGATGGTCTCTATGAAATGGACCATCCAGATATGAAGATGCCCAGCTACTAGTAGACCTATAACTCTTATCAAAATTACAATGGCATAACCAATATCATCATTCATATATCCTTGATTCATGTCCACCTTTCCTGTCTTTGTGTCCTACCAGTGTTCTATCAATTAGATGTGATGATTATATGATTTTTGTGCCCTTCTTTTCATTCTCTCTATACCATCTTTCCACTCAATCATAAGTTATCTTCACATACTAATCAGCTCTAGGTAGATGGAATACTTTGTCAATGTTTTTGGGTCTAAGGTCCAAAACTATTTCCCCTTTGACATTTTTAACTGGTCTTTCTTCTGATACATAGTTTTCTGCCAATTCCATGATAAGTTTTGAGGATTGCACTAACATAGGATGAGATGTCACATTGTCCAACCCAAATTGGATAAGTGTAGAGACCATTGTGGACCTCTCTTTAGCCTTATTGTAGAGTACAAGGAATGTGTTCTAGTTTATGTGTCCTAACTTAGTATATCTAATTTTTGAATGTCCATCTTGGAAATATGATTTCTTTGGTGAACCTTGGAATTTGAATACTATGGGCTTTGGAGCCATATTTTCTATAAGCTAAGATGATGAGAATGTCATTCTATCTGCACAAAAGAGAAAAAATATTAGTCTAGAAATCTAAAAATTAAACCCTTAACAAACCCTAATTACCAAAAAATCAAACCTAGAACACCAAAATAGTAGAAAACTAGCTTAGTCCCCCTTAATAATCCTAAAAATAAAAACAATGCACCTTGTGCACCAGTATAGGTGTGCTAGGTGTGCCAAAAAGGCATTCCAAGTCTTCTGAGAATAGTTGTGCACTTGCACACCTTGGTGAGGTGCACAACTATGCACATGTTGTGCAAGTGCATTGTGTGTGTGTGGTGGGTGGGGGTGGGAGGGTGGGACTTAGCTTAGTTTTTCCCTTTCTTTGTGCTAAGGGTGGGCACATGCTCACCTTGATGCAGTGTGCATGTGTGCACTCTTATTCACTATGTACAAGGGGAAAAAAATGGTGTGCACATGCCTACCTTGGAAAGGTGTACATTTGTACACCATTACCTATGATTATGGTTGCTAAGGTTTAACTTCAAAGGTGTGCACATGCACACCTTGGATAGGTGTGCATATGCTCACCTTTAACTTAGGTTTTTAAGTTCATTTTGTTAGGATTTTAGCCTTTTAATGTGTAACAAAGGTGTGCACATGCACACCTTGAGGAGGTGTACATGTGTGCACCTTTGGTACTTTGAATTTGTTTGTTTTGTATAGGTTAGCAAGGATTTTGGTGCACCTCAATAGGTTCAGATCTACGATCTTCGACGAAGTGATGAAATTAATGAGAGAAGAGGAGGGGTACCTGAACTTATATAGGCCCAAGTACATGTGTACCCTTTGTAGGAGTGCATTTTTTCATGTGTTTAGGTGCACATCTCCTAAGGGAGAAAAGTATGCACTTATGCATTTAGTGCACCTATGCACCCCAAAGGGTGCACATGTGTGGTAGGTGCACTAGAGCACCCTTTAGCACTAAACTCACTCTATCACTCACTTTTTCTCAATTCTGACACCAATTTTTCTTAGTTAGAGGATTAGGACTTGTCCCAGACTCCAAGAGGAGTTGCAAAATGGCCTAGGCCCTAGACAAGGGGTCTGGGAGACAAAAAATTGATTAGGGTGTCCCCATTTCTAGGAGAAATGGGGCATTATTTTTGAAACTACAACATAAATGAGCTCTAATTTCTTATAAAGAGCCTTCTCCCATTAGGGTTTTGGTTTTTCAATCACGCGAACCCTTTTTCCTTTATTGTTTTATTAAATCACATGACATCTTTAATATAATTATTAATTCAACTAATAATAATATTAGAGTTTATTATTAAAAATGAAACTCCAAAATAAATTATTGTTAAATTAAATAAATATAAATATGCCAAAATCGGGACTTTAATTAAATCTTTTTAATTTAATTATTATATTTAATTAATTTATCAATTAATTAAATATAATTTAAAAAATATCTTTCTTTATATTTTCTTAATTTGATTTAATTATAGCTAAAAATCACAAGAAGCCCACAATCTAAATCCAAAAACTCATAATAAAGACATTACTAAATCAAACTCAGGATCAAAAATCATGAATTCATGTCATCTGACGAATTTGGAAGGGTAATTAGTTCAAATACTTGTCCTACTTTCTAGGACAATTGGCTTAGGGTTAGGATTTGGACTCAAGAACTATCTCCCCTCTTTTACCATTGAGATATTGTGATAGGGAATGCTCATCCTAGCAACTCAAGGAAGTCAATGCCCGGTACTTGCATTCGGCATAAAATTTGAGCATGTACATATACACATAATCTAGACTAAATAGGCAATGGTGGGAAGTGGTGCATCATGTAGCTCCTGACTAGCAGGTGACTGCGAATCCCTTCCTCAACCATATTAGAAACATCAAACATAAGGTAAAACATACATGTACACCATACACATGCACGTATGGGGTAAGTTGTTAGAATATATAGTCCACTGATATAACTAAGAGGGGGGGTGTGAAAAGTTTATCCAATTATTATCACAATCATCAACCTTAAACAAGCTTAATCATACAAGTAGTATAAACTAAGACCACAACAAGATACTCATACACAATTAACACCACATATATTAACTAGGGAAACCCTTGATCAGAGGGAAAACCTGGATGGGTATGGTATCCACAAGATGATGTACTAATATAAATATTTATTGTTAGACCCTATTAGGAGTTTGTTACAACATTCAGTACATATGAGTTCCTATTAGGAGACTTTGAATCCTTGTTAGGAGATTCCAACCCTATTAGGAGTTGTGCCGACCCTGTTAGGAGTTATCGAAGACAGTTGGACCCATTGCCCAAACAACTTCAAGGTTAAGACCAATGAACCCTCTATCCAAATGATCTTTGTATTATTCCTTGCAGAATAATAGAACTAAAATGTACTTCCTTTATCTGTGTATTGTCAATTAAAATTCTTCTCTTTCTGATTTTATAACTAGATCTCATAATTCACATCTAGTAATCCCTTCGATCACTTACTCGCATTCAATAAGCACTCTTCTCCTTTTTTTCACTTCGCACTTCTACTTGATTACACTTAATATAATTCATACATGATACATACTCATTACAACCAAGGAAAATAACTCTCCTTTATACCATATCTTCATAATAATTCCTTGAGTTAGCCTTGAGGCTTTGGTAATTAATTATAATAAGATAATTAATTAATTACAATTACAATAGCACTGTCGTCTCACAATCTATACAAAACTTTACACGTGCAATACCAGGGCTTGTGCACCCACTGACATCACCACATGAATTT
The DNA here is from genome assembly GCA_028749045.1 of Cupressus sempervirens. Taxonomy (NCBI): domain Eukaryota; kingdom Viridiplantae; phylum Streptophyta; class Pinopsida; order Cupressales; family Cupressaceae; genus Cupressus; species Cupressus sempervirens. The sequence goes on along the minus strand of CM053784.1, from coordinate 271,466,872 downwards.
TCATTGTCACCGTGTTACTATGCACTTCTTCATTACATCTCAGATGTAAGATAGCAATCAAACATCAGAAAATTACTCTCTAGTAATATGTTTCTATACTACTTTCAGTAAATTAGGTACAACTATCATATGCCATTGACTTAGACTTTGTGCAATTAATCATGTCATCATGACATAATTTGGAACATGTTCATAAATGCACATCACCATACAATAAAACCATTATTTTTACCAGTAAGATCTTTGACTATTGTTATCCCAGTCTTTACAGAAACACTGCTATGTTAACATCAATGACAAACACAGTCATGAATGAAACATGTCTATACTCCTCCAATGTAGTATCATCAGTACTCATGTTAATATAAATATCCATAGAAATTACATATAAATCACCCATCTAACTACCATCATGAATTAACTGAAATCATTTTGTGCAAGTATCATGATTGAAAGAATAATCATGCACATATGATATAACTAAGGATGAAGTAGCCCATCACATAAATCAATTGAGTATGAAATAACATCCAATCAAAATGGGTAACCAAGTACACTAATCATAAAATTTAACCATAAAACTAGCCTAAAATAATTTGGTAATATATCATAAAACGTAAACTAGGGGTAGACATTACATCCAGCCCCCTAGACTTAGGCTTACTCTTGAAAGCCTATAAACAAGTGGGGGTATAAATTCCATAAACCAAATGCATCCTCCCAAGTAGCTAAAGACTCATCAGTAGGGTCCCATTAGACCCTTACTTGCTCTATGGTTTGACCTATGAGGGTCAAATCCTACTATTGTAGAATACACATCGGCTCCAAAGTTAGCATCCACTCATAATGCATTCCAATCAAGAACATGTATCACATCAGAAATATACTATCTAAGAACATAATCATGAAAAAATCATGAACATGAGCTAAGTCAAGTAGAAATGCAAGATGGTAGGCAACTGGACTATCCCATCAAGAATCTCAAATGGTCCCACAAAATGGGTTGCTATCTTTGAACCCTTTCCACAATAGATCAGACTCTTCCACGGATGCACTCTCAAGAAAAATTTCTCACCTGTTGGAAATTGTTTATCCATCCTATGAGCATCAACATACTTCCTCTATCTATCCTATGCTATAAAAACATGCTCATGGATATGAACTATATGTTTCTCCATATCTAAAAGTACCTTTGGACCCAACATTATGTGATCCTCTAAACTGTCCTAGCTTAGTGGTGTACAACAAGGATGACCATACAAGGCCTAGAAAGGTGCTATCCCAATATAATGGGTATCTCTACTAGGTATAGATAATCTCCCCAAAGAGTTTGTCTATCAATAACATACATCCTCAACATATCCTCTAGAACCTAATTCATTCTCTCGATCTGATCATCAGTCTCTAGGTGATAAGCTAAGCTAAAGTTAAACTGTGCTCCAAGATCATGCTGCAAGGATGTCCAAAATGTGGATGTGAATACAAGACCCCTATCCAAAATGATCTTTCATGGAATACCATGTAGTCTCATGATATCACACAAGAAGATGTTAGCTACTAAAGTTGTTGTTTAGGATGACCTCAGCAGTGAAAATTATGCCACCTTAGTCAACTGATCAATGGTGACCATGATAGCATTATGACAATGTGCAGTCATAGGTAATCCCACAATGAAATTCATAGAAATAATATCCAATTTCTATAAAGGAATAAGATTAGGCTATAAAAGCCCTATTGAATGCTCATGTTTTTCCTTGACTCTTTGGCACTCAAGACACCTAGCCAAGAAATCAATAATATCACACTTCATCCTTGTCCAAAACTATAGATATCGCAAATCTGCATGCATTTTCTTGACAGCTAGATGTGTAGAATAAGGTGTATGATGGGCCTCTAATAGGATCAATGTATGAAGCTCATCCAAAAGTGGTAAATAAATCATCCTTGAATAGCAAAAAAGGCCATCTAAATCTAGGACATAATCTAAAAATATTCCCTCTAAAGGTCTTCCTAAATCTATCTCCATGCTCACCTCTTGATACCAAGAATTTGTAGGAAGTGCCTAAAGTATATGGCTCCTCAAATCAAAAATAAGAGACAAAGATAATATCTCGTGTCTCCTATGACTCAAAGCATCAGCGACCACATTCTCCTTTCCCTAAATATACTTCACCTCAAAGTCATACTTGTATAGAAACTCCATCCAACACCTCTACCTAGCATTTAGATCAGGCTACATGAAAATATACTATAAATTGTGATGATCGCTATGAAGCTCAAAATGATACCCCAATAAGAAGTGTCTCCACCTTACTAGAGCATGAACAAATGCAGCTAGCTTAAGATCGTGCATGGGATAGTTCAACTCATGATCCTTGAGATTGTGAGACTTATAGGAAATCACCCATCCATCCTACATCAAGACTTCTCCAATCCCTTCTAGGGAAGCATCCATACACACCATAAAGTTAACTACAGGATCAAGTATTGCTAGAATTGGTACACTAGTCAAAATATCCTTGAGCTTCTGGAATGCTTCCTCATATTTCTCTATCCAAATGAACTTATTTCCCTTTCTCTAGAGGGTAGTGATAGGATATGCTACTTTGCAAGAGTTCTCAATGAACCTACAATAATAACCAACTAGACCCATACAACTATGAATCTCAAACATAGTAGTGGGTGTAGGCCAATCTACCATCACCTGGACCTTTGCATTGTCTACTAAGATACCATCCCTTGATATGATATACCCTAAATACTATATCTGATACTAAAAGAAATCACACTTTTCTGAATTGGCATAAAGTTGATTGTCTCTCAGGCATTAAAGAACTAACTATGGATGTTCCTCATGTTCTTCCTAGGATCTAGAAAATATCAAAATTTCATCAAGGAATATAAGTACAAATCACTCAAGGTAAGAAAAAAATACTCCATTCATCAAGCACATGAAAACCAACGGAGATTCGTCAAACCAAATGGAACCACTATAAACTCATAGTGTCTATAGTGAGCACAAAAGGTTGTCTTATGAATGCTAGCATCCTGAATGTGAAGCTGATGGTATCCTAACTTTAGATCTATCTTAGAGAACACTTTGGATCCTTTGATCTAGTCAAATAAATCATTGATCTTTAATAAAGGATACATGTTTTTAATCATTACCTTGTTCAACTATCTAGAGTCAATACACAAGTGTAATGATCCATCCTTCTTATTGACAAAGAGAACTACTGCTCCCCATAGAGAAACACTTAGTCTAATACAACCTTTGGCCAAAATGTCCTCAAGCTGTAGGTGCAACTCACTCAACTCCTGAGTAGTCATCTAATAAGGAGCTCTAGAAATGGGCTTTACTCTTGGGATAAGGCCAATGCCAAAGTCAATGTCCCTCTTTGGTGGCATACCTAAAATCTCATTAGGAAAGACATCCACATACTTCTATAAGATAGGGTGGTCTAGAGTCTTCACTAAAGGATCTTCTTCCTCAAGTTCACTCACAGTAATGGAAAAAAACTAACAACCGTATGAAATATCCTCCTCAAATGCATAGCATAGATCATTTGGAGGAATATAGGTCTCTGGATGCCTATAATCTTAGAATCCCTACCTTTTTTGTCCTTACACAAAATGATCTTCTTTCTACATTAAATACTAGCTCTATGAGAGCCAAGTCAATTCATCCCCAACACTATGTCATAAGAACAAAGAGGAATAACCTAAAGGTATAATAATGTAACAAAACCTCCTAGGTTTAGTTCACACTACTAGACTAAAGAATCTGTGAAAATTAGCTCTTGAAGCTAGTTCCACTTGCTAATCAAAGCCCTACTTATTGCCTCTAGCTTACATTTAACAACTATGGAAGGTAAAATGAGAGAATTTGTAGCACTTGAATTCAACAAGATGGAAAGGGGTATACCTTGGATAGCTCTTATAGTCTCAACTATGGTACCCTAATAATCTTCTTGGGGGTGTTCTACCACTGCAAGGACTCTGTGTGTTCTACCTACATCACCAACTGTAGGCTCAAATGCTATTATCCTAGGTCCTGAATAGTAAGATGTATGTTGTGGGAAGTTGGATGCAATGTTCCCAAACTATCCATAAGAGAAATATCATGTGCCTCTACTAGAACCTCTCCTTTTTGGAGATGCACTCGAATGTTGGTAGTTATCTCCACTAGAAAAAGATTGGTTTCTTGGCACTGACTAAGTATTTTGATTTCTCCTATTGTGGTGCAAGTTATGAAAGTTCTAAGAGTTGGAACCACCACCTCCATTCTATGTCAAAGGGTAGGATCTCTTCTACTATGGTTTTTTTTTTGTTGGCCCTAGTTTCCCTTGGTATAAGGAGGCTTCCTATTGCCACCTATTGTCTGGTTACCTTTGGACCCTAGTGTTGTAGGTGCTCCCAAAAAACCACCATGTCCTAGAGTAATATTCTTCTCTACAAGTATAGCCTAATGCACTGCATCCTTGAGGCTTTTAGGCTAGAATATCTTAACACCTTGAATGAATTGGTTATTCAGACCCCAAATAAAATGTTGTACCATCAGTGCTAAGCCATTAATGATCCTTGCATAAGACATGTAATCATATAATTTTTGCTCATACTCTGCCATGGTCATAGTATATTGTCTTAGATTGTAAAATTCATCCACTCTCTGCTAATGTCATTCCTCTGGTAGGAAGTGCTCATGGAAGTTCTGAAGGAATAAATCCCATACAACAGTGTTCATATTTACACCCAACTTCTTTTCTTCAATGTTCCACCATGTAGCCCCAAATAGTTCTAGGTGAGTGATGGAAAACCTAACTTTAACATTCCAGTCAAAGTCTTGTATAGAAAAAACTTATCTAAAGAAATTAACCATGGCTCTGCCACGTATCTTGAACTAATCCTAGTGAAAGATTTGATTTTGGACCTCTATAGGTCCTTCATTTGACTGGCCTTAACCAACCTCTATCTATCACTATGGAGGTCTCCCTGAGGACTCCTAGGCCTCTACCTCTCCTCATTCCCAACATGGTGTGATTCCTTCTTATCAACACCCCTAGCCTCCTCTAAATCACCATGACTCTCCCCATTGTGTTCCTCCTTGTTCCCTTCCTGAACTGGGCTCTCATGGCCAAACTCATGCACACTAATATCCTTGCCTTGTCCATAGCCTCTATCACAACCCTAGCTATGACCTCTCATTTTTTATCTAGTCCCAGATACCATCCTACAATAATATCCAAGAGAGAACAACTAGATGCTAAAATATTAATAAGATCATACTACTATAAAGCATAAACATAAGAAAGATATTTTGAAAGTAAATCTAGATTTTCCTATTTCTAGATTTAAGTACATTTTAGTTTTGAAGTTCAAGTGTTCAAGTTGAAGAAGATAAGTTTAGTAGTTTAATTTTTTAATTTTTTAACTAGTTGTCATCTAGTGGCATTCCAATATACTAAAAGATCCCAATGTAGAAATTCAGGCTCCAGATGTAACGCCCTACTAGGGAACCCAAAAGAAATTAACCTAAAGTTTCACTAAGTTTGCCAAATATTTTTCTTTAAAATAACAATAAGAGATAATATAGCAAAAGCAATAAATCACATACATAAAAAAATTCCATAAACAAATTACATCTCTTAAGGGTTCCATGACATTGAATCACATATATAAGTTTTCTTAATACTAAATCTGACACATAACAAATCCACATCATATAATAATCACAAGTACAAATCCAATTAACTAATTATAAAGTTACATAGGATGCCACTTGGCATAACCAGAATGCATAATCATCCGATGTACAAGTCATACAGTATGGAAAGCCCAAAGAATATACATCATGAATAAATTACAATTATCTCATAAGATCTCTAATAATCAAGTATAGTACAAAAAAATATAACCATCCAACAAAAATAAAAGATTAGAATAAAAGGAACAACTACACAATCACATCTAGCAATGGCATCGATCTATCAAATCTCAATGGTATAAGAAACACTACCACCCAACCTCATGGAACCTAAATGATCCACTCCTACCATGCTGAGGAGATGGTCTCAAAAAGCAAATGGATATCAATCCCAAAGCTATAACCAAGGTCTAGGTCAAGGGAACCTGATAGAAATATATCTCAAAGGTACCAAGACACAAATGACATCTACACCCAGAGGCAACAAAGACACATATGAAACTACTATGTAAGTGGGTAAGTGTCATTGCATGAGTCAACTCTAAGGTTACCTTGGTAGCCTCTCTAGACTCTAACCCTTTTAATGAATCTGTGTGGCATCAATATCCTTTTGTATAGACAAGGCATACTAATGAGGCAAGGTCACAACCAAAGATCCTCTTTAATCACATCCTAGCCTATACTAGCACTCGAGGCATAGGTGAGGAAAAACACTAACTCTTTTTAATTCATTTTAAACCCACTTAATGAAATGTTATCACTTATTAAAATAACCTACAATGGGTTACCCATGTAACCTCTTTAGGCATCTAACCTCCATTACAAGTCACATCCCAACAAACATAAAGACAACCTACCCTAAGCTCAAAATAGTAGAAAGTCTCATAAGATCACAATACATACATAAGTTCTTATACAAGCAACTAGATAGCACCAAAAGATAATTGATTGAAATGCATAGATTTCACCAATAAAATCACCATATAACTAATGATCCATAACTCAAAGATCACATCACAAATGCATGACATCACATGAGATCATAAAAATAATAACTCCCAAACCTCTAGTAAACATCCAAAACTGGTCAACACACTAAGTCAACCCCAAACCCAACACAAAGTAAAACGTACATCACAACAAGTATAGTTTCATAATTTTGTTTGGTCTTGAAAACATGAGTTTGATTTTTAAAAAACTAGCGTTTCAGTTTCCATTCCAAAAATGTCATAAATACTAAAGTTTTTGAATAAACAAAATTAATAGAATTTCCCTAGGATTAGGAACCATTTCCTTATAACTGCATCCATTTTCCTTTTAAACAAAATAACACCCTCACTAATTTTTATTTTTTTTAAACATAAACTATATAACAATGTCTCGTGATTAAGTATTATTATTATTAAAAATTTATTAAGTATCATTAAATTATTAATAATAATTATTATTAAATTTATAATAAAATAATATATAAATATATTATTTCCTAATAACAATAATCATTAAATTGAATAATATAATAATTAATAATAATATTATTATTATTAATATTAATATTGCTATTAATAATAGAATAATTTTAAAAATATATAAAACAAAAATTGCTAATAATTACATGTGATTTCAAAACACATTCCCCAAATGGGGAGGCCGCTAGTTGGCCAGTTGCTTGGGCAACCCCTCGCCCCTCCCCCAATCCAAAATCAAATATGGTTGCCAATTACAGGAAAAAAGAATGAAATCTCAGACATGTCATAAAAATTATCATAGTGTGTGTGTATATATATATATATATATATAAACAAATTTGTTAGTAGATCTATTAGGAAAACAAATTCAACTATCACTTTGTAAAATTAAAGTATTGGTATTCTTTTCCAAACTCCATCTTGAATCTAATCAATCCAATTATGAATCACCAAATCTTTCAAACAAAGGTTTCTAATCTTAAATTATTTCATAGATGTTTTCAAGAACGGTAAATTTTAACACAAAGTTTTCAACCCAAATTAAATTTTAAAACAAATCCATACGAACATAGAGAAGATAGAGAGATTTTAAAGAGGAAAGTACTAAGCAAAAATTAATAATCATGCACATGTGAAATAACCAAGTATGAAATAACATCTAATCAAAATGGGTAAACAAGTAAAACAAATCATAAAACATAACCATAAAAATAGCCTAAAAGAATTCAAAAATATATCATGAAAAGTAAACTAGTGGTAGGCTCTCCATAATGGTTGTGGAAAAGAAAAAGGTGAATGTGTGTAAATTATCAGAGTGTAGTTGTTGGACAACATAGAAGAGTTGAAGAAATCTAATAACATAGTGTTTAGATTTGAATCTCTACTGACTTATTCATTTTTCCATGCAACCAAGCAACTCCTTGATATGAAAAATTGGGATCATAATTAGTGCACTATGAAGTTGATCACCTAGTATTACAAGGCCAAACTTGAAGATGTCAGAGATAGAGGCATAAAAAAAATGATGAAGAATTTTGAGTTGGAAATGAAACAAAGATATATAATCCCTCATACTATGATAGAGAAATACAAAGATGAAATATGTTTTATGGTAGAAACTAATACAACTTGTATGGAGGCAGTCAAACCTAGAGTTAAATTTATAGAGCCTATGGTTTGTGAAATGAGTGAAGAACTTATTGAAGGTTGTGAAAAGATAATATTGCAATCAGAAAGAGATATTGATAGTCCTGTATGGAGAACATGTGAAGAAAAAATGAAGGAATTTCACTCTGAGCTTCATAACAAAGAAATCAAGAAGAATTTTTAGAAAAGGATAGAAGCTATTCTCAAGGAATCTGGAATGACAAGGAAGGAATTCAATGAGATCAAGGTTATAGCCTTGGAGATGAATAAAAGAAAAGGTATTGGAAACTACTCCTATTTCCATTGGAACACCCTTAGAGGGAGTGACACTAGCAAGATCTACTTCACAGATACCTATTGCTCCCTATGTCACAGTTGCACAAATGCAACCTATCAAAGAGAAATTTGGACATTAGAAGAAACCTAATGAAGATGTGGTAGCAATATCATCCATGCAAAGAAACTTAGAGTGATTAGTAAAGGTAATGAAAGAACTTGTACCATCTCCTAAGAAGAGGGTGAAGCAAACCATCAATGCTCTGGGAAAGAGAAGGAAAATATTACAGATAAGTGAATCATATGAGCTTGAGGAAGAGACTAAGGAGAAGGTAGTAGAAGAGGTAGTTGGTGAAGGTAGAACATCAACTGGTAAGAAAGCTTGGAAACCTAATATTGAAAATATGAATATGTAGATCATTGCGAATGATAATTTTGTTCAATTAAATAAATATTATAGTTTGTATAGTAACATGGATAGAAGGAAATTAGAGAATGAAAATCTAAGGAATATGATTTTAATAAATAAGAGATTTGATAGTATTTAGAATAAGATCCCTAAAAACTTGTATAATAGGCTACTAAACAAAAATAGAAGAGTTATAGAGGAGGATATGAAATTGAAAGAAATTCTTATTAATAAATTGTGTAAAGGCAACACTGACAATGATATAGAGAATATTTTGAGAGGCATTGAGGCTTTGTTGAGAAATAAGAGAAGAGAATTCTTCTTATGGGAGGAAACTATGAAGAGGTAAACAAGGAAACTAAAGACATAATTAGGTACATGATTTCTATAACTAAATCCACTAAGGAGAGTGCACAATCACAAAGTGCAAGCCCCATGTATGTTAAGGTCAGTACACCTATTGTTACTAAAGAAGAGGTTGAGGAAACTCAGAAACTTGACTCACCACCACATATAGTTATTGGGACTGAATCCATGCAAGTGGACGGTACTCATATAAAGTAGATGATGAAAAAAACTCTTCAAGGAGTATGGGAGTAACATTATTGGAAATATTACTTCCTGTTATAGTTTTGATGAAGAGGATAATGAGAAAGAAGAAAAGAGTAACATTGAGAAAGAATAAAAGAGGAAGACTAGAGAAGAAGAAAAGGAAAGGAAAGAACAAGAAAAATAAATAAAGAGGATTGAAGATGAGAAGAGAAAATAGGAAGAAGAAAGAAAAGAAGAGGAAAGAAAGAAAGAAGAAAAGGAGAAGGAGGAAAAAAGAAGGAAAGAAAAAGAGAAGGTGAAAGAAAGAAAAGAGGAAGAAAGGAAAATCACTAAACTTTAATAGAAATGCAAGATTTTAGAGATAGAATGTGGTAAGGTAAAATTTAATCTTAGAGCTAACATGCCTCATGTTTCACCAATAATTACTTCTATACAAGAAGTTACACCCATTTAAAAAACTACCCCAAAATGAGCACTTACTAGATTATCTAATGATGATTATTAGAATGGTTTGATGACCTCATTGAACAAATTGATGGAGCAAATTTTTTTTGGTAAGACTTTAAAGAAAACTTCGGTAGAAGTTCTAGAAAGGATACAAAAGATAGTGTAAACTATTGTTGCAGAGCCAGACATTCAAAAGAAGGCTAAGGAAATGATGAGAACCTTTGATGTAGATTAAACCACTTTGTCTAGCATTACTTAAGTGTAAGCTTAGACTAAGCATGATGCATCACTATTTAATACAGTATACACAATTATAAAAATGATTTATAGACTTTGAATGCTTGCATAAAGGAGCCGAGGAAGAGTATAGATGAAGGAAAGATTTTATGGACATTGTTCTATGTCATATAGCTACTTGAAGGAATTTGATGAGAAAATCAAAGTCAAAATGAGTGAACTTCAAAAATGCATTATCAGATTGTAGTAGCCAGATGTGAGAATTGAAGACATTGAAGTAGAGATGGAGATAGTTCATAATGCTATTAGAGGCATTGAGTTTGAAAAGGAGAAGGTAATAAAGAAATTCTACTTCGTTAGTGAATATTTATCTCCTAAGGTTAGCATTTTATAGAGGCAATTAGAGGAGTGTCTTACAGCAAAGGCATCCTATGACAAATTTTCCTACATAGATTTCAGTGTAGTAGAAGTTTCATCATATGTCTTGTGTGCACGTATTAGTAAATCAGATATAGTTAAACAGAATGAGAAGAAGGAGCTTGAGAAGGTAAAAAATTTATTTTGCAAATTGCATATCAAGAATCTCAAGTTAGAACAGAGTAAGTTAGCACAATTTTATTTGTTTATATAATTTTGGACACCTTTGTCATTGATGTCAAAGAGGGAGAAGAATGTAAAGAAAAATGTATAAATGATGCATACACATGTAAGGGGGAGCTTAGCTTTGTATAGATGAAATCATCGTAAAAGAAGAGATAAGGAATGATGGAAGCATTATCCAAGTATGTAATGATCCATCAAGACATGAATACAATTTTAAAGTTTTGAAGGCCAATTTTTGGAGTAGTCTCTTTTTGTATTTATTGTTATTTTATCTACCATTTTGGGACTCAACCAATTTTCCCAAGTGTTTCCATCAATAGGTAAAATGAGTTAGCATTGTCATTTATGGAAACAAACATTTTGGTATTTCATTATGAAATCAAAATACATAAAATTGTCTAAGTATTAGATAGTTGTAGTAGTACAGAGATAGATTCTATGAGTATGGATGGTAGAGTAAAAATTGTCACATGTATAGTTAAGGATAGATACCTGGAAGTGTCATGATGATGTGTGCCAATGCATAGATCTATACAGATTGTATAGAATTAGTTACAAAGGAATTATCACTATAGGTAATTAATAAAGCAAAACTGGGCATGACACTAAATTGATATGTATGGCTTAAGGAATTATTTTAGTGACAAAATAATTACTTAACTATGATGAGAAGACATCCTATATGTTAACCATGATTTTTTAAAATGTGTAGAAGCATCAAAGCCGACTAAACAAAATTTGCTAATATGCAAGGTATAAATAAAGGTCATATCTTGTGTAGATAAGGATGTGTAGCAAATATATGTGAGTTATTGTGAAGGATGTTTATGTGATATGTGAGCTCTGTATAATGTGAGATTTGGTGTATGATCAAAGGATTTATGAAGTGCAACAATAAGACAATATTGTATGTATATCTATTCTTGTGAAGAAACTTATTTGTATATTGCATGTTTGGGCAATGGGCTCATCTTGCATACATTTTAATTGTTCTATCAACTCCTAATAGGGTTGAGGCTTTTAATAGGGCCTAGTTCTCTAACAAGGACTGAGAAACTATATGTAATTCACAGACTCTTAACAGGGTTAATATCCTTAACATGATTCTTTTGTTTAGTGGTTCATTTTTTGGGTACCATCTCCACTAGGGTTTTCCCCTAGCTAGGGTTTCCCTAGATAAAAAAAAATGGTGTTATGAGTTCTCTCTATGTATGGTTTTATTTATTATTCAACATTATTGGTTTACTTTCATATGTATGTTGCAAAGTAATTAATAATATCAAGTTGTTGGCAAACATTTGTAGAATACTGATTCACCCCCCCCCCTCTCGATAGTATCTATTTCTAACTATATATATTCCTCATGAAAAGATGAAGAGACCAAAATAAGAAGATGAAATGTAAAGTTGAACTTCATATCTAATAATATCCCACTTACATCTTGATGCATCCTATGACTTTACATGTGAACAACCTCTCGCTAATCTTGATACTAAATTACCAATCTAGACCATCACCATAGAATATATAGTCCACTAATATAACTAAGAGAGGAGGGCTGAATTATTTATCCAAATATTATCATAAACACCAATCTTAAACAAACTTAATCACATGAGTAATATAAACATAAACCACAAAAGGATACTAATACACAATTAACACCAAATATGTTAACTAGGGAAACCCTTGATTAGAGGAAAACCCCCAATGGGGATGGTACCCACAAGATGATGTACTAATATAAATATTCCTTGTTAGAGGATAGACCCTATTAGGAGTATATTACAACATTCAGTACATATGAGTCCCTATTAGGAGACTTTGAATCCTTGTTAGGAGATTCCAACCCTATTAGGAGTTGTGGAAGACAACTGAACCCATTGCCCAAAAAAATTCAAGGTTGAAACCAATGAATCCATTATCCAAATGATCTCTATATTATTCCTTGTATAATAATAGAACTAAAATGTACTTCCTCTATCTTTTCCTTGTCAACTAGACTTCTGCTCCTTCAGATCTTGTAACCAGATCTCACATCCAATAATCCCTTGGATTACTCATTCACATTTGGTACCCATTCTGCTCCTCTTAACACATCACAATCACTTCACACAATACTTGATCCTCTGATCTAAGATTTTTTACAAATAAGGAAAACAACTTTCCTTTACACCATATCTTAATAATAATTCCTTAAGTCGGCCTTGAGACTTTCCTAATTAATTATAATAAGATAATTAATTAAATTACAATTACAATGGCACTATCGGCTCATTTTATATACAAAATTTCACATGTGCAATACCAGGGCTTGTAGACTTGCTGAAATCATCATACAACTATCCTCTGTCACTGTGATTATACAACTCTTCATTACATCTTAGATCAAAGATAGCAATCAAACATTAGAATATTGTTTTCTAGTACTCTATTTTTGCACTGCTCTTAATAATTTAGAATATTTTTTGGCATTGATGGCAACATAGATGAAAAACATCTAAGTTCCAAGAAAACCAAACTATACTTTGTTGTTTTTTCTATTGTCATTTCAAATTCTCTTCATCAATCTAAAATCCTCTGGATGCTAGAACTAGTATCTATTGTTCACATGCTAAAAGATCTCAACACAATAGATGCAAATCCTCTCTCAAGATAGACATCAATTGTTCACTTCACACTAAAATCTCACAATACATCAGATGCACATCAGGTGCATACTCTTGCTTCTTTTACATGAATCTTTTCTAAATCTCCCTAAAGAGATATCTCTCCTCATACATACTTATGAGTTATTCTCCCCCATTACTTAGGAGATGTTTTTCATACATATATTCTCCCCATTGACATCAATGTCAATGGCCTCAAAACAAATACAAAATAACTACCAATTCTTACATACCAATTGTTGCCAATTGTTATAACTACAACTTCAACTCTTCAATTAAATCAAGTGTCCAAAGACATTGTTTAATACCAAATACCAAATAACAAGAATCCTTAATGACTCAGTACATACCAGATACTCCCCCATATAGGAAGCATCAACACTCAGTCTAGTCTAACCATAGTGCTTTATACCACTAGACTGCTACACTCTCTGCATCATCTAATCAGAAGTAGAGAAGGGCATAAACCCAAGGATGCCTCTTAGGTACTCAAAAGTATCTTTAGGAAAAGGTTTCATAAAGATATCTGCAATTTGATCTTTAGTATTCATGTACTCCAAGTTAGATTTCCTTTTTCATTGCCTTCTCTCTCAAAACATGATACTTAATAAATATATGCTTCATCTTAAAATGCAATACAAAATTCTTAGACATAATCAATATACTTTTGTTATTACAGTAAATGATAATAGGTTCTGTAAAATCAATCCCAATATCCTTCAACATCTTCTTCATCCACATAACTTGATTATAGTTATTTGATACTACAACATACTCTACCTTAGTTGTACTATGAGAAATACAATCCTATGTCTTTCTTAGCCATGAAAACAATATTCCTCCAAGAAAGATTGCTCCACCACTAGTGCTCTTTCTATAATCTAGACTTCCTACCCAATCTACATTAGTATATGTGTACAAAGTGAAATCACTTGATGTGTCATACCAAATCCCATAATCAGATGTTCCTTTCAATTATCTAAATATCCTCTTCACTATTGCATAATGATACTCTTTAGGATCAGCTTGGAATATAGCTACAATCCCAATTGCATTTTTTATAAATGGTTTGGTGTCAGTCAGATATTGCAATCCTCCAATCATAGATCTATACTTCTGCTCAACTATAGGTATTTCATCTTTGTTGGATAACTTATGACCAGTACTTTTTTTCTACTATGTTCTTAGTAAATCAGGTACAACTATCATATGCCACCAACTTAGACTCTATGCATTTAACCCTATCATTAGGACATAGTAGAGATCTTTGATTGTTGTTCACCCAGTCTTTACAAAAACATTGTTATGTTGACATCAATGCTAAACACAGTCATGAATGCAACATGCCAATACTCTCCAATTCTTAGGATACTCCTCCAATGTAGTATCCTTAGCATTCATGCTAATAGGATAGCAACCATAGCTAGTTGCTAATCACATTCAACCAACCATGACACAATATATGTAGATTTATAACCATATACCAGCCTATATAGAAACTCATTGAGTAAAAAATGTACCATCTTCTAACAAGAAACATTAAAAAACATTAGGATATAAGAAAATTAGCAGATCATTATAGAGAAATCCACATGTTACATGAACAATGTTAACTAAAATTTCACTCAAAACTACCAGTCAACATATTAGAGGTGTTTTAATAACTTGAAATGATCCACACACTACAAAAAAACCTATTGCAAAATATCACATGACATATTTCAAATCCTCATGAAAAGATCACATATTGTAGTTAAAAAATAAAGTTTAACAATAGTAGATGACATCAAAAAATGAATAAAGGGACACCATGCAAACCATAACTCATCCTTTTCACAACACCACCAAGTGCTCAACTATGCTAAGTATGATATCCTTTAGCTCCCCAAATAGGAATATCTACAACACCCAAATACCATGGATGAAAGCCCTTGTAAACAAGAGGATAAAACTAAAAAGAATTTGAAAATTAAGAGCATATCAACCATCTCTTAAGAAAAAATTAAAAAGGAGATAAATATACCAAGTACATTAAGAGTACAGAGTAAGAATGCTCCTCCAGGATAGACCAATTAATAATGACTCTTCTCCAAGAGAAATATCCTCTAGGTCCATAATGAACTTGTGTCCATCCACAAGTGTAGGTTCCTTGGTCTTCTTGTTGAAAACTCCAAAGAGAAACTATCTCAACAAGTGCTCTCTAAACCCATGATAAATTCACCCTCCCCCAAGCCTCTTGATTTTAAAGAGCACCTCTATATTCAATCTGGAAATGTAGTTGATGCAAAGATCACTGATAAGACCAATTGTCAAAAATTCCACTACATTTCTACATTACTAGGGTATACAACATGATATCAATCTCCACAAATCAAAACCTCACATACTCTAAGGAGAAAAGCTTGTAAGGAGAACCTGTAGCATGCAAAAACTCTAGTTTGGAATCAAAAGTCTAGCATGGCATGATAACTTACATCTTTACATCTCATGAAGATATATATGTTGTTGCAAAAACTAATGCTAAAATTTCTACATAATCAACATAAGTAAAACGAAGACCAACATATGTGAACAAAATTATAGGAAATTTTGTCTTAACACTTCCCTCCTCTATTATATATATCCTATGGCCTCTTTCTAATTATTCTCTACCATAAGTCTATCCTTTAAAATAATATCTCCATATGAGAAATGGTCACCATGCCCTAATTTAACAAATATTGGGTATGCACAATGCCTAATGAGGCATCCTCAAACAAGTTCTCTATTGTGTCTCAAACCACTATCCACAAAACCCTTTTCTTTCACTAGTACATTATAGGTCAAATTTTGACCTAAATTTTTTACCAACACATGAAGAGACTTATTCAATATATTTTTATTTTTTTAGGCCTAAGTTGGTCAAAATTTTGACCAACTTAGGGTTTCCTAGTTTGGTCAAAATTTAGAACAACTTGGGTTGTATTAACAAAATAGCCAAAAGGTTGTTTTTTAATTTGTTATTTTGCCTTCACGTGTTATTGGAGGTATTGGAGTTGAGGATTACGGGAGCTAAATAATCATATCTCATGGGAGCTGAGGATTGCTAGAGTTGAGGATTTTAGGATTACTATGATTGTGCCTAGAAAGATCATCAAATAATTTGGTGATTAGGATTTGAGATTGTGAGACTATGTGTATCAAATTTTAAGCCAAGAGCATAGATGGGTTCAGTAGCATCGGGATAGTGAGAGTCAAGTTTTCAATGCACAAATTTTCTACCACAAGATACAATGGTAGCACCCCATATAATTTTAGGTAACCCCCACTACTCTGCTTTAGTAGTGTAGTGCCCCTTTGATGATGGAATTATTGTTTGAGAAGGAGTCATTAGAAAAAAATTATCATTAAATGTATGAGAAGCTCAAAGTTTAGAAAGATTTCATCTATGGGTAATGGAGGAAGGATTTCAACCAAATATAGTTTTCTTGTGCTCTTTAAAACCACCTATATATTTGTGGGATTATGATTTGTGTTCAATAACAAATGAGATTGATCTCTTCTTTTTGTAGATTTTTGCTTGTAGAGTAGCAGTCAAGACATAGAATTTTGGTGCAACAGACTTTAAAGATACATATATGTACAAGGAAGCTATTGAGTCTCAAGGATTGTTTGAAGAGGCACACAAAATGCTTGAAACTCTATAAGAGGTGTGAAACTCAAAATTGAAAGAATAGAAAGTGATTTTATCATCTGCACTTGTGATTATAGATTGCTAGAGAGCGGGCATTGAGATTATTTTGAGTTTACTTATCAATGATAAGATCTTGGCAAAAATGAAGTCACTTGAGTACCATGAACAAGGATGTGAACTTCATTCATGTGTGGATTATACTATAATTATCTACCATAGATTCAATCAACATTATCAATATCATAATCATATATGAAAGATTCTTTAAATAAATTAGTTAATGAAACAAATAAAATAAAATTATATTTACTAAAAAAAAAAAATTAATAGCATTTGAATAAATAAGAAAATAAGATTTAAATAAATGAATAACTATATAAAATAATAAATTAATGATATAAATATGATCAAACAATAACTCATTCCTTCATAAATAAATGCATAAAATAATGATAACACGATAAAAATCAAACTTCGGTGACTAGAAGAATAACACTAGCATCTGCTAAAATAACCCCTAAATAGCTAAGATGATTGTGAAGCAATCTCAATTTTTAAAATAAATATATTAGAGATATCCATGTTGGTGATTTCTCTCATAGTAGAATGTAGTAGTTGCTACCAACTAGCCAAAAACACTCGAATCATATTTGATTTTGTCAATGCATATCTTTTACAATCAATTACATGAGCACATTACATCATGGGCCAATAAAAAATTACAATGATTTTTCAGCTAATGAGAAAATGACACTTGGTATAATGTGATTAACTCTGCTTGAATTAGATTTTTCTAATTGGAGAAGACAACTTAGTGCCACCTCATCATTCTTATCCTATAGCTCCATTTGAGAAAATGCATTTTGGATGTTGGTTTGTGCATTGTGGCTATTAAAATTATAAATATTTCTTTGTCAATTGTCAGAAAGTAACTTTAAACATTTCTAACTTTGATTAGCTCTTCTAAAACTATCAACTTCTTGAGGATGAATGTGCTAGCCCATGTTCTGAAATGCCTCATCTTGTGAGTCTTCTCTTTTTGTTGAGATCTTTCTCATGCATTAACTTGAGTTTTCATCTTAAACTTGTATCTCAATCTAATTTTAACTTGATTGTATTAAAAGATGTCTTCATGTGATTGTACCTTATTTGATCTTGAACCTGAGTTGCACTTTGATCATGTATCTTCCTCTCATTTGAACATACTGAAACATGAATCACTCCTCATGTAGCTTGATTTCATTCAAAGTTTTGAACTTGAACTTGTAACATCATCTTCATCTTCCACCTCCCAAACCCTACATCTTTAACCTTGCAAAACAAGGAGGGAAACTAATCGAGTTTATTGAATGATAAACTTTGGATTTTTCTATTAGAGTACATTAAGTTAGTATAAAAATAGGTTTAGGATCATGGATTGATTCAGGTTTTGAAGCAATACTCATTCTTCCTACAAACCTTGAAATGAACTATATACATTGCTAGAATTGATTAATATTCCAAGTGGAGGTTGGTTTCCTTCATTTCTTATAAGTCTTGAGATGTTAAAATTTGGGGATAAGAAAGTCTTTTAGTTCAAAAAAATTATAGATTTAACTCTACGTATCCTTCCCATCAAACATTGAAATAAAATTGTGTTAATCTTAGATTAGTTTTGACAAGGTAGTGACAAAACACTTAGTCATTATTCTAGCAGTATTGCAATGAAAGTTGACTAATCAGAGTAAGCCAATAAATCAATGTGAGATAAGTGATCAAAGCATGTCAAGCATTAGTTACCAGACAATAAATTTTGAGTAACATACATAGTGAGTGTCAAGTCACTCATGAGTTGAGTAAACAGAGTATATTGTGTCATTCCAGAGCTGAGTTACAACATTGAAGATATAGTGGATGTCAAACATCAAACACTTCAAGTGTCAAGTAAACATAAAATCCTATGCAAAACATTTTTGGGCCAACTTAAGGATTGTTTTACAATTCTGGAAGATTTATATAGTTGTATATTACAAATCCCTATGCAATACATGAAATCAATCAAATTGAGGGATGTTCTAAGTATAAAAATAGATGAATCACAATCATTGATTCTAGCCTAATCCTAACCAACTTGTTTTTACTTAAGGAGACAAACCCTAAATAGTTTATAAGTGATGTATGTGCAAAGGAGACATAAGAGAGGTGAATGTTAAGTGTAGAGAGCATTCCTAATGGCTATGGAGGTTGTAATCATGTTATGAATTGCAAAATCTGTTAAAGAGAACAAAGGATATTAGAGAGAGGAAAAAGGAGACATATCTAATCAGAAGGATGAAGTACACACTAGGAAAGAGTAGATCTAACATTTGGCAATAGAGTGCTAATAGAAGGATCAATGCTGAAACATTTTAATAGGTGAATCAGTCCATATCTTCTAACAGAGTAGTCTTAATAGTAATTTGTAAATCCTTTAATAGGGTACTTACTTTATTGTAAGTCAAATTCCTTTAACAAGCAACACTTTTAGTAGGGTGTTGAAATTATTTAACATGGTGAGACCTAATAGTATTTGTAAGCCTTTAATAGGGCAAACCTTTCACAGCGTAGATCATAGTTTATGATCAAAATTATTGTAACCTTAATTGGCTACACTTTATAGCTGTAGTAGTGAAGATTTGTGAGTGTCATCCCCACCCCTATTTTACCTTCTCATTGGAGGGTTTATGGGTAACCAAATATCTTGTGTCATATGTGTTATTTATTTCATGCTATGGATGAACATGTTTAGTTTGCTATTTTAGTTTTTATGCAAATTTTGAGATGAATGTGTAGTGAATGTTTTTATGGTTAAGTTTTTGAAGTATTGATTCACTCCCCCACCCTACCCCCTCAAAGTTTACTTCCCATTTTAATTTCCAACAACTGGTATTAGAGCCTTGTTATGTAGAAAGGAAAGCTTTGTAGCTTTGAGGAAAGATCTTGAAGATGGAAGTCTACAAATTGGGAAAGGTTATTGATAACCAGAGGATTGAAATACAACTTATCCTACATCAGTTGAATGAAGCAAGAGATGAGTTGAATTTCTCATTGAAGAGATGGAAAGAGATGGCTATTCAATAAGATTACACACAATACAAAGAGGTTGACATTGCTGGATTGTTTGAGAATGGAAACTCAAGTGAGTTTGATGTAGTAGTTGTAGATCTAATGGAAAATAATGGTGCCCTAACTAAAGAGGTTACAAATCTTAAGATAGAAGAAGAACTCCAATCAGTATTTTTGTGTAAGGTGAATGAGTAGAAAAAAAAGTTGAGGAAGAAAAAGTCATGATTGAAGATGACAAAAGAACATTAACCAACTGACTAGAAGAGAAGACATCAGAGGTACAAAGGATTACTAACATTGAATTGGATACAATGAATCAATTGATGATTACCAATCATGAATTTAATGCAAAAGATATTTAGATCATAGCACTAAAATTATAGAATGAACAACTGAGGAATGACTTGACAAAAGAAAAGAAATTTGCTAAAAGTTTCAACAAACCTAGTGAAGCTATCAAATACTTTGAGAAACTAATGAGATCTCCTAGATCCAACAATGACACTAGTGGATTAGGATACAATAGTACTAAGGAAGGAGAATCATCTAAAAGTGGTGAACAAAGGAACAACAAAGGTAAGAACTAAAAACCTACTTGTCATAATTTTGGAAAGTTAGGTCATACAACAAATGTTTGTAGGCGTAACAATGAAAATTAGAACCCTAAGCATAAATTTAAGGGTTGCTATTATAACTGTAACAAGTAAGGACATAAGATACATGAATGTAGGACCTAGACTACAAGCACACAAAGATTTGAAGGATATTGCCACAATTGTCAAAAATATGGGCATAAAGCATATGAATGTAGATCTAATGCCAAATGGATACTAAATAAGTAGACAAAGGTACAAAAAAATTGAAACTCCTAAAATTGGGTTTACAATACAAGATATAGTTATCATTATTGTCAAGAGTATGGAAATCTTCGTGAGAATTGCATTAAACACATTTTAGAAGTGATTATAGTAGATGGTTGAGTAATACTACATGCTTTAGTTGGTTTAAGATTGGTCACATCAGCAAAAATTGTGCAACAAGGTCAAAGGCACCAAGCAATGAATTCAATAAAGGTAAAGAGAAGGTTAATGTTGAAAAGGTCAAAATGCAGATGAATATGACATGGAAGAAAAAGGAAGATTGTAGCACATCAACTTTAGATGAGGTCACTTCATCCAGTGAATTAGGTGATAACACACCCCCATCTAGGCAATCAAAAGGCATTTGTGGGACTAATATTTCAATGATATATTTTACATCAATTCCAAGAAGCTAAGCTTTGAAAAGATTATATCTCTATGAGTTGAGATGAAATGTATTGGTTAAAACCTAGAAGAAATCAAGAGTTTTAATAGTTTTCATGTTGTTGTTGATCATGAAAAGTTTCACAATTATTATCGAGTGTGAAAGGAATTTTAGTTGATATCAAGCTATTAAGTATGGTAGTCTTGGCCAAGTTTGCAATTTGAATCAAGTGTAGTGGAAGTCATGTGTAAGCCAAGTGAGTTGGAAACCCTATATTGACTGAGCTTACAACTATATAAGCATTGAGCATTTATTGCTAATTTTTAAAGGGTTATATAGTCATTTCTCAACCCATTTGCATTCACCAATGATTGAAGAGAGCATGAAGAGTATAGAGGTGAATTGTGACAAGAGATTCTTGCATTTGTGAATTGAATTCAACTACAACTCAAAATATTCATCAAATTGAGAAAGTATTTTATTGGTGACGAGTTTCATTGTTTGAATTTTTGCAAACCCTAGGTATCAAATATGGTAGATAGCTCTTATAAAAGTGTTAGGAAAGAGGGAAAGGAAGTTTTGAATGTGTAATTAATTAGTAATGATGTAAAACAACTACCTTTCTAAGTAATATCTAAAATTACATACAATGGAGACCCATTTGGTGTGCTATCAATGATACCACTAAAAGTTTTAATGATTCATGATGTTAGGTATTTCTATACATGCAAAGTTAGAAGCATAAGTGACATGGAGATAAGCAAATTGTATAGTCAAGTTTGTCATGATGTATTTTTAAGGGAATAGAATAAAATCGTAGAAAGGAAAGGGTTGACCCATGCCCTAGATTTTCCTAATGTATTTAAGACTGAATGGATCAAGATTGTGCTTAGTAGAATACATGAAAACCAAATATGGTAGGAAAAAAGACCAATTAAGATCACTAAAAGGATCATTAACCAAGTGATATTGTATCCTACCCTAGATAGACCCAAGAGCATGAGAATTGATGTGAAGGGAGTGATTTAGAACATAGGTGTAGTTTGGAATAATAGAGGAATGTCTATAGATTCTATCTCACACACCCTAATTGTTTTTGCTATGAGAGTGATAGATCAAAAGTTCTTTAAATCTAGAAGATTGAACAATGTATCCTACATGGTTGTAGATTTGGGATACAAAATAGTGAAGAGAAACCACACCGATGACCTTGTCGAGTTGTAACTTTAGAAACTATCTAGAAACTTGCAGGCCATAAGGAAGAATAAAAGTGCATCTAGAAAATTTGGCTCTTTACTAGTTTGTATATTCTTTTATGTGTAGAACATATTTCCTTCATTTAGTAAATTTTCTTGGAAGACCAATAGGTTTATTGTAACTCAAATTGGAGAATTCTTAGAGCAACTTGGGGATAACTTTGAGTATGTGATGACTACTTATTTTGAGGATTTTATGAAATCCATGAAGAAGAGACTAAGGATTCTAGTGTCACTAGTTGAGGAGCATTATAATTATGTTTTCTTCTTAGTTGATTCTGACTATACATATGTGTAGGAAACTATCCCCAGCATTAGATGGCTTAAGCCCTTACCATATGAGATAAATGTTGATGACGCATCTATAGTTATCACAGCTTTATTGGTAGAGGAAATAGATACAAGTAACACCTTATTTGGTAACTATGAGGAAGCCAAGTCAAAATTACAATTGACTTGAAGACAACTTCTATGGTAAGGAAAAAAAATAAACTTGTGAAGAAGCTGAAGGAAAGATTTGGCAAAGGGGGAGATGAAGAAGAAGATGAAGGTGATGAAGAGGAAGAACAAGTCTAAGCCCCCTTGGCAATAACTCAAGGACAAGGAGAAGATGAGGAAACTCATGAAGAAGGTATTGAGGAAGAAGAAGCTAAGGAAACACCTAAGTCTCTAAAAAGAAAAGAAATGCTAAGGAGTCTAAAGTGGAGAAACCCAAGAAGAAGATTATGAAACTTTCACACTAGAAGCTAGCAGTACTTGTTACTAGGTTTAACACAAGGGTGTTGCTGAGTAACCTAAAGGAAAAAGGACCATTTCTTCAGTCGAGCCGAGCTAACCAGTCAATAAGACATGGTAGAGGAGAAAATATGTAGCTCCAGCTGAGTCAGATGAGAAGAAGATGGAATTAGATGACATTAGTCAATTTAAGGTGGTAAACCATAGTCCCTCCTTTGAAAATATAAAATAAAATGTTTATTTGACTAGCTTTGCACACATAGATTTTGATATTATAGGAAAATTTGAACAAAATACTATAGAGGAAGCCATATATGTGATGATTGCTACATTCAAATCAAATCCTATTGAGATTTCCAACTCATTACCTAAGAGTCTATATGACCAAGTTGAGTAGAAATGACAATATAGTCTACAAACAAAGAGACAAATTAAGGAGACAAATTTAGCCCAAGTAATGCCAGAATTAGATAAAAGATAGATTACCAAGGCTATGGAAAAGTTTTTAAAAAAAATTTCCCCCAAATATAGATGTTTTCATATACTAAATAAGCAGATTGAGGATGTGGTAACCAAAAGAACAACTATTTGGAGATCTATTTATAGGTTACCCACTCTTACAATAATAGAGAAAGGTGAGCAAGCATTCTCACCTTGCTCAACTTGTTTAGGTTCTTGCAAGATGAAAAAAATGTACAAGATGTAAAAGTGCCCAGCAATAGTCCTCCACATGTAGACCAGGTGAGTCAGTAGGACTAATACAAATCAAGGATGTTATTTATAATTCTGCTTAGAACATCAATCCTTTGACTAAACATGATTCAAAGAATATATTGAAGAGTTCCACCATGGCAGCATAGTTATGCACAAATCTTGTATTGGCGAGAAAAGATGAAATTGAAAGGGTTGAAATGGCACTAGAAGGGGAGAAGAAAATTGACACATCTAGTGTGCCCCCAGAGGTAAAAGTTACAGAAAAATAGAGTGCAAGTATTGATCAACAAGGTGTTAGTAAAACACTAGTTGCATTACATCTAGTGCCATTCATTTCTCACAAGAAAGCCAGCCTTACAATTAGGAAGGACAGAAATGAAATCAGATTAGTTCAGGAAGCAAGTCCTACACCTACACCATATATACAAATTTAAGAATAGAAAGAGGATAAATAGAATGACAAGCTTGAAGAATTGAAGGTGACTACTACTAGAGGAACAAATTGCTATCTAGACTCTAGTTACCTTACTAGTTTTTGTGACTGCTACCAGTAGTCAAGTTCTTCAAAGGTTGAGCACTCAAGCCACACCATTGTAGATATCTAAACCAAGTGTAGAAACATCAAGGACCTAAGAAGAAATATATTATGGAGGTTTAAGTCTTGATGAGGTAATTAAACTACCCAAGTTTGATCTAACCATAATCACCATTGAGAAGATGAGCATTATGCGGGAAGCTCTACTTAGGAAGAAACACCAAGATTTTCTGAGAAGGGATCATAAGAAAAAGCAAGTTCTTCATGACATCAAATACTTATTACTTGATTCTTTCAGTGTCCTACTTGTAAATATTGTTGACAAGATAAATGATGATGATCTAGAATCTAATACTAAATTGTTAGCATGGTGAGAAAAGAAGTTTCAGATAAAAGATCTTGAAAATATATCTAGTGCTATTGCACTATGATAAGTTTGTTACTAAAATTCTACACATGCTGAATTTTACTCCAAGTAACATTGTAGAAGGAAATATTCATTTTTTTATTCATTTGCATTTCATCATTTTGAAATCATATAAAAAATCATGAGCAAAAGGAGATATAATGTTCATTGTATAAATCATCAACTAATATGTACAATTTTCATTTTTACAAAGTATGAAATGAATGGAAGAATGTTGGAAATGAAATATCTCACACAAGCCATGAGTCTAGCTACTACCTTTCATATATATTAAGAACAAGAAAAACACAACACATGAAGATAGAGTTAGAGCTAACCAGTCATTGTCTTTTTAGTGTTTGACTGGTTATGTGATCTTTGATGTTGCTCCTAGTCCATCTCTTGATCTGAAAACTCTAGGTCTTCATTCTTCTACGTGGGAAAAAGTGGGGTTAGATCTTTACAATCTAAGCAATGACTGATTATCTACAACTATGTACTGAAATCTCTCATATTTCTCTTATTCTGAATACATATAAAAAATAGTACTCTAAGTGCTCAGATGCAAATCATAAAAAGGTAGTTTGTGAGTGTCACAAACCCATGCTTGAACTTCATAAAAAGTCATTTCAAATATTTTGTTGAGAGAGAAAAGAGTGTTGTATTGTATGAAGCAATAAGAATTATGAAGGAGATAAAAGCTGAAAAGTCATGTGCAAGTCAATTCCATAAAAGAAAGCAAGCGGGCATTATGTTAAATGGCATTGAAAGAAGATACTATATTGCTTTAGGTGAACATCCAAATGAAGAGATCATAGAAAACATTATACAAATAGGGGATAGTAAAAAAAAATAAATTAAAAGGCCATCCAAGAATAGGGAGCAATTTCATTTCAATGATAATGACATACATGAGTCGGAGATAACAAAGTATAGGTGAGCATAAATTCAATATTTTAATTCTCTCTTGCACTCAAAGGAGTCAGAGCTTTCTAAACTAAAATAAGAACTTGAGAAGGAAAAGGCAAAATTATGTTCAATACAAGGAAAAGAAACTGCAAAGGTTGCACTTGAAAAATAGATACATTCTGTAAAGGATTCTAAGTTAACTACAACTAATCAAGATCTTTTAGATTTGAAGCAGGTTTGGATAGAATATTGGGGTGAAGGCATAACTGTGGAGATGATGGGTAGGTTTGTATATAATATTGGGGTGAAGGCATAACTTTTGAAAGAAATGGCAAAAAACCAAAATTGCAAGAAACCCCATCTGGGTTTTCACGAAGATACAACTTTCGGAACCTATTTCTTTTAAGGAAAAACCCCATTTCCATAATGGAAAATGCAAATAGTAATGCATCAATGGTAGTCAACATTTAAGAAACCAAAATAATAGCAAAATCCTCAATTTTTAAAGTGATGGTCAACATTTTTTACAACCCAAAAAATGCTACTTATCGCAAAATGACACATTCAATCTTCAGAAAATAAATAGCGTTGTTTATAAAAATCAAGTAGCTGGGATCCTCAAGGTAGATTAATTGGTCATATGTGTGCCTGCTATAGTGGTAGCTTTCTTTAAGCAGAGAGCATGTGTATGAAATTTTACACATATGATTTTATATACAATAATTGGTGGAGAAGCAATTAACTATTCAAGGAAAATAAAGCTCACTTGCAACAAAAGGTTTGGCAAATCCTCAAAGCTCTGAGCTTCAATAAATTTTCCATCGTGACACATTAAATGCAAATATTCATGGTGACTATAAGGAATACCAACATAACCTTAGTTTTTTTTAAGAATGAGAAAATGATCTCATGGCAAAACCCTCAGAAAATGTAACAATGACAGTGGGAGAAAATGATGGAACTTACCTCCAGGTTCAAAACTAGTGAATCTTCGAAAAACTAGTAAGTCTTTCTCATGGCAGCAGGCAAAGACCAAAGAAACCCTTGTTTTTCCTTTTCATCAAATGTAAATGTGAAAATGAAAGTTTTTTTACGGATTTCAAACCATATATTCTGCCCAAAATTCCTTTCAATAATTTTTTGAAGTTTGTGGGCATATAGATGGGATTTTTATCCCTTTCCAAATATTTGTTTTGTATTGAATACATAGAAGGGTGGTTATGTTTATGCCTTAGGTTCTTTTAGGGGTCTTATTTATTTGTTTCTTTTTACATAAATTCATTATTGTAAAAAAGAATATTTAAATGATGAAGTTATGAGTTATTTAATATTTTTCCGTCTTTAATGCAAAAAGGAAATGAGTCATTATATTCATATGTCATGGTCTTTACGTGATGAATCAATTGGGAACATATGGAGAGAATATAGAGTTTGGGGGTTGAAATTGATTTTACCCTAGCAGTTAAAAGGTCTTTATGACCAGCTGGAGTGTTTTGGAGTGATTTCTAATGAGTCATAAGGGTAGTTATGGGTTAATGAAGTCTAATGAGTAATAAGACTTCATTTTTAGAAGTTTCTAAGCCTTCATTTTTGGGCTATCTTTCTGCATTCGACCCAAGAGTTGGGCATTGTATTTAGTGAGTTTTTTTAACTAATTTGATGAGAGTTCTAATTATGCAAAGGAGTTTTTGTGACTATTTTCTAAGTCCTTAACTTTATTTGTAGAAATTTGTAATTCATTTTGGAAGTTCAATATAGATAACAATAGTTGTGTTTATGCTAATTTGTGTCAATTTTTGGACCTTCTTTCTTTCTAAAATTCTATGTGTAATGATAGAATGATTTGATAAAACAATTTGTGAACTATTCATGTTCCTCATTATTTTGTCTCATTTCAACACCTAGTTGTAGAAAAGTAAGTCTATTTGCAGGTTGTAATCTGTATTTTTAAAAGGTGAAATTGTTCATTATTGCTTCTGGATTAGATTGTGTTATAACTTTTACCATCAACGTTTTGAATCACACTATGTGAGTCATCATCAGGATGAGCTCTCTCTCTCTCTCTCTCCCTCCCTCCCCTATTTCTTTGTAGTCTATCCTAATCTATAACTCACTTTTTTACAACTCTTACTCTCTCATCCTGATGATGAATCACGTAGTGTGATTCAAAATGTTGATGGTAAAAATTCCAACACAATCTAATCTAGAAGCAATAATGAAAAAATCTAATGGGTTGTGAAAATCTGATCTCTCTAAGGTGAAATTGGTAAGAGAGAAGCATTTGTATTCCTCCTTTTGCTAATTCATTCCTCAAACCTTATTACAAATTACTTATGCAAGTCTTTATAGAAAAAAGCGTTTCGTTTGTACTTCAAATAGTTGAATAATCCTTCTCTGTCAGTTGTGTTTAAACTTTCATATCTCTTTTGGTGTATCACCCATTTGTTAGTTTAACCGTAGGTTTTAGGTTTATTTCTAGTAATATCTCTCATTTTTCCCTACAAGTTTAAATTAAGTTCAATGGAGATTTCACTAAATATTTTATAAGAACCAGCCTAGAACCCAGAGGTCTCACCTCATTTTCATGTCCCATGTAGTGAAGTGATTCCCATGTTAGGTTAGAATTACTAAACTTTTTTAGTTTAGTTCTAGGTGCAAATTCTGATACTTAACAAAGTTGAGATGGAAACCAAGATAGAGAATGTGAAGAAGGTGTTGGAGAAAATTTTTTCTCTTTACACCAAGTTGCATAATGTGAATCTTTTCATACAAGAAGCTGAGAGGCATGTTGGCCAACTAGAGGGAGATCTAAAGACTATAGGTAATACCTTACAACTATCTCTTGGTCATATTCAATCACATTTTCAAAGACTATTATTCACTCAAGGTAGGCTTGCCTAGCTAAAAGCACAAGATGCTAACATTCAAGCTACCTTGATTAGTATCCAATCCATGTTGAACCCATGCATGGAAGTATTACACAAGGAACTAGCCTTTTTTGAAACATTGATGAAGAAAGATTCTCATCTTTCCACTCATGATGGCTTAGTTATATTAACCTTGTTGTTGAGCTAGACATATAGTATCAATCTCTATAGGTAGTGTGTAACAATTGGGATGCATCCTTAAAAGTCATAATGGAGGTCCATAAAACATTTTTGGACAAACACACTCTCAGTGTACCACCCATGACATAAGTTTCTAAAAAAGGGTGAATGAAGATCATAAAGAGGACTGTGAATGGGAAATGACAATGGAGAACACAGTTTTGAGAAAGAAACAAGGGGCAGCAATAGTACAACATATTTACTCATAAGGAGTTATCAAAATTTAGACACACCAAGGAACATTCAACTCGTAGTGAGTTATGGAATTTTGGAGAGGTGTGACTGTTAAGTCATCAGTTTTGCAAAATTTTGAAATTATGTATGGAAACTGAGTAATGTATATATATTTTCTGATTTATGCTCATAATAAGGGATTCTATATGCATGACAACGTGTTTTTTCCACTCATGTCAAAGGGGGAGATTGTTAATCCAAGATTGGTTTTGACAAGGAAGTAACAAAACATTAGTCATTATTCTATCAGTATTATAGTGCAAGCTGAGTGATCAGAGCAAGCCAAGCAATTAGTGCAAGCTAAGTGATCAAAGCATGTCAAGCATTAGTTGTTAGATAATACATGCCGAGTAATATACATAGTGAATGTCGAGTCACTCATGAGGCAATTAAATAGAGTATGCCAAGTCATTCAAGAGCCAAGTTACAACATTTAAGATATAGTGGATGTTGAGCATAAGAGGCTTCAAGTGTCGAGTAAATAGCTTTGGACATAGTTTTTTGTAATGGAACAAACTCCTATGTAAACCATTTTTGAGCCAACTTAAGGATTTTTTTATGATTCTAGAAGATTTATACATTTGTATATCATGAATCTCTATGCAGTACATGCAACCAATTAAATTGAGGGATGTTCTAAGTGGCAAAAAGGATGAATCACAATCGTTGATTCTAACCTAACCCTAGCCAAATTGTGTTTACTTAAGGAGACAGCCCTAAATAGTTTGTAAGTGATGTATTCATGAAGGAGATGCAATAGAGGTGAATACTAAGTGTAGAGAGCATTCGTAATGGCTATTGAGGTTGTGATCATGTTATGAATTGCATAATTGGTTAGAAAGAACAAAGGAAATTAGAGAGAGGACAAAGGAGACATATATGATTAGAAGGATCAAGTGCACACCAGGAAAGAGAAGATTTGATGTCTAGCAATAGAGTGCTAGTTGAAGTATCAATTTTGAAACATTTTAACAGGAAAATCAATCCAAATCTCATAACATAGTAGTCTTAATAGGTTTTTTTTTATATCCTTTAGTAGTGTGCTTACTTTATTGTAATTTAAAGTCCTTTAACTAGACACACTTTTATCAAGGTGTTGAAATACTTTAATAGGGTGAGACCTAACAATCTTCGTAAGCCTTTAACAAGGAAAACCTTCATAGGGTAGATCATAGTTTATGATCAAACTTATTGTAACCTACTACACTTTATAGTTGCAATAGTGAAGATTTGTGGGTGTCATCCCCACCCCAGTTTTACCTTCTCATTGGAGGGTTTCTAGATAATCAAATATCTTGTGTCACATGTGTTATTTGTTTCATTCTATGGATGAACATGTTTGGTTTGCTATTTTAGTTTCCATGCAAATTGTGAGATGGATGTGTGGTGAATTATTTTATGGTTAAAGTTTTGAAGTACGGATTCCCCCACCCCCCCTCTCTTAGAGTTTACTTCCCATTGGAATTTCCAACGATTTGTTTATATTCAATCATATTTTAGTTTCCTTAAGATTTCCACCTCCCTCCAATGATCATCCACAAATTCAAAGTGCAATATGTTGTAAATTAATCATAAATATGTTGTACTAGAGAGTACATCACTGGTAATCCTGGGATAACTTGCTTATTTATAGTTGTTTATTTTAGGGTTGGAGGGTTGAGTTGATCAAAATAGTCCAAAAAAGAACTTTAAAAAGAAGGAGTTTAAAGTCCATCAAATTCTACCTGGATTCTGCTGTTGATGTCAAAATTTCATAATCCCAAAATTTTAAAACTCCAAAAAATATTTTTCATACATACCCTTAGTGTACATTTTTTCATACTTATATTTCAAAAAATCCAAAAAAAAAAAAAAACAATTTTCATTTTGCATGCATCCCTCATACTTAGGTGCATTGGTATACATCCTTAAACATCATGCAAATTTTCACAAGATCACAAACTTCCACAAGGCAACAAGGTCCATACCAAATTATGTACATTTTAAGTGACAAGTACCCACAAACATTCTTTGAACCAATACAAAACATCATGGAAACTTCACAAACATCTTTTGATTCAACACAAGGATTTGACCCAAACATGACATACACTTAAAATGGCATTAACTCTATTGATCAAACACAAATGACAATCTCAACAACTTATGATCAATCACTTGAATCTCAAATACTCCTTATTGAAAGGTTACAAAATAAATTGGATAAAGAAGCCAATAAGGTTCATTAGAAAATGGAATCCATTATAAAATGAGATTACGACATTGTAAAACAAGGTTGCAACATAGCTAAACTTTATAAGTGTCCATTACAAAATTTTCCTAAAGGTCATGTAAAATATCTCATGGATAGATCAAAAATACCAAAACTTATTGTACAACTTGTAGAGTCAAAGGAAAAACTCATCCAAATACATCTAAATGAAGACCTTAAATATGATCAATCCAATCTTATTGAATTTGAATCAAGTGAACCTCAAGAAATGTCACAACCTTTGGTCCCAGTAATTAAATCACAATTAACTTGGCCTTCAAAAAAAATTCAAGATTATCAAGGTCACATATAATGGAATTTAATGTTACAAAATTACCACTAATTGATTAGCTTTCATCACTATGTCATCCTAAAAGCAAATATAACTAAAAAATTACTGTAGAGCCAACTTTCTCATAAAATCTAGGGGCACTCTAGGGTTGGCTTTAGTTATAAGGATTTATTACTATATTAATTTTCACCAAAAAGGAAAGGTTATAGTGATATGAATGTAGGATTTAGTGAGAAGCAACATTGGCAAATCTTTGAAATTTGATTTCAACCTAGAGAGGCATAGTTTCAATAACTATCCAGGAGAATTTATCATAGATGTGAACGAGAGTAAGAATCAAAAAGTTCAAATTGTGTAGTAGTACTTGAGGAGCTAAGAGATAAAACTCTTTGATTATAAATTTGGGCTAACATGTTTTCCTTGAGTGAGCTCAAGCACTCCTTGTGGCCACAATGATTCGTAGAAGGCCACTATGTTGTAACAAGATATCCTATGGACCACGTTGACTATAAACTTACTGTAGATGAATAATTAAATACCAAGGTGATGAGCTTGGTGATTAAATATTATATAATGAGCATTGTATATTGTACAATTCACAAAGAGTATTGTAAGCAGATAACTTTCCATAGATTATAATATGGGTGAATTTGAGTGATGTGACCAAATTTTTCTTTCAAAACCATATGTACAGATATAAACATTAAGTACATGTCCAATATTTTGTAGATATACACATTAATTAGACAAAAATTTTCTTTCAAAACCATATGTGCAGACATAAACATTAAGTAAAACATGTCCAATATTTTTTCAAATATACACATTAATTACACCAAATTTTTCTTTCAAAACCATATGTGAAGATATAAACATTAAGTACAACATGTCCAATAATTATGTAGATATATTTTCCTACAAAGAAAGACCACACTTGGAAATATGAACCCAGAACAAAATAATGAGGCAATTGCTATATTGTTGTCTCAGTCCTAAAGAAAAGTTGATAAATGTAATTGTCCTTGCACAAAGTGTGAGGGCTTAAAGAATCAAATAATTCTAATCATAATAGCCTAGAGTAATTGTAGGCAACATGATCACATTGAAAAGAACCACAATTTTTGTCAATTGGTGAATATAAATTTCCAACTAGAGGAAAATGGAGGTGTGAATATCCAAGCTAAGGATAAAACTTCCATTGAAGAAGATGATAATGTGCCAGAGGACATGATTGAAGAAGATGGCATTGGCACAGTTGATAAAGGTGCTCACAATGATGGTACTAACACATCTGATAATGATGATGAAGATTGTCTTGATATACCTATACTTGAGAAGGCATACAAGCCCCTATACAAAGGCTCCCAAATAACTCTTCTCTCTGCTATAGTTTTGTTGATGAACTTGAAGGTTATGAATGATTTATCCAATGTAGCAATGTCATGTATACTAAAGTATGCCATTTTTTTCATCTTCAATGTTAGCATAACAATTCATATTTTTTATTGTAGGTTGATACATGAGTTTTGGTTATCACCATCAAATATTCTGCCTCATTTATACTGAGAATTATCTACTATTATGAATCAAATTGGAATGATGTATCAGACAATACATGCATGTCCCAATTATCACATTTTGTGTGCTAAAATGTTGACATACTTCTATAAGTCATAATATCTAAGATTTCTCAAGAATGAGATCTCAAATGGTGACTCATAGCTTTGTATTCATGGAATGAAAGGGTTTGTAATGGAGGCTCTCAATTTGACCTAGTTTGTGCCCTTGCAAGTACATCATAAAATGAGATATTCAAAGAGGAAAAGCAAGAGTGCTAGTCTCCATGATCATCAAATATGCATGCAAATGAACACGCAAGCTAAGATAAATGATAACAATGCAAAGCAATGTAAGAAAGGAAATCTAATCTATGAAAGGAAATAAGAATGCAAGATAAATCTATGAAAGAAAGTATGACTCTAAACTAATATGAGAATGCAAAGATGAAGCATGATGATGGAATCCATGGGTGCATGAGAGAAGAAGACAAGAAGAGAGAAGTTGCAATGAAGCTCCAATGTCCAAACCCTAATGCTCAAACTCCTTCACCAAAATTTCTCTCCAAACTTATAACATAACAATACTATAGCAACTAACATCTATTTAAATGAGAAAGAGAGGGATTTTTATAAAGGAAATTGTGGAGAAGAATGCACCCTCAAAAGAAATGTGAGATAAATCCCTAAAAAGATACCACTTAGAGATATGTGCAAAAAGAGAATCTTTATAAGATCTTATTTGATTTATTTCCTTTTTTATCAAAAAGAGAGCTTTAAGTGGGGATTTATTTAATTAAAAGAGGGATTTTCTTTTAATTAAATAGATAAGATTATTTAATTAAAAGAGAGATTTTAATTAAATAAGATAAAACTATTTAATTAAAAGATAGATTTTCTTTTAATTAAATAATTTTATCTTATTTATTTAAAAGGATTTTTTCTTTTAATTAAATAAGATACGATTATTTAATAAAAAGAAATATTTTAATTAAATAAGATAAAACTATTTAATTAAAAGAGAGATTTTATTTTAATTAAATAAGATTATTTTTTATTTAAAAGGATGTTTTCTTTTAATTAAATAAGATTATTTTGTTTATTTAAAATGGATATTTTCTTTTAATTAAATAAGATTATTGATAAAATGATCAAACCTTAAGAAATATTGAATAATTAAATTAGTTGTAATTTGATCAAGGAAAATGATTTAAATTGATTCAATAAAATATTGTGATGCATTGATTTAAGAAATTGATAAATTGAAGAATGGGGACCATAGTCTAGGCAACCATTTTAGGGTGCATACAAATTCTATATCATAAACAACATGAATTTGCAAAAAAATGTCCTGATTGTCATAGTAGTAGATATTGGTCAAATCAAATAACAAAAAAGGTGTTTCACAAGGTTCTTTGGTGCATTTTCATTATTACATGTCTTGAATGATTATTCAAGTGCACTAGCTTGGCACAATTTATGGATTAGCATGCACACAATAGAAGTCAAGATGACATTATGTGAATTCCTATGGATGGTTCTACATTTAAAGAGATAGAAAAAAATGGCCACACTTTAAAGAAGAACCTCATAATCTCAAGCTTGCATTGGCAGTGGACAGTGTCAATCCATTTGGAGATATGAGATATGTTTACTTAATGTGGCTTATTTTTATTATTAACAATAACATTCCACCTTGGATGTCCATAAAGAGGAAGCACATAATATTGTCAATGATTGTACTAGGTATTTTTTTATTTAATAGTTATCTAAATTAATTTATAAATAGTACATCAAAATGGTCATAATATTCATAATATTTATGTATTATTTCTATTCATTCAATTACTAGGTAAGTACCAAGTTAAAGATATGAATGTGTATATTGAGCCCCTTATTGACAAGTTGTTGAAGTTATGAAATGGGGTCACTATGTATGGCATATCTAGGCCAATAGGATAAAGACAATTTCAATTCTATGCAATGCTTGTATGGACAATACATGATGCCCCTGGGCTAACTTAGTTTTGTGGTATGTTATGTTGTTAAAGTCATATTTTTTAGTGATTACACATTACTTTTGTATGTTTAAGTTATGCATGATAATTGTACATGATCCAATTATACAGGATCTTTTAGGTCTTCAGACAAAGAAAAAATTTGCATGTCTAGTTTGTGGTCCAAAGATGAAATCTCATCATTCAAGAAGTTTAGGAAAGTAGGTGTTTGATGAGTTTAGGCACTTCTTTCATAATAATAATAAGTATCAAACTAATAAAAAACATCTTTTTTAATGGGAAAGAAGAGACAATATCAAAGCCATGAAAATTGACACCTCATCTGTGGAAGTTGGAATATGATGGACTAAATCATTGAGGTAATGTCTAGTTTGTGGTTTGAACTTTGAAATATATATTTTCATATTGTCTTTTATTTGGTAATGATGTAATTGATGCTCATGAAGGTCATTAAGGCATCAATGACCAACTTCCTAGAGGAATAAAAAGGTATCCTACTCAATTTAGTAGGTTACTGTACTACAAGGACCTCTCAATCATGTATTTGTTTGATGCTATCCATAATGGAAAGAATGTAACAAAGACACTATGAAAAAAATTGGATGGAAGGCCTAATAGAGAAATAATTGTCAAAATTTGTAATGGCATTCATGAATCCAATCATGCACTAAAAAATATTATTGAATCAAACCTCAATGGAGACCACATAAATACGAGTTCCCTTCCTTGGTTAATAAATAGAGTAGAAAAGTGATGCATTAAAAGAAGTCATTAAAAAAAAAAAAAAATCTCACAAGATTTTTTGCAAATATAAGTAATCTTGTATAAAAGAAAGGTGATTTTGGGACAAGGTTGAAAACACATGATTGGCATACCTTTGTCAAAGTAAGTCATGTTTTCTATTTATAGTATATTTGGAAAATTGCATGTACTACCTACTATATTACTTCATACTATATTGAAAAGATCATTTTTTAATGATTGTAGTATGTCCTACCTCTATCCCTCCAATTTGACAATAGTATTAAACAAGTTATATATGATCTTGTAAAATACATGAGGTTAGAAGTGTTATTTCTTATATTTTTTGTACATATATTATATTTATGACTTGCTTTAC
This sequence comes from Cupressus sempervirens, assembly GCA_028749045.1. Lineage (NCBI taxonomy): Eukaryota > Viridiplantae > Streptophyta > Pinopsida > Cupressales > Cupressaceae > Cupressus > Cupressus sempervirens. The sequence continues at coordinate 271,430,225 of CM053784.1, read as the reverse complement.
TTTTATATAATTTATTGTATATTTTTATCTGAAATCTCATTTATATATTATTGCATGTTGAATCCCTTTTAAGTGGTTATCATCTAAAAAAATTGATAAAAAAGGATATAAACTATTGGAAGAGAAAATCTGCATAGCTTATGTGTGAAATGAAAAAGTGTCTACCTTCAACTTTTTTTAATGTTTAAGAACACTATCTCATACATCAAATTGAGGAGATTGAATTATCTGAATTTGTAAAAACTAGGTCAATGTGGATGGTTGAGAGGCACTTGAAATTTATGAAAGGCTTGGTTCGAAAAAGAGCACATCTTGAGGGTTTTATATTATTGGGATATATGGTATTCTAGATCATGGTGTACATTAGTGAATATCTTCCCAAGTTTGCATCAAAGTTCTATGTAGATAATATTGGGATCCCAACTCCATTAACACATTCAAAAGGGGGTACTTGATGGGAAAAGGTAGATTGAGGAAAGTGAGAGGTAATTTCAAGATGTTATTATAGTCAATGAATTCTTATCCATCATCAATATAAGTTATTTCTAACTAGTCTAGTTGTTTTCATTATAGTTGGTCATGAGTGAGATGCACTACATTTTTATATTGTAAACAATCTTGATTAAGTGATGGTATAGATTTAACAATCTCAAGAAAATGGTCGCTCATTAACAAGAGACAGTGTTGCATCATTGGTTAAAGAAGCTCATCATAATAAAGATCTCAATGTCACATGCCAATGGTACTTGATCTAGCATATGGTTGAAGAGATAGAAATATATGTAGAAGATTACTAATCATGACCCATAAGTTTAATATCAACTCAAAGATCAATGCAAATAATCTTGACATGTTTGAATAATATTATATTAAACACCACAAAGCTATGTACTACCATAGCCATAAATTTTTCATAAAAAAGTTAAACAAAATAAAGAAAACTTGTGATTTTGGGATAAGTGTAGTCTTCAGGGTCACTAATATTTCATCTAGAAATGGCATGCATATTCAACAATTTGAAAATCAATACTATGAAATTTTGGATGATATACTTTAGTGTGACTTTAATTCATTCAAATTAGTTCTATTTAGTGTCAAATGGTACAAGTTATGATTGAATCAAAATTATCCTTATAGGACTATTATTGAACATGATAGTGGATTTACAATTATTAATACAAGGTTATTTGAGCCAGTTAGAAATGAACCCTATGTTCTTCCAAGTCAATGTGAGCAAGTGTTTTACTTTAGCATTCCACATAAATAGGGTTGGTCATTTTTTGTTAGACATGATCCAAGAAGAAGGTCATTAAAGTATAATGTGATAGAAGAAGAAGATACTGAAGAATCAGAAGACAAAGTAAATGATGATCATGAATGATTGTTACACAATAATGAAGAAGAATAATATGATGATGGTTTTGGTGATTCTGATGATGATGGTGATCGTGATCATGATGATGATGGTGATCATGATTATGATGATGATGGTGATCGTGATCATAATCATGATGATGAAGATGGTGATGATCAAGGCAATAATGGGAGGGGCAAATCAGGAACCAATAATATCTTAACTCACTTCACCAATTAGTCCTTCATATATTATTCTAATCTAATTGTATGCATGAAAGAATAAAAGAATAAAACATTGACAACACTTTGACACAAGATATAGTGACCCAAAAACCTTCCAAATAGAAAGTAAAATTGGGGTGGGGATGATACCCACAAGCTTTAGTACTATAGTATAATGTTGGCCTATTAAGGCTTACTATTAACTATATAATAAGCTTGGTAGCTACTAATCATCTAAATGTGTGTGTGTGTGTGCGCGCGCGCGCGTGCGTGTGCACGTGTGTGTCACTAATAAACAAACTTGACTATAATGTCAATAATCTCCTCCTTTGGCATATGTGACAAAAAAAATTATCATTCAAAACTAAATTCTCAAAAAATTCAAAACAATCTTTATTCTCCATCCTATGTCTTCAACTCGGTAACATACTGTGTTTTTGAAATTTTTCAAAATTTCTTTTGTAAGAGATGTTTATCTGAATATTTATACATGTATATGTATAATATTATGATGCTCCCCCATACATATATATTCTATACACATCTTCTCATATTCTGCCCTTTTATTGTATCATCACATATTCTTACATATTCTCCTCCTTTATATATCACAACTTATATTACATCTTCTCCCCCTTTTTGACATAAATGCCAAAGGTGTATGCTACACGGTAATGCCAAAATGTGACAAGAAATTAGAATGTACCTTTAGAATAAATGGCATTGTCTTGTCCCAATTTACTTGCAACACCTTGCTTGCATGCAATGCAATCTAAACTTCTGTTGATAATTCCATCATGTGATCAGCTATGGAGAAGTTGTTATCATGGATGAGAGTTTTAGCATGTGCAATATGTTTCTACAATTCATCCATGTTTGAAAGAATCATGCCTTGTATATTCACAAGTGTAGCCCTTATCTTGGCTTCTTCCCTTAGTAATTCTACTTGCATATCAATCAAAAATCTGATCTCTGTGTAATGAGCAAAATTGTAGCTCGGGTCAAGTGATAGTTGATGTGCACTTTCCTTTAGATCTTCATCTATCTTGGAGAGTTTACCTTTGATTTCTTGAGTAAATATGGATGTATCACATAGCTTACTAGATAGAGAAGTGACATTATTGGCAAAGGTTTCCAATGAGCCTAGAATAGTAGACAAGTCTGCTTAAAATATTGCAATCTTTTGTACAACTAGCTCCAATATTTTATTTTCAAATTTATTCTTTTCTCTTTGCAAAAATTGCTCTTGACCATTCAAATATTCATTGAATTTCTAAACCATTATTGCTAATTGAGCCAAAATAGGTTGAGAAGTATCAACCTTAGTGCTAAGTGCATCTGCAAGAATGTTCTTTGCATCTTCTAGCACTTGAAATTCTCTATTTCTTTCCTCTCTAAGCCTCTATTGATTATCTTTCTTCTCCAATAGCTTTCTTACTATATGCATTTGATTAGGATTCAGAGTAGATATGTCCCAATTTGGAATAACTATAACTTCATCAAGATCAATGTCTTCTTCCTTATCTTTTCCTTTGCTAGAAACTTTTGTACTTGGTTGAGGCTTGCTCTCAACTATCTTTATACTTATTAATTGCATACTTGGAATAGTAACAATAGTGGAAATGGAAGGACTAGAAACAAAAGTAGATATTTTACTGATTGATAGAATACCTTGTTGCTAAGTAACCACAATTGATGAAGGAGGAAGCACTGACCACTTAGTAGATGAAGCATTGGTCACTTTAGTCAATGAAGTACTGAGATGAATAGGTGTAGAGATTGGTTGACTTCTTGGCTTAGTAGTGTTTGTCACAACTAACTCGACAGTAGCTTTCTCTGAGCTTAATGGCATTAAAGCTTTTCTCGGAGAGTGAGGAAGTGAGGCTATAATTTTTGTTGCAATCATTTTAGGATCTATTTCCTCAATGCTCTAAATCTTAGGGAGATTCTCCTCAATGGCTTCCTATTCTTTTTCCTCATCATCTATATTATCATAATTTGTTTCTTCTTTGTCATTATTTTCCTCTTCCTTATCAATTTCACCATCATCATCTTTATCACTAAAATTAACAATAAAATCACTCTAGTTATGAAGATTATAGATATTTTTCCATGTATTGGTTGCATTCCTCACCACATGTTCAATTTCATTGATTAATATTAAGAAAGTGTTAAATTTCAAAGTAATTTTTAGTTTATTCTCCTTGATAAACTCTTTTACTTCTTTGTCATTGAGACTCGGCATGAGTTGCCTCAGAGTCTGCTCATATATATATTTTTTAGTTTGGTTGGCATGTTCCCATTTTGGCTTGATTTTATCCATTAGTTCATTAGGAATCTATTTTGCAAGTTGGTCTAGCTAATATTTCCATTTACCTAGTTTAGACATAACCATATCTTTGACGTGTTGTCTTTCCTCTGCATTTCTAGTTTCATACTTCAATGATCTGAAATTTGTCATGCCAGCTCCAAAATCAATTTCTTGTAGTTTCTCTCAAAAGGTGAGTGGAGGCTTTCTAAAAATCACATCCTTTGCTTCTTCACCCAATTTCAATTTCTTTCTAGATGTTCTTCTTGTAAACACTATAGTAGATGACTTGGTAGGCTAGGTTATAATAACCTTACCTTTCTTCTTGATTGGCTCTTCTTCTTCTAATTTTTCTTCATCTGCCTCATCTTCTACATCATCTTCAATTATATCATCTCCTTTACCTTCTATCGAAGGAGAGTAGAACTAGTTTGTCTTGGTTTAGTTATCCTCTTCTTTCTTTTATTGATCGCCGAGGAAGCTTTATTTATAGTTCTAATTTTGGCCTTGGCTTAATCATATGTACCAAAATATGTGGCCTTAGGATCCATAGGTTCATTCAAAAATGCTTTAATAATGTCCTTGGTTTCATCATTATTAACCTCATATCCTAGTGGCTTGATCCATGCCACTATAGCTCTGACTACTTGTATATACACTTTGTCACAATCAACCACAAAAAAATATCATCCTTGTAATCTTCTACAAGTTTCTTTGGAATTTTGAATTTGTTATTCATCTTTTCTTTGAAAGAATCAAAATAGTTATCCATTATATTGACATAATTTTCTCCCATTTCTACTATGTACTCATTGATTTGATTTTGAGGGGAAAATTTTTTGTACAAAGAAGAATAAACAAGATAAAAGTGATCTAAACTTACACAAATTATTCTTTGATGGCCTAATGCTCTCCATATTTTGGCTAAATTGGTTTGACATCAACTTAGCAAGGTCAAAGGACATGTTGTTCTTCACCACCTTCAGAGTGAGATCCACTACTTCACATGATATGTTGTTGAGTCAATTGGAGCTATATATTTTGTCCACAATTACATGAATTCAAAACTTTAGGTCCATGTCAGCTATATAGCTAATCTTCATTCCTCTTCCATCCCATTTAGCAAATGCTTTTTTCTCCAATTCTACCCGACTTAGGGTTTTGGGGGTGTTTTTCTTTTTCGACATTGGGAGCCCTATGATTTGATGAATCATTTTCTTTATTATCAAGATAAGCTACTTCAACCACAACTACCCATTGTGTACATGGCTAAGGATAAACCTTATCTAATTTATCGAAAAGTTATAGGGCATGTGAAGAATGTGGGTTAAACCCTTGGTTTCCAAGTGTTGATGCTCTAGTTTTAACACATCATTCACAAACAGTAGTTTCATCCATTTCTGGTATTCCTATATCTTGAATTGTACAACAAAAATGTGAGCAGATATCATTAACCAAAAGTACCTTAGATGGAATCTATGATTGAGCTCCAAGAGGATCAAGTGTTTTTGCAATTGCCAAAATCAATTTGAAGTCAGATGCTTTCCAATCAACTCTGTAGACTAACATCTCGGACCCCTTCTTGAATTTTCTACTGGAGGATGCCATCACTCAGTGGGGTTTTAGAAAACATAGAAAACTTCAACAATAAATTGCATAGGTCACTTGGATGCACTAAAATCACTCTTTACATATAGCTCTTGAAAATTCATGGTGACAAATAAATTTGATTTCACCCCTTTTAATAAATTTCACTTTCCCATTTCCATAAATGCATGGTATGTTCGCTTACTTGATGACAAAATTTCTTCCACTCAGTTTGAATTAATTGCTCAGCAGAGTCACTCATGACTCATTCTCCACATAACAACTTACTTACTCTTGACCTTGCTTGGCAGGGTCTTGCAACCCGACCTAGCTCAATAAGGTCCAAAACCTCTTTAGATGCTTAGTAATCCCTTTACATCTTGAATGTTGATATGGATCTTTCCTTCTAGATGACTAGAACTGATGTAAGGTATCTAGTTTAGAATCTTAGTTCTAGTTATCCTTGTGAGAGGTCAAGTAGAAATTTTTGAGTCACCCAATTCTTGAGTGACATGTTCTTCATTACGTGGACTTGCATTCTTAGGAGATTTTAGAATCCATTGTTGTCTCATCTGCTTTCTGATGTTTTCAGCCTTGGCTTTCTTTTCATCTTCAATTCTTCCAATGTTCATATAGTTCTTGGTAAGGTGCCCAAGTTTTGTATAGATAAAACATCTTCTAGTGGTGTCTCTTGTCCTCATTTGATGTTTTACACAATTTATTCCAATGCATCCAAATTCTCCACAGTAGTGACATCTGCACCAAGTGTTGTAGTCCCAACCAAATATATCTTTTAAATTTGTTCTGTTGGATTCAATATCTTAGTTTTTCATTCAGAAGATTTTTACCCATGTTTCTTACATTTATGACATTTGACTTCAAATTTAGGTTTCTCTTTGCATTCATTAGCTCTATGACCATGTTGATTACAATTATAACATTTTCCATATAATTTAGCTTTACCATTACTCCAAAATTTGTTTAATGTATGACCTAACTTACCATAGTAATTGCAAGTAGGTCTTTAATTCTTTTGAGCTCCTTTCTTGGATGATTCACCTTCTTCTGTATATCTAATTTTGGCTTTTCTTTTCTATCTATATTGATTTTATTCATTCAATTGATTCATGTCTACTTGATATTTCATCATCCTCTCATTAGTTTTCTTTTCAGTGTTTAGATCATTTTGTAATCTTTCATTCTCTAATCTTAGATCAATGATTTCTTCATTTGCATTAGTAAATTGATCAATGAAGTTTTCCTGTTGAAGGGATATATGTTGAATTTCATTGTTCTTTCCTTCTATCTCTTCTTTTGTCTTGTTTTTCTCTTCCATGACTTCACACAATCTTACTAATTAAATTTCTTGTTCTCTTTTCAGCTTTCTAACTCCTTCTTGAAGGTTACTATTCTTTTATAATAGTTCTCTGATTACTTCATTGGATTCATCTGAATTACTTTTTGAATGGATATCATCAATTCTTTCTTCAATGTAGAGTTTTGCATTCATCTATACTACAAGATATTTTCTTTATTTTAGAGATTAGAAGAGTTTCTCCTTTGCTTTCTTAAGTTTCCTAATAGCCAATTCCAAATCTATCTTTTCATTGTCAATAGCCTTATTAATTCTAAATACCTCCATTGCCTTTGATCTTTGCTCAAGCTATTAAACTTCTTCTTTGAGAACCACAAAGCTCTGATACCAATTGTTAGAAATATAAGATAGGCTAAGTTACTAAGATGGGAGGGGTGAACTAGTAACCAATAAAACTTAATCTTAATTCACCAATTAATCCTTTATATGTATTATGATCTAATTTCATGCATAGAAAATTGAAAGCATTAAAATATTCATACACTTTGACACAGAATATGGTGACCCAAAAACCTTTCAAATAAAAAGTAAAACTAGGGTGGAGATGATATCCACAAGCTTTAGTACTACAGTATAAATTTGGCTTGTTATGACTTACAATGATCACTTCTGATGATCTTCCCTAGTAGGAGCAATAAGGACTGCTAGGTCCACCTTACAAAATCATTTACAAAGATACAGTGAAGTATGCACTCGATAAAGAGATTTACAAATCACTGTTAAGTATTCCTTGTGAGAGGATTTGACTATTCCACCTATTAGGATGAAACAGTGGCTGATCTCTGATCTACAACCTTGATAAGATGAGTGAGATTCTCTTTGAGAGTAATGATCACCTTGTTGTGAGAGATAAATCTTTATAGCTCCTTATACTATTGTAGCCTTTTACTTTGCACTTATGATCTTTTCTATCTTTATACCATTCTTCTCATATTCTTATATATGTTTGGATGTAGTACAATACATTACATATATACCAATCCAATCTATAATTCATCAAAGTCGGCTACAATACAAGTTTCACCAAAATACACAAATTCGGCACAACTACAAGTACTTATGTTCTAAAAAAAAACTCAATGAGGCTTTGACATTCAACGACCATTGTCAATGCTTAGCATCATCATTCACTCTATAGAAATAGAAGCTTAGTTTTTACTAGTCACTTCCAAGTAGTCTATACTCAGTCTGCACTGGTGACTTGGTGAACACTATGAGACTTGACATATAAATTGAATCACTTGGTTGACACTACATAGCTTGGTCAACACTATTATTGTGAGCTTGATATAAATTGAATCACTTGGTTAACACTATATAGCTTGGTCAACACTAGATTCACATTGTTGAAGCTACAAACTCGGTAAGCACTAGAGAACTCGATAGAAACTCTAGAACTTAGTAGAGCCTAAATTACTTGGTTAACACTATTAAATATACAATAAGCTTGATAGATACTAATCATCTAAATGTGTGTGTGTGTGTGTGTGTGTGTGTGTGTGTGTGTGTGTGTGTGTGTGTCACTAATAAATAAACTTGACTATAATGTCAACACTTTCTTCCATACTATAGTACCTTTAGAAGGGAAAACAAATTGAACGTAGAAAAAAAGACATGTCAAAAGAGAACCAAATTTACATGGGTTGTTCTTGGATACTCAGATGTTATCCACATTCTTGCTCATTTGATTTAGCAGTAGCTTAGCAAGGTCAAAGGATAAATTGTTCTTTACTACCTTGTGCATCAGATCAACTACTTCACATGACATGTTGTTCAACTAGCTTGAGTTGTAAATTTTGTGAGCTATTACAGGGATGTCAAACTTCAACTCCATGTCAATTAATCCACATAGTTTCATGCCTCTTCTGTCCCATTTCAATTTCAAATGTTTCTTCACATTATTACAATGATGCTATGGATATGATATAATACATTGCATATATATCAATCCATCCAATTACCTTGGAGTTCGCTATAATACCAAATTCATCATAATTCACAAAGTCATCCCAACTATTGTAACTTTGGTTTTGATGATAACTCAGTGATTTTCTCACACTTGAAAAATACTTTCAACACTTAGAAAGCTCTAGCACTTAGTTGATGTTGAAGCATAGTCCATACTAATCTCTTTGAGTAGTAGGAACTCTATTAGCACTATGTGACTCGGTGAACTATAAGAAACATGGTAGATACTGAATCACTCATTTAACACTACATAACTTAGTCAACACTAGATTTATATTGTTAATACTACAAGTTTGGTAGATACTATTGAACTTAGTTAACACTACAAAGCTTGATTAACACTAAGATCTTCATCACTTCTACTAGATAGATTGGTAGACACTGCTATGCTTGGGATATACTGTAAACTATCTCAAATGCTTGATAGACACTATGAAGCTCAGAATGAACTACATTCTAACTACTTAGCTTAATAGCAACTGAAACACTTGGTTAACATTGCTAGATGAATGATAAGCTCGGTAGTAATTGCAGAGCTCGGTAGCAATGTAGTCAACTAAGTGTTAAGTCACCAATAGAAAATTGAACTTAATGCCAACAAGTCATGATGATGATGGTCATGATAATGGTGATGAAGATGATGGTGATGATGGAAAAGAAGATGGTGGTGGTGACAATGATTATCAAAGTGATAAGTACGATGATGGTGATGATGATGATGACATGGATGAAGATGATGATCAAAGAAATGTATGTCAATGTATGATTGTATGGGTCATGATTTATTTACAAAAATTTGTTTGACTTGTGTGTTTTTATAATTAAGTTATTATGTGTTGAACTCCACTGTCATGGAGTATATGCAATGATATTTCATAGCTACCACACATATAGTAGAGGTAAGGAATTAAAAAATGTATAATGATTTCAATGAATGCATCATGTAATTTTTGTCTTCTACATAATTTTAGCATACATACCATGTAATTTTTGGCTAACTTAAGAGAAATGATTTACATATGCAAGCTATTTAATGCCTTTGACTAGGATCTTGCACAGTCACATGGATTGATGGGTATAAGCCAATAGACCCTGTAGATACATTTTTTTATTTGCACATCTTCTCTTTACCATCAACATCAAATTTAGTCCTAGTATGTCTCTCATTTTATGGATTGTAGGTATCACCAAATAGGTATTTGTTTGATCTATCTTCCTTGAGTGAGGAAAATGTAGGAATAGAATACATATGTAAGACATCTAGTAGGTCTAAAATAGGGAGATCAATTAGGGGGTCAAAATATTAGAATAAAATTCAATAAATGAATGTAACTTTTCTTGATGAGGGGGTATCATATTCTTATGATAATGAGAGCAAAGGTGATAGGAAGGTTCCCTTAAGGTACACAAATTTTCAAAAAGAATGGTACCCAAGGAACTACCTCTAGTTAACATTGATTTTTATATTAACGAAAGGATACATCACATAACACCATCTTCATTACATGGTTTGGTCTTATTTTCCATGGATAGCATAAAGGCCAGTTACTATAAAGTTGTTGAATTTATGGAGTATTGAGGACCTTGTTACAATTACAACAATTGGATGTGGATTGTGCAATATAAAAAAAGTATGCATAGGTATGCATGGTCACCAAATTATATACGATGCAAAGAAAATGATCAAAGTAAAAGGCTCGCTATGTTTATTGATGGAAGGAAAAAAGAAACAGAGAATTTTATAGGATTTATAAATAATTCTTGACCTATGTCAACTAATAAGTGATTGAATTGTATATTCGAGGCACACAAGGGAAATTATGTTTTTCTATGTGCGATAAAATCAATAAGTGTAGGGGAAGAGCTTCTAATAGATTACAATTTGAATCATGTAGATATAAAAAAATCTCTTTCATGGGATTGGTAAGTATAACATTTAAACCAATTGCCTCAATATTGACTCCAATATACAATCTACTATTTTTTGGTAATTCTATTACTTTTTGTTTTTTTTTTTTATGAATAGTCCTTTTCAATTAATAAAACTTACTAAGATTACAATTCACAAAAAAGGGGCCGAGGGATACAAGATCATCCTACAAATGAGTTCAGACGGTCGAAGCCGAAAAAAACAACATGGCCTCAGCTAGAAACTATTAATTATTCATCAAAAAAAAACTTTTAAGCTGCCAAGGCAGTGCCAATAGAGGGAGGATCATCTTTATCATGAAATCCCCATGCATCAGTGGGATTGTGGGGCGGACTGGGAACAGTCCAGCAGTCAGCAACATCAGCAGGATCTGGGGTAGTCGCAATCTTCACATCCTTCTTGTCTAGTTGTGGAGGAGAAATTGCCAAGGCCAGCCGAGGAAACTTGCCAGAGTGCACCCATCCAGGGGGAGGAGCCGGGGACCAGCCAGAAGCTCGCCCAAGGGGAGGAGCCGAGGACCAGCCAGAACCACCATGCGGTGGGGAAGCGGAGTAGTGCCTCCAGCCACCATGTCCACCACTAGGAGAGTGGTGGCGGGGACCCTGTGGGTGCAACGTGTGTGAATGGCAGCTAGAGGACTGGCGTTAGGAATGGTGACCGCAGGACAAAGAGGCATCAGCCGAGGCATTCGGAGGCACTCTGGCAATGATGCATGGAGCATTGCCCCAATGATTTAACAATTCCTATAAGTGCACAACTTCCAGAGAAAATTTATTAGCTTGCACCTATATCTACATAATGACATTGTTACAAATGCATGCCTTAGTGTACATTGCAATGTTAACATCCAAAAAACTCTGAGTGAATAAAACTGCATTCCTATCTTTCCATAGAGAAAACAAAATTTCCATCCTAGAGGTATGCCAAATCTGGGAGAACTTTTGAGGAATTCTGGGGGAATCACCCAGCAGGATCATGTGCCATGAAAAAGGTTCGGGCCTAAAAGGCTTGAAAAAATCTTGAATCCAATGCCAATAATTATGAGCATGCTTGCAAAACCAAAAAATATGCAAAAAGGACTCAGGTTGACCACAGAAGGGGCATCTGGGATCAGGAACCCCAATGTGCTTGAGCCAAGGCCCCAGGGGAGGACCTTGGAATGCAAGGCACCAAGCAAAGTGGGCAATCTTAGGTTCAGTAATGGCACTCCAAATGGTGTCGAAACGTTTTCTCCATTGAGAAAGTGAAGATTGCAAATGCCACCATTGATTAAGCGTGTTCACCATTGGAAGGTGGGGCGAAAGCCATTTGTACCCCATGTTGGACTTATAATTGGTAAATGGAGTGGCAGGATATCACTTCCAATCATGCCACCAAGGACGAATAGACTGAATCCCCACTTTATGAACTAAGTGCACAGGGATGGAAGACAACAAAAGGTCAAAAGTCTGGCGATTGAAACTAACAAGGCGGTACTAAACTTGCATATCCTCCCATGACCTAAAATTCATGGTGACTCTTGAAAAAATATCCTTGGTAGTGTGGATGCCACGTTTAAAGAAACACAGAGCACTAGCACCTTGAGTCTTGGCAAGAGGAGTGCCCTGGATGGTAAATAGGGGAGACCACCAAATGTCCTATTGATTTAAGGATAGCTCATTGTGAAACTCATCACCAACCCAACAAAGCCAAGGTTTAACAACTTCCTAGGCTTTCTAGATGCTCTTTATAACAAAAGAGCCCTATATGACCACTGGTTCACGCATAGTGAGAAGGGTCTAAAAACCAATCCCCTTCCACGCTAGTCTGTTAATAGGGAAGCTGGAAGAAATGCAATGCCTTACTAGTATCTTCTAGGTTTCATCTCTAGAAATAGCTCTGATAATCCATTTAGCATAGAGGGCAAGGCCCTACTTTCAAGTGGAAAGCAGGTCGAGACCCCCAGATTCCCTTGGGAGACAATAGAAATCCCAAGAAACTCTGTGAAAACCATGATGGTCAGAACCAGAGGCCCAAAGAAAATCTCTAAGTAAACATTCTAGCTTGAGATAGGAAGCTTTGGAGGGATCCCAACAGGAAGAATAGTACACATGGGTGGCAGCTAGAATCTTAGAACAAATCTAGAATTTACCAGCAAGAGAAAGCGGCTCAGTGATCCAATAATCAAGATTTTTGCTAATCTTAGCAAGCACAACATTCTAAAGTTCCACAGGGGGAGCCTGGAAAGCAAAAGGAATGCCAAGAAAGTGGAAGATTTCTCCATGAGTAACCCATTTCCATTGAAACTGGCTAAGTCAAGGTGGAGTTGGCAAGAAATACTGGCGATAATAGAGCATTTTATGCCATTGAATGGCAGAGCCAGAGGCTTGACAAAAAGTGTCCAGACAATTTAAGGTATTTTTAATGTCTTCTTCATCTTGAAGAAGAGTAAGAAAAGAATCATTAGCAAAATGACCATTGACTAATTGGGAGGAAGAATCAAGCAAGGAAATGTCACAGACCAATCCTAAAGACACAGAGTGAGCAAGTAAATAACCAAAGCCTTTAGCAACAAGGACATAAAGTGCTGGAGCTAGCGGACAACCTTGCCTGATGGAGTGAAAAAGCCCAAAAGCTTCAGATTGTGAATTATTGATGGTGATGCAAGCATTAGCATCACCAAAGAGCATCTCCACAGACTGAAGGAAATTGGAACCAAAACCCAGAGCCTGAAGCATAGCCAAAATGAAAGGCCATTAATTGCGATCATAGGCTTTAGAAAAATCTATCTTTAAAAAGATAGCCTACTGCTTGAACTTACAGGCCCATTCCATACCTTCCCAAATAGCAATGATGTTGTCAAGAATATATCTGGATTTGATGAAGCCAGTTTTTTTAGGCCGCACAATGAAAGGTAGCATATGGCAGATTTTGAGAGAGAGTGCCTTGGCAATGATCTTATACGACACATTCAGGAGGGTGATGGGCCTCCAGTTGCATATGTCCTCAGGATCACTAGCTTTAGGTATGAATTTAATATTGCCTTTATTTATGATCGCTCCTAGGCTTTTAGAATGATATGCTTCAAGATAGACTTTGTGTAGATCAGGACCGACCAATTTGCTCCCAAAGATGTTTGTAAAATTCACAGGGAAATCCATCACACCTAGGGGATTTGTCATCTGCCATGGAGTAAACTGCCTCTTTAAGGTCTCGGAGGGAAAGAAGTTGCTCATAGAAAGTGCATTGTTCAACCACGAGGTGGTTTGGAGTAACAGAAATACACTTTTTGAGAGCCTACTCCTGAGCAATCGAATTGCCCTGCGAAGCAAAGACGTTCTCATAGTGAAGAACAAATGCTTGCAGGATGTCAGGCAGATTGGAAACAACATTAGTTCCCTATTTTATCTTTTTAATCCCAACATTGGTATGACGGGCTCGGAGAGCCTGGAAGAATTCCTTCGAGGCTTTGTCGCCAACCTCCAACCAGTAGAGATGGGCTTTGATTTGGGCTCCTCGGGCAGCATAGTTATTAGCAATTTGCTTATCATGGCGAAGCTTGACAAGCTAAATTTGTAACTCCACATCGAAGGGGTTGAAGGTGAGAGCTTCAGAGGCTTTTTTGAGGGCAAGGGTGTTGGCTTCATAAGACTATTTTCTGAAGATAGCCAGTTGATGCCCATAGATGTGCAAAAATTGAGCAGTTCTAGTAATGGCATCATTCCACCATTGAATCCAACCTCGATGGGAATGCGGACATGGCTCCAAGTTCTAGACATGTTGGATGTGAGAGATGGTGGAAGCATGTAACAACACAGATGTGTTGAGGAAGAATTGAGACTTGGCCACCTTGGGGACAGTCGTTTTTCAAGAAATGCCAAAATAAATGAGATAGTGGTCTAACAGCATCACATCTATTAGGGGAATAACAGGAAAATCACGATCTTCAGAAAAGGAGAAAAAAGATTGCACTGAGATCATAGCACAATCAAGACATTTCAAAATGTGATCAGGACCAGCTCAAAAATTGGACCAAGTGTGCCAGGCCCCACTACCATGGCGGCGGTTTGTATTGGGATCAAAAAGGCCCAATTTATGTCGCATGTAAAACTAGGCTTCTCTTTCCCCAACTATCCAATGGAAAGGCAGAATGCCATCATTTTCAGAGGCCACTTCAACCATATTGAAGTCCCCACATAGGACCCAAGCACCTGGTGGCAAGTTGTAACAATAAGGGGTTTTGACCTGATTACAACTTACAACTCATCTTGTAGATTTTAGATCACTTCTTTAGCTCATAACATTTTTTGGCTTTCAGTCTCTGCAAATCTTGATAGCTTGCCCTCTTTTCAAGCTCGATCTCTTTCAGTCTTCATGCTCAATGTACCAATGCAATCTTACTTTTGACCACTAATCAAATCAGAGTCTTTGTCCTCTATTCTTCCTTCTCCTTGACACCCTTCAACCACTTCACAATTTTTGGCACTCTAGAAACTCTTACTTCTTGGTCTCTGACTCCTTAAATAGAAGTATGGAATTTCTTTTTCTGTTCAATTCTTCCCTCCTTTGATTTCTATTTGAATGAGTTAGGTAGGATTCATTGAATCTAACCCATATTTTGTTCCTTCTAGAATCATCATGAAGATTCCTCTTGAATTCACTTTAAAATGTTTTACATAGAATTCTATGCCACCAACTCATCATCCTTATCCTCCAACTAGTTCACAAAATTCAAGGTAACAAACTTGTTAGCTCAGATTTGGTGAATCTTTGACTTTTCAATAATGCAGTAGCTCGGCACTATTGAAATTTTGGAGCTCATCACATACTGTGTTACTCGGCATCAACTATGTTTTACTGATGCTCGACACCTATTGTGAATTCACTTGGCATCCACTAAGTTTTTCTGATGCTCGGCACCTGTTACTTTGCTCAGCATTTGAACATGCTTGGCTCCTTCTATATCACTCAGCACACACTAGATTTTTCATTTTCTCAACACTAACTAAAAAAATTTCTTATCTTGAACTAACTTGTTTGGCACTTACTAATGAACTTAGTTTAAGCTTTGCAATCAATCTTGTTCCAACTTATTCCTTCAATGTTTATAGGTGTGGCCAACCTCTATATCTTCAAGTATGTTATCAATTCATCATTTAACCATTATCTGAACTGATCCTTGCATTTCATTACAAAACCATAACTCAACATTTCTCTTAGATTCTTTTGTTACATCTTGTTGATTAAATCCTCTTCATCAATCAACTAAGTGATAGTACTTGGATCTTATAAGCAACTGTCATTCTAGCTAATAGTAAGTTTTTTGACATCAATGATAAAACAATGATTGAAAACATTCTTTAACAACAATCTCCCTCTTTGGTAGTAATCCTTTTCAATCATTTTTCCAACAATCTCCCTCTTTGGCATTGATGGCAAACCAAACTAATCAACTAGGTTAATAGAATGCTGACTAGGTTAAAATAGTTAATCAAATGTCAAAAAGAAAACTCTATTCAAAATTATTCATTATCATTATATCAGCATCATAAGTTAACTTATGACTTCCTCTAAATACTTTTGCTAATAAGTTGTCTTCCTCTGATTGATTCTTGTGCTATTTCCTTTTTCATAACTGGACATTCTTTTGCTTTACTGACTCCCTCTTACATGCTTTACTGATTCCCTCTTACATTCACTCCCTCTCTATGCATTGTTCATCTTTTGTTATTCTAGTATCTAACTACTTCTCTCTTTGTTCATAAATCTGATCAGTTTCTTCATTCTTCTCGCTCAATCTTCATTATTTTTCATTCTTCTCCCTCAACTATTGATCAGTTTTCTTCATTCTTGTCCCTCTTTGACAACAATACCAAAGATGTATTGTTTTTAGTATCTTTAACATGTTAGTGTAGCATTTTTTAAGTACTTCCAATTTCTCCCTCTGTCACCTTACTTATGACTGATTTGAAATTTCAGCACTTTAATTTCTTTAGGAAAAATCCTAAAGTAAGTATCCTCTGCATCAATGTAATATTTCAGCAATCAACTCATTTGATGCAGGGAAATCTTGTTTTATCTTAAGTAGCCTTGGCTAGGGGTATCACCCCTAACTTACCTCTAAGATACTCAAAAGCATCTTTAGGCAGTACTTTTGGGAAGATGTCAACAATCTATTCCTTTGAGCTGACATATTCCATCCTTACTTGCTTGTCTTCCACCAATTCGCTTACATAGTGATACTTGATTGCAATATGTTTTGTTTTGGCATGCATTATAGGATTCTTTGATATGTTGATGTCAATTTTATTATCACAATAAATTATCACAGGCTCATTTACCTCTTCTTTCATGCCTTGCAATAGATGTTAGATCCATACAATATTTATGCAATTGATAGCAACTGCAACATATTCATCTTTTTCTATTGACTGTAAGGTACAACTTTACTTCTTGTTGGTCCAAGTAATCAATATTTTTCCCAAGAAAAGTGCTCCTCCAATGGCACTTTTTCTATCATCAATATTGCCACCCTAATCTACATCATTTTAGGCTCTCAACTCAAACTTTTCACTCTTCTTATAGTATAAGCCAAAGTCATCAATTCCTCTTAGGTACCTCAGCATTCTCTTTATTGCCATCAGATGATTTTCCTTTGGATTTGTAGAAAAAATTGCCACTATTCCAATAGCTAATGCAATTTATGGTCTACTATGTACAACATACTACAACTTTCCAATTATTGATTTATACATTATCTAATTTACTTCAAATGACTCATCATTCTTTGATAACTTATGTCCTATTACCATTGGTGTGCTGACTAGTTTTGAGTCTTCTAATCCAAATGTCTTGAGTATCTCCTTGATGTATTTTAATTGGGTCACAAATATTCCATTCTTCAATTGATGTACTTCCAATCCAACAAAGAATTTTATTTCTCCAAACATTGACATTTCAAACTCATGTTTCATTTGATCATTAAAATCTTTGCACAGAATATCTTTTCCTCCAAATATTATATCATCAACAAAGAAATTAGATATTGAAATGTCTTTACCTTTTTCTACCTTGATATATAGGTTTTTTTTTCATCTATTATCTCAAATCCTATCTTCACAAGATATTTGTGCAATCTTGTAATCTCTCATACCATGCTCTAGGTGCTTGCTTTAGACCATAGAGTGCTTTATGTAGTTTGCAAACCATATCCTTGTTGTTGTCATCAACAAATCTCTCTAGTTATTATATGTAGACTTCCTCTTCTAGTATACCATTCAAAAAAGTAGACTTTACATCCATTTTGTAGACCTTGAAACCTTTGTAAGCAACATATGCAAGTAGTGTTCTTACTCCTTCCATTCTTGCAACAAGGGCAAATGTTTCCCCATAGTCTAGTTCTTCTTGTGGATAGCCTTTGGAGACTAGTCTAGCATTGTTTCTTATTATCTCACCATTCTCATCATGTTTATTCCTAAAGACCCATTTGGTACTAATTACGTTCTTATCAGCAAGTCTAGGAACTAGGGTCTAGGTTTTGTTCTTCTCAATCTGATCTATCTCTTATTCCATAGCTTTATACTAGTTATCATCTTATAGTGCATCTTTCATTGTTTTGGGCTGAACCTTTCTCAGTAGACATGTTTCATTCCTTAGTTTGTTCCTTGTCATTGGTCTCATCTTTATCACCAATGATTTGTTCTTTAGGGTGATGTCTTCTCACATACTTAGCTAGTCTTGGTTCTATTCTTCTTTCCATATTTGGTCCTTCAGCTTCAAAGTCATTTTGCTCTTCTCCATTTGGTATTTCATCATCTCTTTCATGTGTACTATTTTTAGAGTTAGAATGTGCCTTTTCTTCATTCTACAACTTGACTTATGAATGTAGCTCAGCATTCACTAGTTGTGACTCGGCTATTACTATAATTTGTTGTTGATTCCCAACTTGATTGGCAGCATCATCTTCAATTGGTATTACTTCATAGAAGTATACAAAGGATCTATAATCTTTTGGTTGCTTGGATTCATCAACTTGGACCTCTATATGCTCATAAAAATTTACATTTGCACTCTCCACAATATTATTAGTGTTAGTATTCAAACACTTATATGTTTTGCTTCTAGTGGAGTATCTAAGGAATATGCCTTCATCACTTTTTGCATCAAACTTGTCATTTCTAGTATCTTTAAGAATATAGCATTTGCAACTAAATATTTTGAAATTTTTTACATTAGGTGAGTGACCATACCATAGTTCAAAAGGTGTTGCATTTGATCTTTTCTTGACTTGGACTCTATTTAGGGTGTAAATATCAATACTTACAGCTTCTCTCCAATATTTTAAAGCAACATTTTTCTCCATCATCATTGTTCTATCATAGTCTATCACTAATTCATTCCTTCTTTCTATAATTCCATTCTATGGAGGAGTTCTTGGTGTTGATGTTTGTCTTTTGATACCTTTATCATTGTAAAATATCTCAAATTCTTTTGATGTAAACTCTCCTCCTCTAACTAATCTTAGGCACTTCAAACTTTTACCTTTTTCCTTCTCAACCTTGGCCAAATACCACTAAAACATTTGAAATGTATCAGATTTTTTCGTTAAGAATATGGTAGTCATCATCCTAGAATAGTCATCTACAAATAGCAATATGTATCTATCTCCTAGGTAGCTCTGTACTTCTATTGGTCCACATAAGTCAGTATGGACTAGTTCTAGTACTTCTTTGGAAGTGTAGGTTTTGCATTTGAAGCTTGATTTGGTCATTTTTTCCTAGTTGACATTGTTTGCACATTGTGTTTTTAGGCTTCTTTAGTTTCGACAAACCTCTGACTTTCTTATTTTTGCTAATGCTAATCAGATTGTCAAAGTTAACATGACACAACCTTTTATGCCATAACCACACATCATCAAATTTAACAACAAGACATGTTGCATCTTCCATTTCTAGGTAAAATAGATTACTTCTTGTTTGTTCACATTTTCCTATCAGATTTCCATCAGTGTCATAGATTTTGGTAGTTTTGTTTCCAAATTCTACTTTGCATCCTACATTTCCTAACTATGCTACACTCAACAAATTGTAGTTTAATCTTTCAACTTAGTATGCATTATCACATGAAATTTTCTCTGTAATTTAATTAAACATTTTCCTTTGATTTGACATGGAGCATCATTTCCAAATCTAACACTATTTCCATCATACTGAGTGAAGGTAATAAACTTACTTTTGTCTCCTGTCATGTGATGTGAGCATCCATTGTCTATGATCCACTTGTCATTCTTGTTCACATGGGCTATCAATTTTGTTGCCTCATCTTCATCTAATTCTTCCTTCATGGTTACATAGACTACTTCATCATCATTCTCATCAAAATCTTCTTCAACAATGTAGCATCTTTTTCCTTTGTCCTTTTAATCTCTACCATTATCTTCTCTTTTTTTTTTGTACTTTTTTCTTTCTTTGTAGTTCTTCTTCTATGTACACCTTGCAGCAATATATTCTATTTCATTGCAATTAAAACAAATGATAGGTAGCTTACCTTTGAATTTTCCTTTGCCTCTATGGAATATTTTTGCCAGTAGTACTTCCAATTTTTCCACATCTTCTTCATCTATGCTACTATCACTAGATGCATGTTTTCCTTTTCTACTCTTCTTCTTTGATTTCACCTCCTTGGTATCTTTCAATGTTAGCTTGCCCTTGAAAGTAGATTCAAGATTCTCAGGTATGTAGTTGTCAAAGTTGGACAACTCAAATGTAGTAAGTCTTCCCACTATTCCTTCAAAGGTCAGTGTGTTTCCTGGTACACACCTTAGCTCTTGGATGGCTAAAACTCTAATAACATAAATGGGGAGAAAAGTTCTTAAATATTTTCTACTAATAATATCATGATCCAAATGACCACCTAGACTTCTTAGTGCACTTACCACTTCTTTCATTCTAGAGGCATATTGAGTAGCATTCTCACCTTCCTCCATTTTCATGTCATCAAACTTTCCTTTGAGCCTTTCTCTCTTTTCTCTCTGAACATTCTTATCTCATCCATAGATAAGTGATAAGGCTTTCCACATCTTGAATGCAGTATCACAACCTTTGATATCATCAAATTCAACATAACTAAGTGCAGAGGCAATCTCCAACATTGCCTGACTGTGCTCCTTCATTTTATTCAAATCATCTACAGAGAGGGGTCCAACTGGATCTACATGTTCCACTCCAATTGAGGTTTTTTCATAATCACCTATTGATCCAAGGTGCAATTTCATCAGGCTCTACTATGCAATGAAGTTATCTTTTTTGAGCTTGAGAACTTCTCTCTTAGACATCTTGATCTTCCTGCTTCTAGTACCTTGAAACTAAATTAGTAGATGGCTCTGATACCAATTGTTAAAAATGCTTTAGAATAACTGAGAGAGGGGATGAATTAGTTATTCAAGGTCCAAATGTCCAATTCAAATTTTTCTTCAAGTAAAGCGAGCCTAATAGATTGTTCATTCATCCAAGGTTAAACATTCCTATTCAGCAAGTTACTATAAATCAGCATGCAAGCATAACACATGAAAAGATCAACACATGACGCAACAATTTACACAGAAACCCAATTTGGGAAAAACTACTAGCAATATGCTACTTAATTCTCACTCTTCTGAAGTGATGCCCTATGAAAGGCCTACCCTATTAAAGGCTAAATCACACTATTAAATGTGACTTGGTTAAAGAATTTAACCACCCTGTTAGAAGTGGGCCTAATTAAAGGACTTTAGAACATTCACTTGGAATGCCACCCTATTAAAGGATTTACAAATGGTTGTTAAAACAACCTAATTCCATAGGATTTTTACCCTAACTGATACAATTGCTAGAGAGTAACAATAAGGGGTTTTGACCTAATTATAGCTTACAACTTATCTTGCATATTTTAGATCACTTCTTTAGCTCATAACATTGTCTAGTTTTCAGTCTCTGCAACTCTTGATAGCTTGCCCTCTTTTCAAGCTTGGTATCTTTTAGTCTTCATGCCCAATGTACTAGTACAATCTTACTTTTGACCACTAATTGAATCAAAGTCTCTGTGCTCTATTCTTCCTTCTCCTTGATGTCTTCTCCTTGACATCATTCAACCACTTCACAAATTTTGGCACTCTAGCAACTTTTACTTCTTGGTCTATGACTTCTTAAGTAGAAGTCTAGAATTTCATTTTTTGCTCGATTCTTCCCTCCTTTGATTTCTATTTGAATGGGTTAGGTAGGATTCATTGAATCTAACCCACATTTTGTTCCTTCTAGAATCATCATGAAGAATCCTCTTGAATTTGCTCAAAAATGGTTTACATAGAATTTTGTGCCACCAACTCATCATCCTTATCCTCCAACTAGTTCACAAAATTCAAGGTAACAAACTTGCCAGCTCAGATTTGGCAAATCTTTTTACTTTTCAATAATGCAGCAGCTCGGCACTATTGAAATTATGGAGCTCAGCACATACTGTGTTACTTGGTATCAACTACATTTTACTAATGCTTGGCACCTACTATGGATTCACTTGGCATCCACTAAGTTTTCTTGATGCTCAACACCTATTACTTTGCTTGGAATCTAAACATACTTGGCTCCTATATCACTTGGCACACACTAGATTTTTCATTTGCTCGGCACTAATTGAAAAATTTTCTTAGCTTGAACTAACTTTCTTGGCACTTACTAATGAACTTAGTTTAAGCTTTGTAATTGATCATGTTCCAACTTATTCCTTTAATGTTTCTAGGTGTCGCCAACCTCTATATCTTCAAGTATGTTATCAATACATCATTTAATCATTGTCTTAACTGATCCTCACACTTCATTACAAAACCATAACTCAACCTTTCCCTTAGGTGATTTTGTTGCATCTTGTTGATTAAATCCTCTTCATCAATCAACTAAGTAGCAGTACTTGATCTTATAAGCAATTTTCATTCCATCTAATAGCAAGTTTGACATCAATGACAAAACAATAATTGAAAACATTCTTTACCAACAATCTCCCTCTTTGACAGTAATCCTTTTCAATTAGTTTTCCAATAGTAAGTACCACTTTCTCTTTACAACATTATAACACTTAACTTTGATCTTTATCCATTACAAATGAAAAAAAATAATTTTACAAATGTCTTTGCTAACAATATGGCTTGCTCCTTTGGATTTCCTTGAAAATCACTATTTAGTTTATGCTCCAAAGTCCATAAAACAACTCCTATGAGAAGAAAGAATGCAACAGTTATACACAACATTCCTACATCAAATTTTTGCACTACTAGAGTTATACAAAGATAATCGTAGTATGCATATGCAAATTAACTGTAGTGCACCAAAAAATGCAATGTGAAAATTATATCTTTCTAGCCATAGAAACCAATCACAGATGCAACTAGCATCATTCCATACATATCATCTACATATGCAACCATAATAAGAAGCTATCTATTTCTCCCATAGAAACCAATCATTCCATACTAATGTGATGAGAGAGTTGGATCTGTTGCTCCAAATGAAAGAATTAGTACATGAAGTTCACTGGCTACATCTCAAACAATATGAGCAATAATAGAAGAGTGTGGCCCTAATAGTGCAACATTATTTGTTTTCATAAATATTATAACATTTAACTTTGATTTTTAGATGCTTCTAGCTGGTATCCCATTTGATCTTTATCCATTGCAAATGTCTTTGGTAATAATGTATTCTTTAGCTCATGATGAAGTGTGAATGCCTCGTTTGATCATCACTTTGATATTGTTGACTGCATTGTTGACAACAAGGAGATTGCATACATCTTTGACTAGACCACCCTTTGAGATAGTTACAAAAATTTTCTTTATATCTTAGGCATAACTAAGAAGACTTCAACTAAAAGACTAAAAGTTAACCATTGTCCTCAAGTTTCAGAAACCAACAACTACTGATCTGAGGAAGATTTGATTAGATATACATCTTGTTACCATGCTTTTTGATACCCACATTCTAAACTTCCAAGTTAACTTTGCAAAGTAGTTATTGGTTGGTTTTTAAATTGCTATGATAGTTTATGACCTATGACCTATGAAGAAGATAGAATTGTGAAGATATATTGAAGTTGAACCATCAAATTTAGAACTTCAAGTTCAAGTTTGAATTTAAGCTTTAGTCTGCAAAATCAAAGTTCAGAGCTCAAACTTTTCAGTATAGATGTGCAGTCTAATTTTCCAAGCATAAATTTGTGTTCTCAGAATCAGACTCCCATGTTAAGGTTCAATGGAGATTAAGGAGCCCAGTGATTCAGAGTTCATCACTACTCAGATTTAGTTCATGACTAGACACCCGAACTACTTAAAGAGCCAAATTATCAAAGGAGCCAGATTGTGTTCAAATTAATGATTGGCAGGGCTAACATTCCAAGTTTAAATTTGATGATATATCTTCTTGGAAGGTTATTATGTGAGGCTATATCACATACTTGAAGCATTAAAAGATTGTGATCTTAATGTAATTTTCATGGGACCCAATATACTTCACAAACATCCAACAAGCATTATGAGGTATAATACAATTCAAATTGGAGATAAGACACCCATGTTCTAATTGAACACTCATGAATTTAATTTGGAGGCTTGGTTACCAGGACGATGATAGTGAAGTGTTCTAAGAATGGGATGGAGTTGCTATGTGATTGACACCTCATAAGTTTCAGAGGTAACATGAATTGAAACCTAGCATTTAGAGAAGGCATTAAACTACCTAAATTTCTAAACAGAAAGACTCAAGTCCCATTATATGGAAATGAGGAGCCTACAGCCATGCCTTTCTTAGCATTTGAAGATCTATTTGTGTGGGTAAAATCAGAATAGTAGAAGAGGTCAAATATAATATGTGAATCTCTCAATGAGATGCCTGAGCCCGAGAATCATCAAACACATCATAGAGGTGAGATTGAGCATGTAGAATGATTACAGGAAGCTCCAATTGGTAATTTATGTGCAAGTAATATACTGTTATAGTATTAATACAACCTGTAACTGTAATATTTTATCAGCAAAAATGGGTCTCGGTGTGAGGGCCGTAACTTTTTATTGCACTGTTGGATTTTGCTAAGTTTGGGATATGTTGTTATGAGACTAGTCTTCCAGATTCTCAATAGTGTGATTAGAAAAATTCATTGGCATTCAAAAGTTATAGCTGACTATATATAAATCTATCCAAGAGGTCAGCAAAGTAATGACATGGATTTAATTTATTGCAAAAGTCCCCCCCCTTTTGAATTTCAATTGGTCAGTGACTATCTCTCACTATCTTATCAAGATGAAAAGATATGTTATGAAATGTTCAACCAAATGTCTAAGCAAATAATTGGTTTGACAGAATGTCACGTGGGGAGGTGGAGCCCATAAATTAGACAGGTGTCTGTAAGCAAAAATTTGGAAGAGAATAAGCATATCATAATGTTTTATTAAACATTATTTTAATCTTCGACACATTACTCCTTCTCATAATAGATAATAGAATACATAATTATTTAAAGATCATATGAGCATTGAACAAAAGGAGTAAATATTTGGAAATGCGAGCAGTTCCAAGAAACAGTTATTCAAACTGAAGTAGAACCGACAGAAAGAGAAGATAAATAGATTACAATCTGATGTAACAGGGGTTCTTCTTTTCTGGGCTAGAAGTTCTATAGCTGCTATAATAGGTGAGAAGATAGCTTTGGTTGGAGAAAAGGGAGGGTTGTTCTTTTTCTATTTTGGAGCAAGTTCTACAGCTGCTTCAAGGGAAGAGAGATTGGTTTTGTAGTCTGTTTGTAATGGAAGGATGTGATAATACTATTATTATTCCATTATGTTTCTGAAATAAGAGGATATGCATGTGTTTGATTCTATAGTCTATACACTCATATTTCTAGTCTAAAGGATCTTATGGTCTTTTATTTCCCTATTTTAGACATAGTGATATCTAGTACATCAGAGTTGTGATGTGTGTAATCTTATGATTGATGCATTCACATTTTTTGCATGCCAATACTTGCAACCCCTCTTAATTCTTCTATAATGCAATGTGGGAAGTTGAATAAGAAATCATAAGGTTATTTATTTATCTTCCTTTCTTTATTCATAAATTTGATAATCACATTCACCTAATGTTGATGGGCGGATGTTAGAAACACTTTTGTGTCTTCAGGTTAAAGGCACAACCAAGTATCATATTCATTGAATATCATTTGTGAGGGAGCTGTACCTCTCAATTCAGAGGAGGATTATCAATAAAGTGATAATCTATCCATCTGTTAGTATATTTTGTCTTTCTTTTCGGGTGTATTGAGTCATGTTCTGTAATTCTTGTTGAAAGGCCAAACTATTTACTAACACATCCCTATGAAGAAAACCTAATTTTTATGTGCAAACTCAAGCCCTAAAGAGACAAGAATGGTAGCCATAACTGCTCTCACTGGTAGATGGATAACCATGGTGGTGGTAGAATGAAATTTTCATTTATTAGGTGTCAAGAACACCAAAAAGGTGGTTTTAGGTGATCAAAGGATTTTTTTTTACCATCAATGAGCTACTTTTGATAGTGTTCACAATAGCACCAGGTCAAATGTGTCATCGAGTTGATTGAATTCAACAATTAACCTCATCACATGGCCTTATATCTCTAAAGTGTTTCTCATCTTTTTTTTCCCTAACTACTATGTCAAGCATGCAATATTGTGCTTGCTTTTGTTCATTGCCTCAAAACCTAATTTCCTAGTTGACTATCTAAGCCTACAAAATTGTGGCCTCTTCATTCTATGCTTTATCACTATTTTGCAACTGTATATCACTTTAGTTCACTAGTTGATGTGACTCAGTGATGACCATAAAACTTACCACCTCACATCTTCATGGTGGTTTAGAACATAGCATTTATTTTACCTATGATGCTTTAATGCCTCAAATATGTCACCTCTTCACAACCACTAGATACAAAGCCCTTCTGAATCATCCAATATTGCGATCACTATCTTGGATGACTATTATCATGTTCTGAGGCTTTGCAAACCAAGAAATTAACTGCCACTAAAACCTTGTGAAGATGGCATGACTTAACCATAACTATCCTAATTTCTTTTTTCACTCTCATATCTCAAACTCTAACTCAGCATTTAATCCTGCAAAGTGACAATTATGCCCTTTTAATTGCTTTGCAACTCTTACCTCAAGTTAACCATAACTCCCTGTGAAGATTGAATGGTTTATTTTTAACTGCATGGTTCCTTTTCATGGCTTCACAACTTAGAAAATCTTAGCTTTGTTGTCACCTATGAAATTGCACTAGCACTCAATTCTAACTATTTTGACTACTTGTCACACCCTCACAACTTAAAGGATTAAGTCATCTTTTAACTAGTGTATCATCAAATCAAGAAAGATCTGATGGTCAAGATTCCATTTTGAGGCTTCACTATACTTGTCTCTTTCAATGCTCCATGAACTCATAAAATGTCGACACATGTTCATTGCTATGTCACCACTACTGGGTCCTATTGAAAATGGACCTAAGCTTTGATTAGATTTGGTGATGGGAAGAATGGGGGGTGAAAATGGCCAAAATTTCTAATGAGACAGAGGGGATGTTTTCCTACTAAGCATGGATCAATGGCCTTAAGCAATCCATTGGGCACGAAGTCACAAAAATGAGCCCTATTCTACAACAAAAACTATAGCCTCTACAACTGCAAAAACCTCAAAACCATCCTATTTAACAAAGAAATAGCCTATGCTCACATGCTTATTGAAAAAAGAAAACATACTCTACTATGTATAGGAAATTACAAACAAAATAAATCAAACAAATCCATTGAATGGCTTGTTGAAGTAGCTACCCTTTCTTACAAGTTGATTTTTCTTTCATGCACATGGGCAGCTAAAAATTGTAGCCAACATGACAAGCACACTACTACATGGAACATCTTCCTCCCAATGTTGAAAATAATGAATTTTTCCAACATTAGTGCATTGTCTTTTTGAGTAAGAGTTACTTGCTCCTCGTTATCTTCACACGCATGCTCTAGAATGGGCATGACTAGGGGAAAATTACATTGTTGCAAAGATAAATGCCTTATGGGAATCCTCTCAATGGTTCTAAATCTACGTAGTTATCCCTAACTATGTTGCTCTCTACAACACTTGTATCATCTTGGCGAGCAGGGCTTGGCTTTGATGTTGTGGCTGGTAAGGTGCTCTCCTCTTGTTGCTACTGAAGAACATGCTCCTAATATATAGGAGATGATGAGTCAAGATATATGGAAGAGAAAATAGCATCAAACTCACCCAAAAGGTCATCTTTATCATTGACCTCCTTCATTATATATGTAATAACATGCATAGGTTTAGGGGCAACCTCATGCATATTGTCATTTTTCACCTCAAGGATAGAGCTGAACCCAAGATTCTCTTTTTCATCCTCCATATCATGAAAGTTTGTGTTCTACAACATGTGTTCCTCATATGGGGAAGATTACTTGTTAGATAGGCATGAGGCCTCAAGTTCATAGAAATCAATCTCCCCCATCCACTATGATGTCCCCATGTCACAACAGTCCATATGATGGCTTGACGAAGAAAGAAACTTGTCTTCCTAGATTGTCTGCTTTGTTGTGACATTACATGCAGGTTAAGGAGTAACCTCATGCACATTAATATGTTCCTACTCAAGGACTAGAATTTCCATTTGATGTTATTTTTCCTCAACCTCCTGCTACAACACATTTTATTCTATCAGTGACTGCTCATTTGATGTCTCTAATGTGGGCAAGGATATATCCACTTCTTCATGAACAAAAAAGAAGAAACAATAGTTATTTTAGGGTTTACCATCATTGACATGTGGAGATTTTTGAACTATAGATTAAGGTTTAGGGTAGCTTGAAGTAGAAATCCAGGGAGGGATGATTTGTCTCAAGCTAGCAAATTTCCTCCTTGGAGGCTCTTGCACTTCAACTCTCTACATTTGGACAAGCTTGAGTCTTATGTAATCCTCATATTTCTTCTATTTTAGTTCTTCCTCCCATTGCAACTAGAAGAGAGCCTCCTAAGCCTCTCTAAAAACATCAATTGCCTCTCTGAAAACACCACTTGACATGCATAAGGGTTAGATATACACACCTCCTTGATGCTACACATCACATCAATCCAAGAACTCATGAGGAGCATAACAAAGGCAAAGTTCCCACTATCTAAAAGTTCATAAGGATTATGAACTTTTTCATAAATCCTTCCCAAGTTAGAAAAGTTAGGGCACAAGCCATCTATATGGCTACAGAGATCTTCTAACTTGGCCTTGGGATCATTATAGGGTTCTATGGGAAACTAAGTAGTTTGATCATTTGATGTTGCAAGGGAGACTAAACCTAAGGAGGAATCAATGTATGGGCTTGATTTTTTCTTCCTCTCTTGTTGCTCATGGAACTCTTGGACTGAAATGTACTTGGTGGGGGCAATTTTTACAAGCCATAGATGACATGATGGGTTGGAGTAAAATCAGCCTCCTGATGCTCTGGGTAATCATGCTAGTCATAACCAGGTTGTGGCTAATATAGAGAATAGGAGGGCTGAGGAAAAGCCTCTTCATGATGTGGGGGAAAGTGGGAGGCATCTCTATGAAGGGAATCCATGCTAAAGCATTCAAAGAAGTACCTTCATTGAAATCTTGAGCAAACATAAAAAATTGAAAATCATACCAATACTTGGTCTATTGAAACCAATAGATGCATAAATCGATATGGTCTTGAATGAGTGCCTCTGAAGGCTGATGGCACTAAGAAAAACACCCAATTTTTTGATGAAAGAGTCTTTAAACTAGCTAATTAATGGACTTATGAATCTCAATTTGTCCCACCGAGCATGCCAAAAACTTTTGTCACAAAATTTTTCACCCTTTCCTAAAGTTTGACCTAAAGGCAACCTTGTGAAACATGGAAACAATCTTAAGTTGTGGGACTTAAACAATTAGCCTGATTTTCTAGAGAATGTCAGCTTTCTCACTATTAGGATGCACCTAACTACTTCTTTGAAGTAAAATGAAGAAGGAAATACATGAAATCAAACTACCTGATCTAATATAGAGAGGTGATACACAAAATAGTACGTTCAATCTTATCTCTTCCTAGAACTGCATAGTTCATCAATATAATCCCAAAGTACAAAGATTCAATCTCTACTTTAACTCAAAAACCATATGTAGATTAGAAACCAATAGAATTTTATAAGGAATGAGTTTCACTCTATATCATTCAAAGTAAAAATAGATACAATATACAAGTCAAAGAATGGAAGCAACACATTAACAAAAGGCAAGAAGATATTGCACAATATATTAATGGAAGAAGGAGTATAGTAGAGAAGTATATTCACTTAGAAGAAAAGGAAATTATAGTAGCATAGTATGCAATACAACTGATATATAATTAGAGAAGAGGCCAACCCTTTAAGAGAGTTACAAAATTTTCCTTTATAGATTAGGCATAACTGACAAGACTTCAATTCAAACTCTAAAACTCAACCATTGTCTTCAAGTTGCAAAGAACAATAACTACTAATCTGAAGAAGATTTGATTGGATACACATCCCTATGTAGAAAACCTGATTTTTATGTGCAAACTTGAGCCCTAAAGAGATAGGAATGGCAACCATAACTGCTCTGATTGGTAGATGGATAACCATTGTGGTGGTAGAATGAAATTTGTATTTATCAGGTGTCAAAACACCAAAAAGGTGGTTATAAGAGATCAAAGGATTTTTTTTCCATCAATGAGCCAATTTTTTATACTGTTTACAATAGTTCTAGGTCAAGTGTGTCATCGTGCCAATTGAATTCAACAATCAAGCTTGCAACATGACCTTATATCTTTGAAGTGTTTCGCTAGATCTTCCTATTTTTTCCTAACTACCATGTCAAGCTTGTGATATTTCACTTTATTTTGTTCATTTCTTCACATACTAATTTCCCTATTAACTACCTAGGATAGAAAAATTGTAGCCTTTTCATTCTAAGCTTTATCATTGCTTCACAGTTGTCTATCACTTCAGTTCACTAACCGCTATGACCCAGCAATGACCATGAAACTTACCACCTCACATCTTCACTATAGTTTAGAACCTAGCATTTCTTTTACCTATGGTGCCTCAAATATTATCTATGTCACCTCTTCACAAGCTCCTAATACAAAGCATGTCTAAATCATGCAATGTTGCAATCACTACCTTAGATGATTGTTATTATGTTTCACGACTTAGCAAACCAAGAACTTAACTACCACTAAAACCTCATGAAGTTGTAATGACTTAACCTTAACTACCCTGATTACTTTTTGTACTCTTGTAACTAAAGACTCTAACTCAACATTTAACCCTATGAGGTGGCAATTATGAGCTTTTCAGTCCTTTGCAACTCTGACCTCGAGTTAATCATAACTCCCTATGAAGATGTGATGGTTTATTTTTTATTGCATGATTCCTTTTCAAAAATTTGCAACTTTAAAAATCTTAACGGTGTTGCCACCTGTGAAGTTTCACTAGCACTCAATTCTAACTATTCTGATTACTTGTCACACCCTTGTAGCTTAAAGGATTAAATCATCTTGTAATTCATGCATCATTAGATAAGGAAATAATTGATGGTAGAATTTCCATTTTGAAGGCTCACTGTACTTTTTTTCTTTCGATTCTCATGAACTCCTGAAATGTCAATGTGTGGCCATTGTTATGTCACCACCACCAAGTCCCATTAAAAATGGACCTAGACTCTAATTAGATTTGGTGATGGGCTAAATGCGAGAAAAATGGCCAACATTTCTAGAAACTTAGAGGGGATGCTCTCCTGCTAAACATGGATCAATGGCCTTAAGCAATCCATTAGGAATAGAATTACAAAAATGTGCCATGTTCTGCAACAAAAATTATAACTTTTTCAATTAAAAAAACCTCAAAACCTTTATATTTAATAGATAAATAGCTTTTTCTTGTACACTTATTGAGAAAAGAAAACCTACTCTACTATGTATGGGAATTTATGAACAAAATAAATCAAACAAATTCATTGACTAGCTTGTTGAAGTAGGTACCCTTTCTTACAAGTTGATTTTTTATTTCATGCACATGGGCAACTGAAAATAGCATCCAACATGACAAGCACACTGTCACATGAAACATCTTCCTCCCAATTCTGAAAATAATGAAGCTTTCCAACATTGGTGCATTGTCTTGTTGAGCAAGAGTTACTTGCTCCTTCTTTTTATATTCACCCTCATACTCTAGAATGCACAAGACTAGGGTAAACTTACATTGTTGCAAAGCTAAATGCATTATGGAGCATCCTCTTGATGGTTCTAGGTCTAGGTAGTTAGCCTTAACCATATTGTGCTCTGCAACACTTGTATCCTCTTGGCTAGTAGGGGTTGGCTCTAATGATGTGGCTGTTAAGGTACTCTCCTCTTGTTTTTGTTGAAGAACATGATCTTCATATATAAGAGATGATGACATAGGCTCTATAGAAGTGTAGATAGCATCAAACACATCCAAAAGGTCATCTTCATCATCGATCTTCTCAATTATATCTTTAATAACATGCATAGGTTGAGGGGAAACCTCATGCATATTGGCATGTTCCACCTCAAGGATAGAGCTATCTCCAAGATCCTCTTTTTCATCCTCCATATCATGAAGGGTTGTCTACTACAACATATGTTCCTCATATGGGGAAAATGACTTGTTAAACAAGCATGAGGTCTCAAGTTCATAGAAATCAATCTCTCTCATCCACTGTGATGTCCCCATGTCACAACAATTGGAGCATCCTCATGCACATTAATGTGTTCCTCCTTGAGGACAAGGATTTCCTTTTGATGTTCTTTTTCCTCAATTTCCTACTGCAACACATGTTCCTCAATTGGTGGCTACTCATTTGATGTCTCTAATCTGGACAAGGATATACCCATTTCTTCATGAACAACAAATAAGGGACAATAGTCATTTTGGGTTTCACCATCATTGAAATGTGGAGGTGTATGAACTATAGATTGAGGTTCATGGTAGGTTGAAGTAGACATATGGGGAGGGTTGCTTTGTCTAAAGCTAGCAAACTTCCTCCTTGGAGGCTCTTGCACTTCAGCTTTCTGCATTTGGGCAAGCTTGAGTCTTTCCTTCTCCTCATATTTTTTTGTTTTAGTTCTTCCTCTCATTGCAACTAGAAGATAGCCTCCTAAGCCTCTCTGAAAATATCGACTACCTCAGACACCACCTAACATGCATAAGGGTTAGATTTCCACATCTCTTTGTTGCTACACATCACATCAATCCAATAACTCATGAGGAGCATAACAAAGGAAAAGTTCCCACTATCTAAAAATTCATAAGGATTATGAACTTCATCAAAAATCCTTCCCAAGTTAGAAAAGACAAGGCACAAGCCATCTATACGATTGCAGTATCTTGGCCTTGGGATCATTATAGGGTTCTATGGGAAACTAAGCAAGTTGATCATTTGATTTTGCAGGGGAGACCAAACCTAAGGATGAATCATTCTATGGGCTTGATTTTTTCTTCCTCTCTTGTTTCTCATGGAACTCTTGGACTAAAATGTACCTGGTGGGGTAAATTTTCACAAGTTCATGGCCATAGATGACATGATGGGTTGGATTAAAATAAGCCTACTTGTTCTCTAGGTAATCATGCTGGTCATAACCAGGCTATGGTTGATATAGAGAATGGGAGGGCTGAGGAAAAGCCTCTTCATGATGTGGGGGAAAGTGGGAGGCATCTCTATGAAGGGAATCCATGGAAAAGCATTTAAATAAGGACCTTCACAGAAATTGAAAGGAAACATAAAATTTGAAAATCATACTAGTACTTGGTCTGTTGAAATCGACAGATGCATAGAGTCACCATGGTGTTGAATGAGTACCTTTGAAGGCTTTTGACGCTAAGAAAAACACCCAATTTCTTAGTGAATGGATTTTCAAACTGGCTAACCAGTGGACTTATTGTTTGTAGTGGGCCAATATCCCTCGTAGGGTTTGTGACATGGCTTAACTACCTCCTATGGTTCCATAAGACTATTGGTTGAATCAAGCATTGACAGGTCAATTTTTGGTGCAAAAACAACTTTGGCCTTTCTAACAATTGGTATTAGAGCTTGGTCATAGGTTTGAATCCCATAGGTCACAACGAGTGATGCTAGGAGGGGGATTGTTGGTAGTAGGCCAACATCCCTTGCAAGGTTCATAACATGGCTTAACCACCTCCTATGGTTCTATAAGACTATTGGTTGTATCGAGAATTGATAGGTCGATCTTTTGGTGCAATGACAACTCTGGCCTTTCTAACACTTATGAATTTGAATCTGTCACATTGGACATGCCAAAAACTATTGTATGACTAGTGGAACTTTTGAAAACTAATTTGGAGCTTTGAATGTTTGTCCCATCAGGCATGCCAAAAACTTTTGTCACAAAAGTTTGCACCCTTTCCTAAAGTTTGACCTAAAGGAAACCTTGTGAAACATGGATATAATCTCCAAGTTGTGGGACTTTAACAATGAGATTGAGTCTCCAATGAAGGTTAGCTTATTCACTATCAGAATGCACCTAACTACTTCTTTGAAGGAAAAGGGAGACAGAAATGCATGAAATCAAACTACCTAACATAATCTAGAGGGTGATACACCAAGTAGTACATTTAGTCTTATCTCTTCCTAGAACTGTACATTTCATCAATATAATCCCAAAGTACGCATGTTCAATCTCTTCTTGAACTCAACAACCATATGTAGATCAGAAACCCATAGAATTTTATAAGGTGTAGTACCTAACCCTAGTTTGCATTCAGTTATTATTGTCGAACTCTTTTAGGTCAGTTTATGTTTATGCTTGATGATTAGTAGAATTATCTTCTAGATTATTGGATATTGTTTTCATACTCAGTTGATTATATGATGAGACTAATTTGGTACTAGTTATTTCATGTATGCATGATTATACTTTGATGATGATTATTTATAATGATTTTAGTTATTTAATGATGTTAGTCGGATGGATAATTTGTACATGTTTTCTTATGGATACTTACCTCGTACTGCATGTGTATGGTGTGTGTGTGTGTGTGTGTGTGTGTTTTCTTTATGTATGACGTTTCTAATGTGGTTAAGGAAGGGAGTCGTAGTCATCTGCTAGTTGGGATCTACACAATGCACCACTTCCTTCCATTGCCTATTTAGCTTAGAATATATGTGTTTGTACATGCATGGATTTTATGCAGATTACAGGTACCGGGTATTGACTTCCTTGAATTGCCAGGATGAGCATGCCCTCTCACAATATCTCAATGATAAGAGAGGGGAGATAAATTCTTGAGTCCAAATCCTAACCTTCAAACCAATTGTCTTAGAAAATTAGGATAAGTATTTGTGATGATTGCCCTTCCAAATTTGTCATATGACATAAATTGGTGATTATAACCCTTGAGTTTGATATTGTATGAGGTATTTTATTATGGGTTTTCATATTCTGTCTTATAAGTCTTTTGTGACTTTTTTCTTAATTAAGTCAAAATTAAAAGAGTAATTAATGATTTAATTTAATGAAATTTTATTATAATAATTTCAATATTAAATTATATTTAATTAATTGGTAAATTAATAAATAACAAGAATTAAATTTAAAGAGAAAATTATAATCTATTTTGAGAGCGTAATAATATTTATTTAATTTAATAATAATAATATATTTAGGGGATCATTTTTAGATAAATGCTAAATATTATTATTACTTAATAAATATTATATTAAAAATACTCCAAGAATTAATAAGACAGAGTAAGCAATTATTTAATAAAGTTTATTTTAATTAAACTACATAAAGTTTATGCATGAGATTAAAATATAATAAATTAATTAAAAAGAGAAAGAAAATAAATTTAATAAATATATTTTATATTGCAAAAAGAGTGCATGAAAACATAAAAGATAAGATAATAAAGAGTTAAAGGGTGAGATCAAGGAGTTCCCTCGAGTGATCACACAATTGTGCCCTGAATTTAGGAGAGAACTCCTTATCAGCAATTCAGAGTTCATTTTCCAAAAAAAATGGAAGTTTTGGGAGAACTGGGGGCAATTTTGGAGAAGGGAATTTTCAGAGAGAAGGTTTTGGGAGAAGAGATTTATCTCACAATCTTTGTATGTTTGCGAATTAGTATCAGAACTAGGTAGATCCTTGCATTTTGTTCACTCAGTTAATTATGTAATTTAATATTATTGTCTTCATCATGACTGTGAATTGTTTATTTGAATTTCATTGTGATGAATCTTTCAATTTTTCATTTTGAAATTACCACTACACATGTTGATTTCTTTTGTATACGTGAGGATTAAAACGATCGGCAAAACCCTCGTTCTATAAATTTAAAGTTACGAATTAATATGGGAAGGGTTTTTAAGAAATAGAAATTTTAGATTAAAAATTTGAATGGTTTGTCATATTTTCCCTATCAGAGTTTTGATAGAACTTTTGCAACTATACACACACACACACACACACACACACAAAAAGATTTGTATTGGGAAGGGGTTTTGTTTATATATAAAAAATAATTTTAAAAATAAAATAGAGGGGAGATGGGTTTTACCACACCTCCCTCTATGGCCACATTTAAGGTTGCGCTGACCGCAGTGAGGAATATGGCAATAGTGGTAGTATGTACTACACTGCGGCCGTAGGCCCACTATGGCCAACAACATTTAAAGGAGGTCACATGGCTTTCCAGGTTGGCGGGCCTTAAAAGCATGAATATTGTGCATTGTGTTTGTTTTTTAAAATTGTTTATTAATTTTATTAAATTTTAATTTTAATAATTATTTATTAATAATTTTAAATTATTATCTATTAATAAAAGATATTAATAGTTTTTATTTATATTTATCAAATTAATTAATAATTAATAAATATTAAATATTAAAGAATTTTAATTATTAACTATTAATTTAGTAATTCATATTATTATTGATGAAATCAATCAATAATGTTAAAATATATTTACTTTATTATTATCGAATAAATGGATTATTAATAGAATTGTGAGTATTCTATTTAATAATCGATATTTATTAAGTTAATAATTTGATAGATAATTATCTTAAGTTATCATGTGATGTTTAATGGGGTTAATTGGGACTTCATAAAATTAAGGACAAATTATAAAATTCAAATGTTCAAACACGTACATTGAATGGAAACTTAAACATTACTATTAAATTAAACACTGTGTTTTCAAAATAGAACCAAACTATGAAACTGCATTGTTATTTGTATGTTGTCTTATGTTTTGGGTTTGGCATGGACTAGAGTGTTGACCAATCAAGTTGTTTTACTAGAGGCTTGGTAGTTCTGTGTTTGTGATATAATGATGATGCTTTAATCTTGATCTTTTTAAACTCAACCATGGTAATGTGTCTAGTATGCTCTATGATGAGTGTGGATTCAATGTTTGTTATTGTTTTTAGTGTTCTTATGTGAAACTGAGATGAATGGTATGACCTATTTGACTTAATCTTTGAGTCTTCGATCGGTTATTTTTGGGATGCTTTCTAGTTGCATGTAAAAAACTAAGGTGTTATTATGGATTATCTTTTGATGCTTTCTAGTCACTTGTATAGGGTTGAGGTGAAATTTGTGATTATTTGATTTGTACTTTTATGAGCCTAGGGTAGGTAATCTATATGTTAAGTTGGGAAGTGGCTTGCAATAGAGGCTGGGGCCTAGAGTGGCTGCCAGGGTAACCCATTGTAAGTAGTTAATAAGTGAAAACACTACACTAAATGAGAGTAAAATGAACCTAATAAGAGTCTTGTCTTTCCTTGCCCATGCCTCGAGTGCTAGTACAAACTAGGATGGGAGTAGAGATGACACTTAGTTGTGACCTTGCATCGTTAGTATGCCTTGTCAATATGAGAGAATACTAGTGCCACATAGAGTCACTAGGGAGCCATAGGATTAAAATATTAGCCAGGTAACCCTAGAGTTGGTTCATGTGATGACACTTGCCCACTAGCAATATAAATTTCCTACGTGTCTTTGTTTGCCTCTGGGTTTAGATGTTGATTTATCTTGGAACCTTTGAGTTAGATTACTTTTAGGGTTTTCCTTAACATAGGTATTACTTTTAATTATTGGGATTGTTATCCTATGTGAGACTTGAGACTATCTCCTCAGTGCAATGGGAGTGGACCTTTTTGGGTTACCACAATGTCACATGGTAGTGCTTTTTACTTTTACCATTGAGATCCATCTGTTGATTTCCTGGCTGGAGTTCCTTGTCTACATTTCCTTTTACTCTATCTTTGTGTATTATGATGGATGGTTAAATCTATTTGATGGATGATTTTACTTATTGTATTGTGTCTTGTTTCATGGATCTAAAAGGGATGATTAATCTACTTTATACATGTACATTCTCTCAGCTTTTAATACCCTGTGACATATATAGTGGATGATTGTGCATTCCAAATTTTATTGCCAAGTGGCATTCAGAACAAATTTATATTATTTAAATGAACTTTGACTTGTAATTATTCTTTCATGTGGATGTGGTATTTATTGGAGTTAGTATTATTTAAATTTAAATGTGACTCAACATCTTGGGATCCTTAAGCAATGTAATCTATTATGTTTGCTTATGTATTATTGTATGTTATTGCTTCCGCTACTTTATGATTGTTGTACATGTTATTCTTTTTTTTTTTTAATGTTTGGCAAAACTTAGTAAAACTTTAGGTTAGTTCTTTTGGATCCCTTGGCAAGGCATTACAGAAGGAGCTTCACTCTATATCATTCAAAGAAAAAATAGATACAACATACAAGTCAAAGAATAGAAGCAACACATTAATAGAAGGGAAGAAGATATTGCACAATATATTAATGGAAGAAGGAGGTACAACAGAGAAGTATATTCACTTAGAGGCAAAGGAAATTATATTAGCAAAGTATACAATACAACTAATACAAAATTAGAAAAGAGATCGACCCTTTGAGAGAATTAAAAAAAATTCCTTTAAAGCTTAGGCATAACTAAGAAGACTTCGGCTGAAACCCTAAAAATTAACCACTATCTTCAAGTTGCAGAGAATAATAACTACTAATCCGAGGAAGATTTGATTGAATGCACATCCCTATGCAGCAAACCTAATTTTTCTACATGCAAACTCAGGCCCTAAAGAGATAGGAATGATGTCCATAACTACTCTGACCGGTAGATGGATAACCATGGCGGCACTAGAATAAAATTTGCATTTACTAGGAGTTGAGAACCCCAAAAAGGTGGTTGCAAGTGATCAAAGGATCTATTTTCCATCAATGAACCTCTTTTGATAATTTTTACATTATCATCAGGTCAACTGAATTCAATAGTCAACATCGCCATGTTGCCTTATATCTTTGAAGTGTTTTGCCAAATCCTCTTTTTTTTCCTAATTACCATGTCAAGCTTGTGATATTATGCTTGATTTCATTTGTTGGCTCACAACCTAATTTCCTTGTTGACTACCTAGGTCTACAAAATTGTGGCCACTTCATTCTATCATTTATCACTACTTTGCAATTGTTTATCACTTCAGTTCACTAGCTATTGCAACCTAGCAATGACCATGAAATTTACCACCTTGTATCTTCACGGTGGTTTAGAACCTAGCATTTCTTATACCTATGATGTTGTGATGCCTCATATATTAATTGTGTTGCCTCTTTACAACCACTAGATACAAAGCCCTTCTAAATCATGCGATGTTGTGATCACTACCTTGGATGACTGCTATCATGTTTTGTGGCTTCGTAATCCAAGAACTTAACTTCCATTGAAACCTTGTGAAGCTATGATGACTTAATCTTAACTATCTTGATTACTTTTTGCACTCTCATAGCTCAAAACTCTAACTCAACATTTAACCCTAGGAAGGGGCAATTATGATCTTTTTGCTACTTTGCAACTTTGACCTCAAGTTAACAATAACTCTCTACGAACATGTGATGGTTTATTTTTTATTGCATGGTTCCTTTTTTGGCTTCGCAACTTAAAAAATCTTAACTATGTTGCCACCTGCAAAGTTGTGCTTGCACTTAATTCTAACTTTTTTGATTACTTCTCACACTCTCAAATCTTAAAGTATTAACTCATCTTTCAACTCATGCATCATCAGATCAAGAAAAATCTGACGGTAGAGATTCTATTTTGGGGCCTCACTATACTTTTTTCTTTTGATGCTCCCTGAACTCCTGAAATGCCAAAGTGTATCCATCACTACATCACCACCATTGGGTCCCACTAAAAATGGACCAAGGCTCTAATCGGATTTGGTGATGGACTAAATGGGGGGAAATATGGCTAACAATCATCTTTTTGAAATGACATTGAAGTTGTTTGGACCGACCATATGTAAAAGATACGTAGTTTCATACCATTGCTACAATATTTTTCTTTTCTTCCATTTATTGCACTATACTAAAGTTATTGATCTGAAAAAAATTAAAGGTGGAATGAATAGGGTCCTAAAAAACAAATAGCTTATTACATCTTTTGAGGACCTTTTTGAAAAAAATAATTTTAACAGTGCCTTACTTCTCAAAAGAGCATCCAAACATATAAAGAATGTGAGGAACCAATATAGAAGGGATGTAAAGGATAACCAAAAGTACGAGTGTCCTATGATTCCATCAAGGGAGTGGAATGAAATAACAAAAGATGCAAAAGAGAAA
Source organism: Cupressus sempervirens (assembly GCA_028749045.1). Classification (NCBI taxonomy): domain Eukaryota; kingdom Viridiplantae; phylum Streptophyta; class Pinopsida; order Cupressales; family Cupressaceae; genus Cupressus; species Cupressus sempervirens. The sequence goes on along the minus strand of CM053784.1, from coordinate 271,389,707 downwards.
AGGCTACGTGGAAAAGTATATGAACCAAAAAAGGGCAAAAGAAGATATGTCATGATAGTATTAAGTAGAATGTAATCATGCACTAATTAGTGATCTTTGTAAATATATAATCTAAAATGTTTCAAAATTTTCATATATTGTAGGACACATCAAAAGGTACAAAAGTGAGACTAGAAAAGGTTGGCCAACACAAACTTGGCTCAAGTGGCTATATGAATCTTCACTGTCAACTTGCAAGTAGCAGCAATAGAATTTCATATAATTTTGTTTTATATATTGTTGCAAATAATTGTGTTCAATCAAATCATACATGCAAAACTAACAATATAAAACAAAAAATACAAGGGATAGAATTCAATATAGAGCCCATGGATGAAGAAAAAAAATTGTAGTTGTGGTTGCACACCTACACCAAGAATCTGAAAGCCATACCCAATAATCTAGTGCACCAAATGAGACATAGGTAAATTAGTCAAATGGAAAGTAGATCAAACTGAATAGTTGAGAAATTTCTTTTTTGGTATTAGTTTCCAACATAAATTGACTACATAATATTTCATTGTAGCCTTCAAATCCTATCATAGAACTTGTGCGTGATGAAGGCCATGATGTGAATTGAAATTAACTACACAATTATGAATACAATTTGATATCTTCAATTAAAATTTGTTGTGTAGCCTTTTTTTAAATATTTTAGAGCATGTTGAACATCATGGTGAAGGAGTGGAACATGTTTAAAGTGTTCAACATGTTGAGGTGGCAGTGGATCAAAATGTTATTCTACATGATGTGGTATTGTTAGGCAAGAAAAATTGCATGTTACATTCTACTCGTTAATGAAATACTTGTAACAAAAAGAAAAGTATGCCAATTAAACCCTATTACTATTAAAAATGCTTTAGAATAACTAGGGGGAGGGGGGGTGAATCAGTTATTCAAGGTCCAAATGTTCTAATAAAACTCTTTTTACCAAGTAAAGTGAGTCCATTAAATTGTTCATCCATCCAAGCTTAAACTTTCCTACTCTAGCAAGTTACTGTAAAATCAGCATGCAAGAATAACACATGAAGAATCAACACATAACATAGTGATTTACGTGGAAACCCAATTTGGGAAAAACCACCAGTAACATGCTGCTCAATTCTCACTCTTCTAAAGTGATGCCATGTGAAAGGCCTACCCTATTAAAGGCTACAACACACTGTTAAATGTGACCTGGTTAAAGGATTTCAACCACCCTATTAAAAGTGGGTATGGTTAGAGGACTTTAAAACATTCATTTGGAATGCCACCCTATTAAAGGATTTACAAATGGTTGTTAAACCAACTTGAGTCCATAGGATTTTACCCTAACTAATATAATTGTTAGAGAGTAACAACAAGGGCTTTTGACCTAATACAACTCACAACTTAACTTGCAGATTTCAGATCTCAATTTTACTCACAACATTGCCTGGCTTTTAGTCTCTATAGCTCTGACAGGTTGTCCTCCTTTCAAGCTTTGTCTCCTTGAGTCTCCATGCTCAATGTACCAGTGCAATCTCCTATATGGCCACTTATCAAAGCAGTCTCTATGCTCTATTCCTCCCTCTTGATGCCTTCTCCTTGACACCCTTCAATAACTTTGCAATTTGGCACCCCAACTACTCTTGCTTCTTGGCATGTAACTCCTTAAATAGAAGTCTGGAATACTTTTCCCACTCGAGTCTTCCCTCTTTCTTTTAGATCGAATGTATTAGGTAGGATTCAATAAATATACCCTGTATCTTGTTCCTTCTAGAAACATCATGAAGAATCCTCCTGAATTTGCCCAAAAATGGTTTACCTAAAATTTTGTGCCTCCAGTTCATCATCCTTATCCTCCATCTAGTTCACAAAATTCAAGGTAACAAACTTGTCAACTTAGATCTGGAAAATCTTTGACTTTTCCTATAATGCAGTAGCTCAACATTATTAAAATTTTGGTGCTCAACACATACTGTATCACTCAGCACCAACTACGTTTTACTAATGCTTGGCACCTACTATGAATTCCCTCAGCATCCACTAAGTTTTTTTGATGCTTGACAACTATTACTTGCTCAGCTCCTTCTATATCACTTGGCACACACTAGATTTTGCATTTTATCAGCATGAACTAGCTTGCTCAGCACCTACTAATGAACTTAGTCAAGCTTTGCAGACAACCTTGTTACAACTTATACTTCTAAAGTTTCTAAGTGTGGCCAACCTTTGTATCTTCAAGTGTATTGTCAATACATCATTTTACCAATTTCTTAACTAATCCTTATACTTCATTACAAAACCATAACTCAACCTTTCCCTAGGTGCTTTTGTTACATCTTGTTAATTAAATCCTCTTCATCAATCAACTAAGTGATAGTACTTGGATCTTATAAGCAATTGTCATTCCAACAAATAGTAGGTTTGACATCAGTGAAAAAATAATGATTGAAAAAATTTGTTATCAACAATCTCCCTCTTTGTAACCAATCTCCTTCTTCAATAGTTATCTTTTCAATCATATTTCCAACATTTACTTGTTATTGCAACAAAGCCTCATTTAGTGCAGTAGCCTCATGCTCCTCAAAATAGGAGGAGGCATCATAATTTGACACTACATGTGCAACAAGAGGAGGAGAATGAGGAAGATATTGATACTCCTATCATCCTTTTCCTTAAGGAAGCTAAGAAAAACAAAAGGAAGAAATGATTTTTTTTAAATGTTCTATGATAAACTTTGTTGGATAATGAAAGAATGTTGTTTTAAGTAATTATTTATGAATGTTTGGTATTAATATTGATTTTTATATTATGTTAATGAATTTTTTATGTGTTAATGAAGTCTTGATTAGTATTGTGTATTAATGAATTTTATTTCATATTAATGAATGTTATGTGATTATGTTGATTAAATGTTATAGTTCATAAATGGATGAATGAATGAATGAAGTATGTAATTAGATGATAATAGGGAATTTAGATTGATGTTAGGGGGAAGGGTTAGGCATGATGAGCTTCCACCTTCACATGGTTGGTCTCATTAAGTAGAGAATATTAAAGTATTCTTGAAAGCAGGTGAAGCTCAAACTAACATACCTTCAATAATTAATAAATTTCATTCACTCTAGGTCTAGAATGATGGGATGATACTCTATGGTATAGGTACGAATCTCTAGAAGAAGATTACATACTTGATTTTCTAGCTTCAACAACTTTACCACTTGCTTCATTTTCAGTCTTGCAGTTGGATCTAGATAGGAGCACCACAACCCTATCCCTACCAATTTTTCCATTTTAGCCTTCTCAAACTCCCCATTTAACTTTATATTTGTAGCATCCAAAAAATTTCCTTGACCATGGAGATAACATACCCACTCCACAAGCCTTATATGATTCTCTTGCAAGCTCACATCTACTTTCCTCTTTCCTATAGCAATTTCCAAGGTCACGGCCCCAAAACTATAAACATTTGATTCAAGGTTTGTTCTTCCTATCATCACACACTCAAGAGCTAGGTAATTAAGGGTTCTAGGTTCTCCAATATCTAGGCTAAATCAAAGTCTCCAACCTTTGCATTGAAGTTGTAGTCAAGCATAACATTACTGGATTTTCTAGCCTCTTTGATTCAAAATCTTTTCAATGAATCTTTGAAAATAATGAACTCTTTTTTATTTGAGATATTCTTAATTAATAGCTTCTATTTAGTTTCTTTCTAATGATGAATAGCTTGAAGTAGTATATCTATTTGAATGTGATTATCATAAATGTTAAAGGATGTAGCTTTAGTTTTTTAGTGTCATGCGTCTAAAGTTGGATGTAGCATCTTCAAGGACTATAATTTAGTTTGTGGAAAGTTGAATTTTTCTACACCTACATCTCTTCCATTTGATGAGGTTGAATTGCCAATATTTCCTCAAAGGTGATACCTCTTTTCTAGTATTTCATGATTAATCATAGCTGAAAGGTTGCATGTGCATTTATTTTGTTGGTTTATTTTGCAACCAAAGTACAAATCCCATATTTTGATGGTTGTAATTTTGCCTTCTTTTGATTGTTTTGGGTTTAATTTTGATTTTGTCATGCATAAAAACTTAAATCAATACCATTAGATCAGTACTTTGTGAAAGTTAGGAGGAGAGTATGTCTTGTTGATTAGGGTTTTTGAAAATGTTCCCATCCTCATGAAAAAACCCTAGAAAATAGTCATGTCCAATGTTTTTCTCTTTGCTCCATTCATTCTTACAATGATACCAAATTTTCTTTGCCTTTCTCTATTTGTATTGTTGTCATTCAATACAATCATTCATGTTTCTATGTTTATAACAATAATCCCATGCTATTACTATGTAATGGGGTTTTAGGGTCCTTTCAAATCCTATTTTCCTTAATAATAAAAAATCCCATTTTTGCTCTACTCCCCTCTCTACTAAGAAAATAAAGACTATGTGAATTCTCTATTAGTTCCAAGATATAATGTATTTCTTAACCATCGTGAGATAGATGTTAAAGAAAGTGTAGCTAGTCTTATATTTCATAATCTTCAAAACAAGAACTCAATTCAGGTTGGGGACAATATACCCTGATCAATAGAGGAAGTCATTCACTCAACATCTATGCATGTTGTCATACTTTCTATTAACTATGCAGATTCCATTTGGTGCTTGAGAGATATACAGATGATTGTCAAAAATGGAACACCCATAACACTAATATTTTATGGAGTTGAGCCTTCACAACTTTGATTGAGAGAAGAAAATGGGTTGTTTTCTTAAGCCTTCCAATTGCATCAACACATTAGAAAGTTTGAGCCACAAAAAATAGAGGAATGGAGGAAGGTTCTCTACCATGTTTCATATATAAAAGGACTTATTTTTACAAGATAACACTTTTTTTCTTCTTCTTTTTTCTATTTGTGTTTTTCATTTGATGATTTATTACTATTTTCATGTCTTACTATATTTATTTTTTCTCAAAGTATAGATATGCAAGTATACATTTATATTTTTCATTTAGCTATATAAATTTTTTATATTATTTTTGTCATTCATTTTTGTCAAAATTATTTAGTATAACAAATGTATTTATATTTAATTTATGAATTGAATGCTGTAAATTTCATGCAATGATTAGGGAGAGTTGTTGGAAGAAATTGCAAGAAATATAGCAAACCATATTGATAAGCTACAATTTCAACCAAAAGCAGGGACTGCAGACTTGAAAGGAAAAAGTTGTCCCAAACAGAATGTTGAAAATGACTAGAACAACTATGGAAGTACTAGATTCACAGGGTTATTGAAGATCTTAAACTATTTATAAGGGTCATAATGATCTGATATTGTTATACTGCTAATTCTATATTTAATAGTTTAATTTCAAAAATGCAACTTGCAATATGGTTGTTTGCATTCTCTATACAAGATAAATTAATATAAAAGTTCAATTATACAACTAGAACTTACCTAATGTTTTTCTTTGATTTACTCGTAATAAATTGCTCTATTTTTTCATAGTATTGTTACTATCATAAACATGTAGTCAATTCTAGCCAATTAGGATGTTTTAGATTTAATGAAAATTGGGATGAGAAATAGAGTTGTGTGTGCTACTGCCCTTAATAGAAATAATAGTCACTCTCATAGTATACTGAGTGTGCATGTTGAAGGTGTTGGTGCCCAAATTGACAAATTATATTTCCTATAGAATGCTGATCCAATTTTTGGAATTCCTAATAGCAATTTGCCAACTGATAGGTCCCACTCAAAATGAATGTGAACCTCCAAAATTTTGGCTCTGCAAGACCAAGGTTGGTAGGCCTATACCTTGCACCCTAGAGGCTTTGAGCAGATAACTTGTGGGATTACAACTATTGATAAAAGATAAATAAAGGTTTGAAGGTAAATAGAGTTCTGTAAGTATGTGTATATGTATGTGTATGATTCATCTATCTATGTTACTTGGATGTATGTTCTTTCTACAATTAGCATGAAGACTTAAATCAATATCATCATACCAGTGCCTTAACCAATGGATTCTTCACCAAATTACTATCAATCGTTCACAATGATTATGTAACCCTCAAAGACAAGCAATAAACCCCTTTAAGATAAATTATTTGCCACTTTAATGAAGTATGAACTTTTTTAAATGCCCAGGAAAACTTCAATAATTGATCTTATTGATTTTAACTCCCCTCAAAAGCTCATCAAACAACAATGTAGATTAATCACTTAATACAACACTTCTATTTTTAAATAATGAAATCCCTTACTGCATTTACCAATTGGACTATCGATTAAATTAAACTATGAATATTTGATTAGAGGAAAAAAAATGAAAGAGATGGGAATGATATCACCAAAAGTTCAATTGAGCACATAAGCCTTTGTATTGAACTTGAAGATACTTTCACCATAATTTTACATGTGTTGTTGGTACATACAGTTGACAAAATCTAGAGTAGTTAATGGAATTGACTTCTCTCTATATAACTATAAGAATAATGTCTTGATAGTAATTCTATATGATATGATATCCTATTTTAAATTTGACCCTTATAATTATAGGCATTATATTGATTACATAGTGAAAGGGTATGGTCCTTTGTTTACAAAATTTACAACTAACTAACTCATTAACAATTAACTGTATGCATGTAAAATAAGTTTATAGAACAAAGACTTATGCTATCAATTTTTTATGATAATGATTCAATAAAATAATTGCATGGACTGATGTGTTCTACATATTTGATATCTCCTTGTAAATTTGCATCATTGATTACTTCTCTTACCTTGATCTCAATTTTGAACATCTGCTCCATCTACATGTTGGCTTTTGACATCTCTAGGTCATCGTTCTATGTAGCTTCTAGGGCTCATTCCTACATCACATAACATATATCCATCCATCTCTCTTGGTCAATGGCATCCCCATTTTCATCATGCCAAGATATAACTCTGTGTTCTATAACCAATTCCTCCATTAATCTAAAATAAAACTTAAATTCCTATGAATATGCAGTATGATCCTCAATCAACCTTTCTGCTTCTTGAATATCTTCATCTTCTTTGAGGGTATTATTTTCTTTGACCAAGCTATTACATATCTCATTATGTCTCAAAACTAGGGGTTTATAAGTACTACAAATATCCCAAACTTGATCTAATTTGTCAAGCAACTTCTTAAAATAACTTATGATTAGAGTGCCAAAGACTTATCTTCTAATCATCGAAACATCTTTCAATTTTGCATTCTCTTCTTGCAATTTCTTTAATTCAATTTTGAGAGAATCAACATATAATGTCTTCTAGTTATCCCTCTCAAATTTCACTTGCTTCACATTTTCTTGATTAAAGAATGTCATGTCCACTTGCATACTTGCAACCTTGTTAGGGTCTATCACCCCTAATTTCAGTGCCATAAAATGACCAAAAGCCTAATCAACATTAATAATTTGTGGCCTTTTTTGTGGGGGGTATAAGGCCCAAAATAACATTTATTTTTTGTCTTCCACAAATCTTTAACCAATTATGACATATTTGACTCCATGTACATCAAGTTTCATATCATGTTTACCAGATTTAATTAAACTGACAAAAATGCATAATGCACTCAAATCCCAACTAGGTAGAACCATCAGCCCTACTTTATTCAATAGTTGCCTTCCTCTTGTCAAAGTCATATGCTCAATTTCCCTTTTGATATCTTCCTTCAAATTTATTAGTTCTTGTTCATCCTCAGGAGAGATATTTTGGATATTTTGTCTCAATAATTTGCATCTTTGTTTATACAAAACAATCACAATCTCCTTGGATTTGATAAAAGAATCATCATTTAAAAAATTTCTTGACTCCAAAAGTCTTTCATCCTTCTTGACATTTATCCTACCAAGGATCTTCACATCATGCTCCAAGAGCTGAAGTATTGGCTTGTCTATAGTTCTTAAAATTGGAACAGGGGAATCTAGAATCTTTTGAATGTCTTCTTTAAACTATTCTTTGGCTTTTTCCCTTTTTCTTCCAGGTCCCAATTTTGTTCTTGAATTTTTTTTAGTACTTCTTCCCACTCCAAATTCTTGAAACCTTACTCCTATTCAATGCCCTAGTGAATATAATCATCCAATTTTTGTGATTCCCTACAAGCATGAATATATCCTTCTAGATCATAATGAATCCAAGAATCCATGGTGTACATGTGAATTTCATGTTGAAAACATTTGATCAATTGTATATTGTCTTTGATGTTACACAAAATGTCATAGATTCACCAGTCATTGTCAGTCAAGCTCACTCAAGCAATGAAGATAGTTTCCTATGTCTATCGAGTATTACAGTGTTGGCCAAGTTCAGATGACAGTGTCTACCAAGTTCACTTGGGAGACAAAGGAAAGATGGAAAGTTATGAGTGTTAACCAAGCTCACTTAGTTACCAAAGGAAATTTGTAGAAGACATTGTCTACCAAGTTCACTCAAAATACAAAGTAAATTTGGCCTAGAACTAGTATTAACCGAGCTCATTTGGTTAACATAGGAAAACCTATTTTGGTTATTGTATACTAAGCAGGATCAGCTGACAAAGGATTTTCTTGTTTTGGCATATTGAGTTTAATGACTTTGTTTGATGGTTCTAGCCGACTGAGGAGATGAATATTAATTCTTTTAAGTTGTATTCAAGCCTACTTAACAATGTGTATGATATAAGTATAAGGTCAAATTGAGAGATATAGAGTATGAATGTGTGAAGATAAAAAGATGCTTAGAGGAGGAAAATTTGAAGGATAAGAAGAATATTCTTGTTGGGATGCAAATATTTATCTGATCAAGAAGGATCAAGTATTCAAGATAGAATTGAGATCTAAAATCAAAAAAGATAGTTGCATCAAAAATTAGGTCAAGTCATTGTTACTCTCTAACCAGTGTAGCAATGAATCAAATCTCTTAACAGAGTTAGCCTAACAACTATTTGTAAATCCTCTAATAATGTGGCATTTTTGGATTGAAGTGTCTAAAGACCTGTAACAAGGCCCCTCGTAATAGGGAAATTAAATCTTATAACAGGGTCACACCTAACAATGTATTTTATAACCTTTAACAGCATTGGCTCCTAATAGGGCTCACTTCAAAAGAGTGAAAATAGCAACTAGTTGCAATTGGTGGTTTTAACCAAATTGAGTTTCCACATTAAATCTTGGTGTCACTTGTGTTTGTGTTATTTCTTTTATGTGTATGCAACTAAGTTAATCAAGCATCATCACACTTAATATCATAAGATCTGAATGTTCAGTAGTTATCAAGTTACAATTGATATTTTAGTGATTGTTGAGTAACATTAAATTGCTTATGTTAATGGAATGCCTTTGTGTTAACCAAGTTACAGTGGAATACAGTTTTAGCAGAGTTTATGTTTTGAATTGTATTGACATCTAAGGGATCTAGGATTTATTTTTGTAGTAACTAATTCACCCCTCCCCTCTCAGTTACTCCTCTTATATTTCCAACAATTCATTCTACAATTTTTATCCAATGTTGTCATATGACTTAGTTGCACAAATAATAAAGTCTCCAAAAGATAAAATTGTTGGACGAAAATTTTGCATTCTTTGCTTACCTCCAAAATGTTGTTTGATAGATTCAAACATCTACCTTACAATATCTAGATATGAAATTCATTAAGCACTGATGTTGGTAATCTGTATGGCCTTCCTTTGAACCTAAATACTCTGATAAAAGTGAAGTAGTCATATGCATACTAGTCTCCCTAATTGTGTTTAATTTTCTCTCCCAACCCATTGTCCCTAGGTCTTAAAAATATTTTAATATCAAATCTAATTGAGGGAAAATACTGGTGTCCAAAAAAAGTGTACAAAGGTTGAACAAAATGATCTTCAAATGTAAGGTAACAAGAAGCACTGAACATATAATTCCATATTGGTGTCCACATTTGAATAGGCTTCATTTTCCCATTAGACTCCCTCAAATTCAATTTCAAACCCTCACCCCACAATCCTCTCATTTTTCTCAAAATATAAAACCATATGCATAAGCAAGGAATAATGTTTAAAAGTAAGGTACTCAATATCTTCAAAATTAACAAAAGAAGTATGAATGTTATCAACAACATACTCCATGTAATCATATGATCTAGACTCTAGCATTTGAATATTTGATGCTAACACCATGGGCCCAATTTCAATCAAATTAGGTGCTTCCATCCCTCCTACTTGTCCACATGATTGGTATATCATGTCTAAGAATGTCTAAAACAATTTGATGCCAAATTGAGGTCCATTTGCTGCAACTAGAGGCTCCTTCTCTATTTTGTGCAACATCAATTTCCATTGCATATATGAAATATCTGACCTCTCATGCTCATTTTTCAATTCTATGAATGACAACCTTTTAGTTAGACCGTCAGTAAGTCTAAAAGCTTCATTAAGAGATTCAATAGATATCTCCATAAATTTTCCCCTATCCTTTTCATATATGCATCTATCTTCAACATTATATTTTCTTATTATGACCTTGAGTAACTCCACATTCACAAACACATTTGCCACTACCAATTTTCCTAAATTCATCTCCCAAGGATGATAGATAGGTGCCTTGTGATTTGTCCTCACATAATGATATAAAAAGAGCTCATAACCCCTAGTCCTAGTCTATACATCTCCAATGTCACTGTAATTGTCCTTAATTTTGTCTAGGGATGTGAATTTGGTTCTTCTTGACTTAGGACCTACAAAAGCCATATGTTCAATGAGGTCTTCATTCAATTTCCTTGGTGGCACTTCATCATCTACTTTCTACTTCTTATCATATTTACCCTTTTTGACTTTCTTATCTTTCATCTTCTATATAGAACCAAAACTCTCCATGACACCTTCTAAAACTTTATTTAAGTACAACTCTCTATATAAACTGAATACAAACAACAATCTCACAATTTTCCTTTAAGAATTTGTGAGCTCAAACCAGTAATGATTATCTTTTATTACCAAAAAGGTTGCACATTCGTGCATTTACTATCTAGATGAATTGAAACATAAAGCCATTTTTTTATAGTTGTAGCAAATGAACTGGCTGTTAGAAGTCATTTTGCACACTTATTTCCATGTCTGGTGAAACATATTCAAACATTTGATTGCTAAAACTTTCAATGATATAAATACATGAAATTCATATTGATATAGCTTGTTCTCACAAATAGTGAATTACTCTTAACTTCATGTCTATTGCTATAGAAATCGTGATAATACCATCTCTTATTGCTATGCTAGAAACCCTTCATCTGTGATCTTCAATACACCTTCTTTCTATTAGGTATGGAAATATCAAAACTTTGGCCTTCAATATTGGCACTTGAAATGTCACTATATCATATAGTGATATCTTGCAGCTCATCAATGATCAATATATCTCTATAACACAAAATGTGATCAACGATCACATTCAACTTATCGTTGCAACTCATAGCGATGCCCTTTTAATAATACAACCATCCATCACTATGAGTTACAACAATCTCCAAGTTTTATTGCTAATTGCTATAGTGATATCCTTTTTGTGCTCTAACCACTTAGTGAAAAATAATGATCACTAAAACATACAATGATATATGAAGACTTATTGCTCATCCTTATACTGAAATTCCATATCCTCCACTCACCAATGAGATATATCACTATAAGTTATAGTGATAATTCAATTCCATCTCTCATTACCATATTAATAATGAGTCTTCTCCACACAGTAATGAATCCAATCACTATATGCTATAGTGATATCATACCCTACTTCAAGTTGCCCAAATTGCAATCACTGAAAGATACCCCGATATCTAATGCCTCATCATTATAGTTGTAGCGATAATCTCAAAAATAAGAATATCTTCATGAATTCAAATAGGACCAAGGCCTAGATTAATCAATGGATATTTCCATGTAATGAGTAAGCCCTAGGAGTGCAATTATGCAATAGGAATCTTTGACTTGAGTGATAAATAGCTATTTTTAGTCAAAACACAAAGAGATGCAATAAATGATTCCTTATTTTGATCACAAAATCCATCTAGGATATACAAAGGAAAGGAATGAAAGTAGGTAAAATGTGAACAAATATTTGCAAAATATTGAGTTCCACTAGAAGGGACGAACTTATATTGTGAAGCAAGTGTAAGAGGATGCCTTCATTTGATTGATCTTGCAAGGAGTGAGAGGATTAGCAAGTCAGAAGTCACTGGGTAGAGACTTAAATAAGCAAAACACATAAACAAAACTCTCTCTACTATTGGGGATGTTATATTTTCTTTAGCTAATAAGAGTGCACATGTCCCATAGCATAACAACAAATTGATCCAAATTATTTAGGATTCCCTAGGTGGCTAAGCAAAGACACTCATGTTTGTACATCCCAATCCAGACATTGATGCTTATATGTAGAAAATCAACACTTTGAAATTTGCAAAGAGTGTCTAGCTTGGAACTGGATGCTGCATGTAGCAACAAGAAAAACAAGGATGTTAGAGATCTCAAGGAACAAATTTCTAAATTGAAGGAAATCATTACAAGAAAAGATGTTGAGCTCAAGCATTTGCAAAATTTGAATCCCTGAAGATGTCCAGCACACTGTTAATAAATATCATATACACATTTTAAAATTTGTTTTAGATGAATTCTATGGAATTGTTGTGATACCTAATCTTATTATTATTAATTACATGACTATGACTTCTTGTTATCAATTTAGGTTTTTGACTTATGCATTTGTTATGTTTTCTCAATATTCAGTTCTATGTTTTTATAAAATTTCTTAAGAAATTATATTTTAGAAGCTAAAAAATTTACCAAATATTTATTGCATCTAGATGGTTTTCACACAAGTGAAACATAAGTATTATACAAAAGATCATTCATCTAAATAATACAACAATCTAAATGCACATGACCATAAATACCAGACAAAATTAAACACATTTGATGTATTGTTTTCCACTTCTTATCTATAACTTTAATCTTCTAAAGAATTGCCTTGTATTTTTTATAAATATGTATTAACTATTTTAATTAATAAAATCAGATGCATCCATCCATCAAATTTTGTTCATTTACAAATGCATCCACTAATAATAGAGTTTCTCTAAGATTGCTATTTATGATTATCCTTCTGATGTATTACTAGAAGCGCCATATCGAAAACCATCTCCAAACAAAGAAATTCTGTAGTCAACAAGCTTATATGGTGCAATAGAGGAATATGACAATGGAAAAGTTAAATAGTGCTAGAACCAGCCTCACAGCTATGAACTCGAGAAATAGTGAAAGAAAGAATAACAATATTGAAAGCAATATCATGATCATATATCAGTTGACAATAGATGGAGTTAGATGTTAACTAAAATTAATAAAATTTGTAGTGTGTTAGCTTGAAAGAAAGTTATCAAGGGTTATCAAATTCACATTATGCAATGATAAAGAAGGTATCTCATAGAATAGTTCTTATCCTCTTTCAAAAAGGTAATCTTAGCTAAAAACATTTCCTTTCTTAAGACTACCAAAATAAGATCAAGAGCATAGATAAAAGAAGAATTAACACTATCTAGAGAGAACACCTCATAGTCAACAAGTAGACGAATGTGAGGAAATATTTAGAGATTTTTGTAGGCTATAACTAAATAGAGCCAAGATCTACAACATAGTCAAAATCTCCAAAGGCCTAGTAGAAATATGGAGACAAATTATCTCCACCATACAACTCTGGGATCATATTCAACATTATTGTGTAGAATGAGGATTTCTCAATAGCAAAAGATCTATCCATGGAGAGTATAGCAGCCCAAGTAATAGCCTAGACAAAGTAAGGGATAAATTTTCATTTTTCTATGTTATAATTTCATAAACATAAAATGTAGTTGCAATCCAAGAAGTGGCCTAAAGAGTCATACTTGTTAAGAGAATATTGCAAGGCTGCTACTACCAAACTCAAAGAGAGCATTAGATAATCCTCCAAGGCAAGATAATCTTCTACAAAAATTGCCATTAAAACCAATTAGAAAGGTGTCTCTAAAGAAGTGTAAAACTCATTTAAAGAAAGAAAATAACCCATAAAGAAGAAGATTATCTACCTTTTGTTCCTTTGTATGGGTCCCAATTTATTCTTCACATGAATCATGCCTTCCTCAGCTTTCTCCAAAGAGAGATTATCCATTTTTTGCACTCAAGTCTCCACTCAAGCTGAATGCTACTCTACCATCATCACCATCAAAAACTCCAAAAAATCCACCTTCATCACCTCACCCTTCACTCATGAGATATACAAACTAATGCAATACAAAGAAATGACAATCATGTCTTCTAGTACAAATTTAATATCAACATGGGGAATGTGACTTATCTTGAGTTTGATTCATTTCGAGTTCCTTTTATTCCCACTAGTGTGGTATGTTTTAGATGCACACTTTCATTTTCTTTTGTTTCTTAATTCTTTCTACAGTGTTGAGGGTGGAAACCTAATTGAAAATGTTAAATTTTTTACTGCTCCTTGTATTAACATTTTAGGTATGCACATATTGTTTACTTGTTGAAGATTTCATATTGTTACATCTTTGTCATTTTAATTATAAGGATTCATTTTGGCAAAAAATACATCATTGATATTATTTCATTTTTAATGTGCCTATACATATTCTCATTTTTATAGCTCTTTCTCATGACACAGATTTCTTGTTCTTCTTTTTCTTGAATCTCAGTCTTTTAGTGATTGTAGTATGCTAGATATATTTTACTTGATGGAAATCAAGTTTGATTTTGTTATCTTACTCTCTTTTTGTTTGACACAGGTATCTAGAATGTGGTTGACAAATTTTTCAAGCATTTGAGTCTCACACTAAAGTTGATTTTGGTAGATATAGTTCTCTAAATGATGTGATTGTTTTGCCACCTCCAAGAAGAGATAAAATGAATACTTTCTTCTTAGGTGAGACTCTCAAGTATCTTTAGTTTCCATTTGGAGATAGTAATGTTCTTCGTTTAGATAAGTTTGTCTTTAATCACTATGGAGATGATTACTTTAGACAAATAGTGAAACTATTATGCATGTTAATATAGGTATTATGCACTTTAACACATGTCTTGGTAGGAAGTCATGTGCCAGTCTTGTACACTTATTTATCTTAATCTCTCCTAAAACATGTCTAATATATTTTCTCTTTAAACATCTCAATAGATTTCTGTAGAAACTATCCCATCAAAAGGGAATACTTCTCATGCTTTAACTTTTCATTACAACTTGTACCTATAATCTTGCAAATTCTTAACTCAAAATCTGTTGATGTTTTTAACTCTGTCATCCACTTATATGCAATAACAAGGAAACTCTACTTGAAAAATACTACCTAAAATGTGGCTCAAATAGTTGCTCTCTTCTTTTGTACTAGTATGCTTTATAATCTAATAAAAAACTATCAACACTCCCTTAATTGTTTTACATATCTATTAAAATGGTTATCAATGAGAACATTTCAATATCACTTATGGTCTTTTGAGATATAAAATATTGTTTTAAAATCATTTATTTTTATTTTTTAGATGTAAGATATTGTTTTAGAAGCATTTTCTATTACTCTATTCTGAGCTATTCGATTGAAAACATATTTAATTGAACTTTACAATTACAACCAACACATGTTGAGGTTCACCATACTAAACAATGCAAAAATTTCCAAGTGGTCAAGAATATTTGTACTTTTCCTTGTGATGCTCCAGGCTTGCTTGTCTACTTGAAGTCCTTGTGAATGTACCTTCTTCTTTGCCATGCTTATCCATGCTTGCATCTCATTGTCCACACTGATTAGTCATGTTCTCATATACCTTTTGGAAGTATATACCTATACCTTTCTTCTAAACCTTCATTTCTTCCTCTTGTTCTCTGGATCTAATGACCAAATCATTCTAAAGAAAAAGACATAATACATCCCTGCCACGATGTGACTTTGACACAACCCTGTGAAGTCCACCATAATAGAAATTTTTACCACATGAGGATACACCTACAATGCAATCATACTTAGTATCAAAAACTAAAGCAACACCTTCATACTAGTATAGGTTGTCCCCATACACATGCTTGGAATAGTTTTCACATGACTCTTCATTCTTATGTTAGCCTCATCTTCAAATTCCTCAAGCCTAGATACCCCTACCCCTATCAACAACTTCTCATCATCATTGTACCATTGTTTTTGGCCTTTCACCATTCCCTTGGTGTCTACCTTGTTATTCTTAGCCTTGATTGTCCTTGTGAAAAAAAATTCCCAATCTTCAAGGGACATAAAATGGTACCAACTAGAATCATTATTTCTTTGTCAAGCTTTACTTCCTCTTTGTCTTCATCAACAACTTCATTCTTTGTTGTTGTCTTGCATCCTTGAACCTCTCTATCATGAGATTCACTCTTCCCCTTGCAACCTATCAACTACCTCCTTCTCTCTTATCCTTCAGATGGACCACATACCTTTGAATCAACATTCTTGATGGCTGCTTGCTCCGAAGCACCATCACTCCTCCTCAAACAAGTTTGTACTTTCTCATTGTCTTCATGTTTCTTACACCTTAGGAACTCTCTTCTTCTCATCAACCATGTCATTCACATTCCCCATGCCATCATATCATCCTATAGTGAACTCATGAAAAATTATTTCCCATTCTTGTTAATAACATAAGTATTTTCTCTGCCATCATACAAGGTCTTAACATCAACCTGCCATACTCTACCCAAGATTACATGGCATTCACTCAAGGGCATAACATCACCTATAATAGTAGATCACAATATGAACCGATACTAAAAGAAATATATGCTTGTTCTTTGGCATCAATCCACTGACCATTATTCATTCCATACAATCTATAAGGTGTAGTATGTTTTATCTTTTCTATATTCAACTTGCCAAGCATTTCATCTAAAACAATATTAGTAATGGAACCACTAGAAATAAAAACCTTGCATACTTTACCCTTGCGTTTGCATTGTAACCTAAATATGGATGACCTTTGAATGCACCTTGCATCCATATTTTCTTCCATGATGACCATTGTACTTGCTATCAAATCTCCTTGCAATCAGCAACCTCTGAACTCACCTTTAATCCAAGATCTATCCAACATAGAGTCATCACCTTGGAACACTTCCAGAGGATGATTATGACTATCTTTCTTATGACTTTATTCTCTTGTCCCATTTGATCTTTGAATGATTTATACAGTTTGATTTAACTAATGGAAGAGTTGATTGCAATCTGTTTTATTGATTCCTAATTGAACTAACATCATGCTTTCATCATCATTGATAAGAACTTAAGAATAAGTAAAATGAGTTACTTTCTCATGTTTCATGTTACATTGATCAACTATTTCTATTAGAACCCAACAATTTTTCCTGTGATTGTATTTGAAGGTATGCTTTCTACCTAGCACCCTTGCACTTGGGGTAACTAGAGGCCTGACAAAACAAAGGACAATGGAAGAAGTTATAATGACTATTAAGGACATAGAAAACCTGAAGCTTGTAGAAGATATCATGAAGACTTGTTATTAGATGTATTCTATAACAACTATTGGCTAGCCTACAACAAAAATTGCACATTTTCATACACAGGTTAGCTACTTTGGAGGAATTAATAACCTACATCAAATAATTTTTATATTTTTCTTGTTGCTCATGTTTTGTGTAGTTGTTTTGAGGGTATAATTATAAATTTGAAACTTTTGAAACATGAATTTTTTGAAGATGGATTATAGGGAGGGAATAAAAGTTTAGAGTTCTTAGATGACATAATAATTAGATATGTAGACTGCCATAACCTTCTATGACCTAAGACCGTGGAGTCATTGTTTGTGTTGCACCACATAACTCAAGATCCCAAGTAAGATGTTTATCAATAGTAATTGTATCCTTCTGCATGTTACACCATCTAATTTTTGCAACTTTTTTGAATCATTATTATTTCAATTCATTAGTTGATTTGACCTTTCTTTGCTTCTTGAATATTTTATAATGGCAAGAGTTTTTTGAAAAATGACATCCTATATTACTATACTAAATAATGGGTGTACTCATTTTATTTTACTATACAAGAAATTGGAGCCAACATGGAACTATCTTAGCACCAAACTCCATCATGTCACCATATAATAGTTAATATATGAGGCATTAGAACATCTTGGTTTAGCTTTAGAAGTAGTCAAATCTCTGAGGTAAAGGTTGGAGGTGCCAATACAACTTAACTTACATCTTTATTGCCAAAGAAAGGGAATTCTTTTAGAACCCATTACCATGCCAGTTCCTAAATTGACAACTTCCAAATGAGTGGTTTTTACAAAGAGGAGCACTCATTTTAATGATTTCTTCCCCCAAACAACCACAATATGTTTTATTCCAATGAACATTCCATATTGTTTTGTATTTTGACATACAATACACATCTATTAGTCATGTTAGAAATAGCCTTTGAAATAGTCAAGATAGATGTAATGAGTTATTGCAATTGAAGGGCACAATACATTTTGGTATGAGATATTTAGGGAATAATGAATTGATGCTTCAGGGAATTGTGGTTTTTGACTTAGTAGGAGATGCAGGTGATAGGAAGAGGACTTCAAGATATTTCTTTAGAATACGACTTGTCCGACAATGATATGTTGATTAGTGTAAGTCTAGTTCAACTTTAATAAGTTTTATTTTAGAAAAACTAGTAAATACTAAATGTCTAGTTACTTTCTGGACATTGACACGAGGTAATGATTGATTTTCATTTTTTTCCTTAAGATTGAAATAATAGTAGTGCTTGATATGAAGTTTCAAATGTTCTTAGTTAAGTTGTGTATTGGCAAGACCATGAGAATGATGATGCAGGAGAGGAGGCACAAGATGTTGATGATGAGATGACAGACATTGAAACTCTTAAAAAAAATCTACTCAAACCAAAACAATAAAATAATTAAAATCAATAAAAAAGGTATTAAGTGAAAATTCATAGGTTATAGATGTGGTGTGGTATATTTAAATCTTAGGCCCTTGTTTGTATGACAACAACTAAAAGTGTAATGGGGAAAGTTACGATCTTGCAATTGGTACTATTTTAGCTTCTTTAGCATATTCATTACTTCCATCAAACTTTAATGTGTGGACAATGTTTTTACTTAATTATGATATATATGTTATATATAATGAATGATTTTGGTATGTGATTGTCCATTATTATTATACTATCATATTGTTATTAATCGTATAATGTGAATGGATGCCTATTTGTTAAGAGGAAGAAGTTAGAGGACATAGGCCAAATACAATTGCCAGAAAATTTTGTCAACTCTATCTTGGAAGGAATTAACACCTAGAGGATCTAGAGGAGTTTGCAGGATGTTAATATCATGTTTCATTAACTTGTGTAGTGATTCTTGCATGTTCCTATATTCTTGTCTACTTATTAAGAGTTCAAATATTATTGAGACACCTATTAGTTAGTTGAGGTCTTTTAGTTTCATAAAGGAATAAGTCACCCTCAATGTTAGGGAGGTTTGACGTGTCTCCCTAAAAAAATGTAAGATGTAACTAAGCCCACTCTTTGGGACTATGTATAAAGTCCAATTTTTCCAACAGTTGGTGGATCAACCAATGCACATGTGATATACTTAAATTTTGCCTTGATTTTTGATTCGCTAAGTTGTTACTACAAATTTCTACTGTGTACTATTTTAGAGGAATTAAGTGAATGACTTGATGATGTGTTATGGTTACTCATGAGTATGAGGTTGTATCTCCTCAAGAAATGACTACTTCAGGAAATGTGATTCTCTTGTAGTTAGATTCATTTAATTAAGCAATAAATTTTTATTTTTTTCTGTGGAATAATTGTTATGTAAAAAATGAATCGATTAGCAATTATAATACTTGCTCTTTTTCTTGGAAGCCATCTATAATTAGAAAAATGCACGAGCTAGCTTAATCTTGGTGCATTAATCATTAATCATTTAGTTGAGGCCTTGTGTTACTAGAAACTTCAGTCATTTTATGAATATGATTTTAAGTGTGGTGGGTACCCTCTGTTTTGTGTGTGGATTCAATCATGTTTGTTCTAGTTTACCTTTGACATATGTGGGTGTGAGGGAGCTAAGTATCAATAAGATAAGGTTAACTCACATGCTTACTCATGGTATAGGTGGGCTAGCATGCTACGACCCCAACATATATTCTCTTCCTCTCCATTGTCTAGATGTAGGGAATGAGACACCCTGATAGATGGGAACTTCATCCATCTGTAGCCACTTGTAGTGCCATCAATATAGGTCTATGAAGTCTCATCTCAAGGTGGTGGTAGACCCACCAAAGACCTAAAGATAAATATCCAAACTAATCACTGACTAGGTTGTCATTGGGGATTACTTTGGATATTTATCTTCCAGTAATTTTTCTCTTTTTAAAATATGTTGGTCAAAATTTCCACCAAAGATTTGTCAAAATTTTGACCAATGCATCGACTAAGATGTTTTCATGGTTTTGGTATCCTGGTTGATCAAGGTCCAACATAGGTTGAAATTTTGACCAATCTTTGGTGGAAACTTTGACCAAAGCATCAACTAGGATGTCATCATGGGTTTGGCATCCTGGTTGATGCTTTGGTTCCCATTTCAACCAAACTTGGTCAAAATTTTGACCAATGGTCTTATTAGCAAGGGAGGCCATTTTTTGACCAAATGCATCGTTGCAATACCGATACCTACAAGACTTGGTCAAATTTTTGACAACAAAAATAGTGACAAAACATTTGGTCAAAAATTCAACCAACATGAGTTGAAAAATGAGTCAAAATGTACTAGTGTTTGTCTCAAAATGTACTTCTTACAAAAGTAACCATATGCCTCATTCAAGAAGACTGTGAACACATTGCCTAATGCATCAATAATCATTTCAAATGTCTTCAAATTCTTTTTGCGTACCATTTTAGCAGTTAACACTATTCATATAAAATACCCTTTAGAATCAAGTCAAATGCATTAAAAATAACAATCACTATCCCCGAGCCTTCTCTTAATTGTGTCTCTATGTAATTTTATTGTCCTATGTAATATCCATTGCCAAACTATTCATATTAATCTATCAAATATAGATCGAAGCAATACTGGATGAATTTCAATTCACAAAAAATGTATAAGTCATTGGCCACAACTAATAATGATACACTTAAAAGGGAGAGATTGTTAGAACAAAGGAAGAGATTATTGTGATGATGATGGATAACAAGGTCAGAATAGATCTGTAGAGCATATGTAGAAGAATTAGACCAATTACTATTTTGTCCTTAATATCAACCTACTTCACTACATTGATTCATGTAATTATTGTGGTGATGATGGATAACAAGGTCAAAATAGATCTGTAGAGCATATGTAGAAGAATCAGACCAATTACTATATTGTCCTTAATATCAACCTACTTCACTACATTGATTCATGTAAGTTGTAATCATTTGAAGGATGTGATGTTAGATAGAGAAGAAGAAGATAAATATTGAAGATGAGTTGTAAAAGTGATGTTAAGTATGAGAACCTGATTGGGCAACTAATAGATTAGTCTATGATAGTATAATGTTGGTTTGATCATTTTACAAGATTCTATGAAGTGTTTAGATAATGTATAAACAAGTTATTTTGGTTCTAGTAAGAAGGAAATGAAGAAGGAGAGTGAATAAATGAGGAATTAATGCATTACCCTAAGCTAGAACTGGAGGCTAGTAACTAAATGAAAAAGTAGAAGGTTAAGTAAGCATGGTATTCACCGAGAATAGATTATATTTGCTAAGCAGAAAATTATTCATTGAGTGAGGAAGATTAAAGAGAAAGTATAATATTGACTAAGCAAGGTAAAGGAAGAATAGTTTGGAAAAAATCAAGTTTAAGGCCAACATTAAGCGAAAATCTAGATTGTTTGAGATGAATCCAAGATAAGGATGAAGTTTGTTGGTGAGATCAATGACTAACATAATTAAGAGAATATATAATGATGTATATTTGAAGCATGTTTGGCAAGTCAAGATGAAACACAAAGCTTAAGGAAAAAGCATGTCTAGATTCAATGAACCTAAGTTGGAAAAGATCAATCAACAATCATGATTAAGAAATAAAATATATTAGGGAGTTGAAGCAACAAAAAATTGCCTATAAAAGAGGTAACTGGGTATGAATTTACCACTGATCAAGTTACTGATAAAGTGACAAAAAAGTTTTTAAAGTAGATCTTGTGGATCAAATCATAGTGCAAAGTTGAGGTGAAGGAGAGTCTTGATGTGGTGACCATTTAGTGAGAAGATGATATGGGAAGAATTGAGATCTAAACAAGCTAAGTGGATTTCATTTTTATTAGATCATTTGACTATTTCTCTCTAACCATTTTAACAAAAAAATTCTTAACTGAGTGGACTTAACAATCTTAACTCATAAATCCATTTGTATGGTGACATTCCATTGAATTTTTGTAAGTATTTTAGAAAGGCCACTCATTGAAGAGAGACAAGGTCTAGATGATATTTGGTGAAAATCCCTAACAGGGTCACACCTAACAATGTTTTTATAACATTTAACAAGGTTGACTCTTAATTGAGCTCACTTCATTATAGTAAAAAATTTGGTTACCAATCCTAGGTATTTTCCCCCTTAATATGGCTTCTATGTTAAAAATCATAGTGTTAATGTGTTCCTCAATGCTTTTGATGTTGGTTGCTTTTGTAAGTTGAAAACTCTTATTCACTGCTATAATTTGTTAATGAACCTGATATTTGATATTAGAAGTGGAATCTACTTAATACACAAGTTTAGTGTTCTTACCAAGTGGACTAATTGATAAGTTAAGATGGTATAAGTTAATGAAATTGATTAAAGGCTTGTAAGGTAAATGAGGATAACTAATTCACCCCTCCTCTCAATTATGTAACAATTGGTATTAGAACATTGATGCTTGGGAAAACAAGTTTTGAAGACTTAAGCTAAAGATATGAAGATGTATAAGAGAGAGGTATCAAAATTGAACAAGGAGAACTTCCCATCATGATAAAGTAGAATGAAGTTGTACTTATCTAGCATTATTAAATCAACATTGTATTACCTAGACATTCAATACACACCTCCACCCCGAGGTCCTATGACAGTTGTACATATGAGAGAAAAGAACACAATTTCCTGATATCTTCCTTTAATGATGTGGAATTTGATGATATTAAAGATTGTTCTACTGTAAAGGAGATGTGGGAAAAGCTCACACTTGTACATGGAGGAGATCAGAAAGTGCTAAGGGCAAAAGCTGAAAGTTTGAGAGGCAAATTTGATGATACATGAAGATGAAGGAAGGAAAGAACATTGTGCAATTCAAAAAATGAATCAAAGAAGTTGTTAATTCTCTCATAGGAGCATGAGGAACCATAAGTGATGGAGTTGTGGTATGAAAAGCTCTTAGAACCTTATTTCCTATCTATTCCATTAGAGTTTGTGCTATTCTAGAGTTGAGATATATACTTGGAAATGATATTAATCTTGATAATTTAGTTGGTAGATTGGTTTCTTTTGAGCTAAATAACTTTGACAATTGTGTAGTACCTAAGATTGGACCACTAGACTATGTTTGCACTTACATTGAATTTTAAAGTTTTAGTGCTAGTGGAAACACATGAAAACTTATCAGTTTAAGCTGAAGAGAGTGTTGTGACATATCCAAATTAAGATGCATTTACAAGATATTTCACTACATCCTTATAGTTAATTTTGGGCTTTATAATCTTATAGGTTCAGATTCTCTTTTACACAAGAAACTTGGATTAGTACAATGTTAAACCTCAAGGGTGTTAAAAATAATTGTTCTCATAAACAACAATTGAAGTGCCCGGTATGTTTCAAAACCTCCATATTTTAATTATAGTTTATCTATTTAAGGAGTGCCCAGTTGAAATATGAAAAAATACTAGCAAATCGATATCTTCGCCAGTGCATCTTTGAAAAGTTGTTAGAAGATAGCATACAATAGAAGTGACACTTAAAACATGAACTGTTAAATTATGTAAGTGTTCCCTATAAGGTGTAAACCTTTAGCTGATTTATAAATAACTACTTATAATCTATCAATTGTCATCTTATCATCATATGTTATTATTGGGGTTCACCTCTACTCCAAACACACAATCGATTATCAGTTAGATTTATATTGTGTTGCCATATAACTATTCAAATTATTAGTTGCTTCAACAATCACATTAAGTTAGATTTATTTGTTTATGGTTTCAATGTTAGAAAAACTCAAAATTAAGGCCTCCTAAAATCACAAATCAATCAAATTTTGTTACTGTGCTACGTTATTAGACCTTAATATAATTTGGAACGTAAATACATGGACCAATGCACACAAATATAAACCAAGTCAAGACATATTTGATCATTACATCGAACAAGAACTCACAATTCCATTTGTGTTGACTAAGGTATAGCCTTATGTAATATTATCAACAAGTTTCTAGCTCAACTTTAATTTTGATGTTATAATTGTTCATTAGCCGATAGGCTATTATATGTGGGGATCTCATCCCAAACCTGTCTGATGCTGAAACATGTTTTGATAAACCACTTCTGGGAAAAAGCTTTTGGCCACAATATCTACCAAGATATGATTCTAAATAAGATTTGATTTTATAACAAGTTTGAATTTTTCTAATCTGATAGATTTAGATTTTATTTTATTTTATTGGAAAGATTTGATTTGATTTTACTAAGAAGATTTGATTTGAATTTTTACATTTTTAGTTCCTGCCAAGGCAGGACTATTGCTGAGGCTCCAGTGTAAACGGTGATTAATATTTTCTTCTACAACCAATTACAATGTTCTATTACCCTCCGCTAACGTTTAATTTCAATATTTTTTCTTTTTAAAATTGGACAAAATGATCGACAGTTACTCTCAGACAATGCAGATTAATACTTTCACAACTTTCCACGCAAGAGAAGAGGGGAAAATCAAGAGAACGATTTTGAAGTTAGCGTTGTTGCAGGTGGTTAGCATTTCAAAGTATAGGGACTCTTGTTTCTAGCAGCTGGCAATTAGAGCTTCTTTCCTTTCATGCAAAGATACGTGTGACCTGTGTACCAATTTGATAATTATCATCTACAAGAGCCTTTCCTGCATTTTCAAAGCAACCATTATGCCTGTTTTTGGATCAAAACTTTCTTTGGAAAAGCTATGTCTGCTACAAATTCTATTTCTCATTATTTTCTCTTTGATTTTTAGCAGCAATTGGGAAATCACATTTCAAGATTTTGTTTATATTCGACAAATATCCTCCAATAGAACTTTTACTGGTAATTCAAGTAGCTCGTGCTTCCAAATATCATATATTTTGAAAAAATCCATTTCTTCGATAATTTTTTATAGAGTAACACAGTCTTGAGCAAATTCTGGGTTTCTTTTTTCTCTCTAAACAGAATTTTATCATCATTGAAGTTAATAAGGATCAGTTAATATTTAAAGTTCTATCTGATCAAGTCACAATTAGATGCGCTTTTGGTACAAATAACACAAAAGTATAACTATTTGTTTTGCTCTTGCCAAAAAATAATGTGTCTGTTCTCTTTCACTGTACATGTGAGTGTGAATGAAATCCTATCTGATTAATTTCATTGAACTCTAGTATGTGCCATGTGCAAAACTGATCTGGAAAAACAATTTATAAGTTTCAAAGCGACGACTGTAGCCTAGATCATGTTCAACTCTGAAATATTACATTCATCTACCCTGGTGTAAGTGATAAATGGCAATATTAACCATGATCTCTTTCACCTGCATCCAAAAATATACGAGATATTCTTTTTATGGAAGATACCAAATTACCCGAGAGGGAGTAATTGCAGTCAAAAGCAAGTGAAATATATTAAGAAATAATGTGATGTAAAACTATTAAAATGGTGTGAGACATACAACTATGAGAAATAAAAATGTAAATTTAAATTTCAACTCACAAACTCACAACCCTAAAAACATTTCTCGGCACTCACAATTGCCGAGTGCTAGTTTTTCTCAAGAAGTGAATGTGCCGAGTGGCAGGTTGCTCGACACTTGAAGAAAAGTGCTCGGCACAGGAAGGTGCCGAGTGCCAAAAATTACTCGGCACTTGCTCGGCACAAGAAGGTGTCGAGTGCCAGACAATAGGTGCCAAGTGAACTCGGCACAAAGAGGAGCTCAGCAGCAAATGCCGAGTATGCTCAGCTCACAAAGGAAATGCTCGGCAACAATAGATGCCGAGTGAGCTCGGCTCCAATTGAGAAATTATAACTTAAGAGATTTCAACGTGAATGCATTCACCATTAAAACTAGAGAGCCAAAGCTTTAAGCTTTCAAAAAAAATTCTCAAATGCCACATACAAGGGAAGATCACTAGATTCAAGTATGCTTGCTTGCTTTCTATTCAATCTTTCACTAAACTATTACAAAATCTGGGAGCATTCGGCTTCAACCAGAAAAACTCTAAAATAACCCTAAATTGATAATACTTCAAACTTCAATAAACTTTTAAACCTGCAACTCTAATGGTTGCATACAATGGTGCCTGGAGGAATCACTGCTTCAACAGGACAAATCCAAACAACAAACTTACAGAGTGAATAAGGAACCACGTGCAACTGCAGGCACAAACGTCCTTCCTACTTCCTTCTCTGCTCAGCTCTGCAACTTCTCTCTGATCTGCTTGATCTACAAATTCTACAGAATGAATGAAATAATCATTCCTTTTCTCTTGTTTCATTTTCTCCCTCTTTTCTAATTTCAAAAATTTCACCCACCGTATTTATGTTTATGTCTTTTCTAGACGTCAGAGGTGGTAGGTGAGTGTTTGGCTCAAGGGGCAAATGTATACTATCATAATAAATATTCCAACACTCCCCCTTTGTCCTGAGCTAAACACAAAAAAGATCACAGTTGATCCAAATCAACTACACCAAGACTCTCTCTTAAGTGTAAAAAAGATCCAATGCCTAATGGCTTGGTGAAAATGTCTACTAGCTATTGCTCAGACTTGCAAAAATTCATTTTGATATCCCCATTCTCCACCAACTCTCTGATGAAGTGACATCTGATCTCAATGTGTTTGCTTCTCCCATGGAAGGCTGGATTCTTGGACAATGCAATTGATGAGATGTTGTCACAATAAATTATTGTTCTATCCTCTTGTCTTTCATTCAAATATGTCAAGATCCTCCTTAGCCAAATTGCTTGACATACTACTGCATTTGCTACAACGTATTCAGCCTCTGCTATAGATTGAGCAACAATAGGTTGTTTCTTGGATGCCCATGAAATTGCACCCGATCCCATATGAAACATGTATTCGAAAGTGCTCTTCCTATCATCTAAACTTCCAGCCCAATTACTATCTATGTAACCAACCAACTTAAAATCATCATTTGCAGTATACAAAATTCCAAATCCCTTGGTACCTTTCACATACCTTAGGATCCTCTTTCCTGCTTGCCAATGGGAATCCTTTGGTGTTTCCATAAATCTAGAAATCAAACTTACTGCATGCATTAGGTCTGGCCGAGTTGCAGTCAAATACATTAAACTTCCAACCATACTCTTGTATAGTGTTGGATCCACTCTCTTGCTAGAGTCTTCCTTGTTCAACTTCAGACCTATTGTTATTGGTGTGGGGGCTACCTTACTGTTTTGCATTTTAAATCTCTCCAAGATCTAGCCTGCATACTTTTCTTGAGAGATGAAGATGCCATCATGCATCTGTTTTACTTCTATGCCTAGAAAGTATTTCAAGAGACCTAGGTTTGTCATTTCGAATTCACTTTTCATGACCTCTTTGAACTCACCAATTTGAGCCTTATCATTACTAGTAAAAATCAAGTCATCTACATAAAAGACAACAATCAATAGATTACCATCTTCTGCCTTGATGTAAAGAGTGGGCTCACCATTGCTTTTGCTAAAGCCATTTCTCATCAAATATGAGTCAATCCTGATGTACCATGCCCATGGAGCTTGCTTGAGCCCATAAAGAGCTCTCTTCAATCTATATACTTTATTCTCTTCACCTGCAACTTCATAACCAGGTGGCTGCTCCACATACACTTCTTCTTTCAATACACCATTAAGGAAGGCAGACTTCACATCCTTTTGAAATACCTTCCACTTCTGCTAGGCTGCAATTGCTATGACAGCACGCACGGTTTCCATTCTTGTAACTAGGGCATAGGTCTCATCATAGTCTCTTCCATACTGCCATTTGTAGCCCTTGACCACCAACCTTGCCTTATGCCTATCAATCTTACCTTCAGCATTGCATTTGGTCTTATAGACCCATTTCACTCCAATCACTTGCTTCTTGGGAGGCAATTCAGTTAACTCCCATGTCTCATTCCTTTCTATGGCATCTATTTCCTCATCCATGGCCTTACACCATTTCTTCTCCTTAATAGCGTCTTCAAAATATATTGGATCACTATGAGAAAATAATGCAAAATTAACACTCTCATCATAATCTTCATACCTTTCATCTTGGTATAACTCCTTAAGACTCTTGGTCTTTCTTGGTAACAGGGAGGAGAGTGTAGAATTAGAATCTTCACTACTGTTGTTTTGCCGACTAACTCAGTCTTCACTGGTACTCGGCACTGACACTCGGTCATGCCTAGAGGAGCTTGGCAATGTCTGAACCTGCTTGCCTTTTCTTCTATTTGCTCCTTCTTCTTGTTGTTCATCAGCATCTTCTTCATTCATAATTGGCACTTTACTTGATGTGCTTGGTGATTCATCAATTGAACCATACCAAGACTAATTTTCAAGAAATTCCACATCTCTTGAAAGCATCATCTTGTTGTTTAATGGGTCATACAATCTATATGCCTTTGATTCTGGGCTGTACCCTGTAAAAATGCATTTCACACCTTTATCATCAATTTTTTGCCTTTGCTCTTTAGGCACATGTGCATATGAAACACATCCAAACACCCTTAAGTGTTCAACTGTCCATCTTATACGTGACCAATCTTCCATTGGAATTCTGTCATGGACTGCCTTTGTAGGACACCTATTAATTAGGTAAACTATTGTTGCCACAACCTCTCTCCAAAATTTACTTGGGAGACCTTTCTCTTTCATCATGCTCCTTGCCATTTCAACAATGGTCATGTTCTTTCTTTCAGCCACTCCATTTTGCTGTGGTGTATAGCTAGTTGTGAGCTCTTTCTTTATGCCATGTTTCTTCCAAAAGTTTACAAAAGAACTGGAGGTATACTCCACTCCTCTATCTGATCTTAGGGCCTTGATATAGTGTCCACATTCTCTTTCATCTTGGGCCTTAAATTCTACAAATTTATCAAATGATTCAGATTTGTTCTTTAAGAAATACACCCATGTCCTATGACTAAAATCATTAATGAATGTCATGAAATAAGTACTCCCCCCAATGAAAGTAACTTGCATAGGACCAACTAGGTCAGTATGCACTAATTCTAATGGATATCTAGCCTTCCTAGAATTTCCAGAATTAAAGGGAAGCCTATGTTGCTTACCCAAAATACAAGCCTCACACTTGTCACAAGAATTTCCTACACGTGGCAAACCTTCTACCATTCTTTTATTTGACAATAAATTTAAACCAGCATAGCTAAGATGACCATACCTAAGGTGCCATAACCGTGAAGGGTCTTCAATCACACTCCTTAGAGCTGATTGTGTATGAGGTGCAGCACTAACTTGAGATGAGAAACATGTCTCAATCCTCAAGGGAAACATTCTGTTCATTGCCATTTGAACTGTTGCAAGTAGGTTCTTGCTCCCATCCTTTTCTTGAATGACACATATGTCATTCTCCATCAGCACTTTATATCCATTTTGAATTAGCTGACCAATGCTCATCAAATTGTGCTTCATACCAGGGGCAAAATATTCATTTTGTATTTCCCTTTTCTCACCTTTCTTGGTGCGGACCATAATAGATCCTTTGCCCACAACTGGTAGGGTTCCATTGTTACCCATTTTAATTTTAGATTTGAAACTCTTGTCAATGAATGAAAACAAGGTTTCATTACCACTCATGTGGTTGCTACATCCACTGTCGAGGTACCAAACCTCAGGGCTTCCTTCTTCACCAACATTACACATGATGAAGGCAACAGCATTGGGTCCACTTCCCATATTCACATCAGCCACATTTGCTTGTCCTGACTGATCATTCTGCTTCATCCAGCATTCATTTGCATAATGCCCATATTTATGATAGTAATAGCATTCTACATTACTCTTATTTGAGTTGTAGTTTTTCTTACCTCCTCTTGAAGTATTTTGTGAGCTACTTGCTCCATCTGCTCTTCCTGAGCTTTCTGCTGCAACATTCCTTTGTCCTCCATTACCTCGGCCACTACCTCTGGAGTTTCTGCCTGAGCTATTTCTTCCTCTCCCCCTTCCTCTTGGATTTGATTGAGCCTTGAATGCTTGGTCTTTGGTAGAAGAAGATGTGGATCTATTGATCCTATACTCATGGGTTTGAAGAGAACCCATCAACTCATCCATTATCAAAGTAGTGAGGTCTTTTGCCTCTTCTATGGTCATGACCAAATGGTCATATTTATGAGGTAAATTCCTCAATATCTTCTCCACTATCCTCTACTCTTGATAGTCTTCTCCATTTGACTTCAATTGATTAATCACATTGGAGGTCCTTGAACTGAAGTCTGCCACTGATTCATTCTCCTTCATTTGAAAGTTCTCAAAGTCCCTCCTTATATTCTATAGCTTTATAGTATGAACTTTATCAGTTCCCTTGAAGTTTGTCTCAAGGATATCCCATGCTTCCTTTGCATAATTTGCTACTGTAATCTTAGGGAATATAGACTCTGTCATTGCTGCTTCAATCAAACTTAGTGTGTTTGCATCTTTTTTTCTTGACTCTTTCAAATGAGTCTTCTGTACATTTGTGAGAGTAGCATACTGAGTTGGGTCTGTTACATCATTGAACCCATTAACTACAAACTCCCACAAATCATTTGCAACCATTATGATCTTCATCTTCTTTGCAAATGTATCATAATTCTGTCCATTAAATGATGGTGGCTGCTACCATATCTTTCCTGAATCTCTTGCCATGATAAATATCCCAAGGAAAAATAAATGCCCTAACTCACTTTGGACGTGGGGCCTCAAAAATTTGATACCATGTGAGAAATAAAAATGTAAATTTAAATTTCAACTCACAAACTCACAACCCTAAAAACCTTGCTCGGCACTCACAATTGCCAAGTGCCAGTTTTGCTCGAGACATGAATGTGTCGAGTGACAGGTTGCTCGGCACTTGAAGAAAAGTGCTCAACGCAGGAAGGTGTCGAGTGCCATAAATTACTCGGCACAAGAAGGTGTCGAGTGCCAAACAAAGGTGCCGAGTGAACTCGGCACAAAGAGGAGCTCGACAGAAAATGTCAAGTATGCTTGGCTCACAAAGAAAATGCTTGGCAACAATAGATGCCGAGTGAGCTCGGCTCCAACTGAAAAATTATAACTTAAAAGATTTCAACATGAATGCATTCACCATTAAAACCAGAGAGCCAAAGCTTTAAGCTTTCAAACAAATTTCTCAAATGCCACATACAAGGGAAGATCAATAGATTCAAGTATGCTTGCTTGCTTTCTATTCAATCTTTCACTAAACTATTACAAAATCTGAGAGCATTCGGCTTCAACCAAAAAAACCCTAAAATAACCCTAAATTGATAATACTTCAAACTTCAATAAAATTTTAAACCTACAACTCTAATGGCTGCATACAATGGTGCCTAGAGCAATCACTGCTTCAACAAGACAAATCCAAACAACAAACTTACAGAGTGAACAAGGAACCATGTGCAACTGCAGGCACAAACTTCCTTCCTTCTTCCTTCTCTGCTCAGCTCTGCAACTTCTCTCTGATCTACTTGATCTGCAAATTTTACAAAATGAATGAAATAATCATTCCTTTTCTCTCATTCCATTTTCCCCCTCTTTTCTGATTTCAAAAATTTCACCCACCGTATTTATGTTTATGTCTGTTCTGGATGTCAGAGGTGGTAGGTGAGCGTTTGGCTCAAGGGGCAAATGTATACTACCGTAATAAATATTCCAACACTCCCCCTTTGTCCTGAGCCAAACACAACAGAGATCACAACTGATCCAAATCAACTACACCAAGACTCTCTCTTAAGTGTACAAAAGATCCAATGTCTAATGGCTTGGTGAAAATGTCTGCTAGTTGTTGCTCAAACTTGCAAAAACTCATTTTGATATCCCCATTCTCCACCAAATCTCTGATGAAGTGATATCTAATCTCAATGTGTTTGCTTCTCTCATGGAAGACTGGATTCTTGGACAATGCAATTGATGAGATGTTGTCACAATAAATTGTGGTTCCATCCTCTTGCCTTTCATTCAAATCTGCCAAATTGCTTGACATGTTGCTGCATTTGCTGCAATGTATTCAGCCTCTGCTATAGATTGAGCAACAATAGGTTGCTTCTTGGATGCCCATGAAATTGCACCTGATCTCATATGAAACATGTATCTGAAAGTGCTCTTCCTATCATCTAAACTTCCAGCCCAATTACTATCCATGTAACCAACCAACTTGAAATCATCATTTGCAGTATACAAAATTCCAATCCCTTGGTACCTTTCACATACCTTAGGATCCTCTTTCCCGCTTGCCAATGGGAATCTTTTGGTGTTTCCATAAATTTGAAAATCAAACTTACTGCATGCATTAGGTCTAGCCGAGTTGCAGTCAAATACATTAAACTTCCAACCATACTCTTGTATAGTGTTGGATCCACTCTCTTGCTAGAGTCTTCCTTGCTCAACTTCAGACATATTGCTATTGGTGTGGGGGCTGTCTTATTGTTTTGCATTTTAAATCTCTCCAAGATGTGCCCTGCATACTTTTCTTGAGAGATGAAGATGCCCTCATGCATTTGTTTTACTTCTATGCCTAGAAAGTATTTCAAGAGACCTAGGTCTATCATTTCAAATCCACTTTTCATGGCCTCTTTGAGCTCACCAATGTGAGCCTTATCATTACTAGTAAAAATCAAGTCATCTACATACAAGACAACAATCAATAGATTACCATATGTTGACTTGATGTAAAGAGTGGGCTCACTATTGCTTTTGCTAAAGCCATTGCTCATCAAATATGAGTCAATCTTGCTCTACCATGCCCGTGGAGCTTGCTTGAGCCCATAAAGAGCTCTCTTCAATCTATATGCTTTATTCTCTTCACCTGCAACTTCATAACCAGGTGGCTGCTCCACATACACTTCTTCTTTCAATACACCATTAAGGAAGGCAGACTTCACATCCATTTGAAATACCTTCCACTTGTGATGGGTTGCAATTGCTATGACAGCATGCACAGTTTCCATTCTTGCAACTGGGGCATAGGTCTTATCATAGTCTTTTCCATACTGTTGTTTGTAGCCCTTGACCACCAACCTTGCCTTATGCTTATCAATCTTGCCTTCAACATTGCATTTGGTCTTATAGACCCATTTCACTCCAATCACTTGCTTCTTGGGAGGTAATTTAGTTAACTCCCATATCTCATTCCTTTCTATGGCATCTATTTCCTCATCCATGGCCTTACACCATTTCTTCTCCTTAATAGCTTTTTCAAAATATATTGGACCACTATGAAAAAATAATGCAAAATTAACACTCTCATCATAATCTTCATACCTTTCATCTTGGTATAACTCCTTAAGACTCTTGGTCTTTCTTGGTAATAGGGAGGAGAGTGTAGGATTAGAATCTTCACTGATGTTGTTTTGCCGACTAACTCGATCTTCACTAGTACTCGGCACTGACACTCGGTCATGCCTAGAGGAGCTCGGAAATGTCTGAACCTACTTGCCTTTTCTTCTATTTGCTCCTTCTTCTTGTTGTTCATTAGCATCTTCTTCATTCATAATTGGCACTTTACTTGATGTGCTCGGTGATTCATCAATTGAACCATACCAAGACTAATTTTCAAGAAATTCCACATCTCTTGAAAGCATCATCTTGTTGTTCAATGGGTCATACAATCTGTATGCCTTTGATTCCGGGTTGTACCCTGTGAAAATGCATTTCACACCTTTATCATCAAATTTTTTCTTTTGCTCTTTAGGCACATGTGCATATGCAACACATCCAAACACCCTTAAGTGTTCAACTGTCCATCTTATACGTGAGCAAACTTCCATTGAAATTCTATCATGAACTGCCTTTGTAGGACACCTATTAATTAGGTAAACTGTTGTTGCCACAGCCTCTCCCCAAAATTTAGTTGGGCGACCTTTCTCTTTCATCATGCTCCTTGCCATTTCAACAATGGTCATGTTCTTTCTTTCAGCCACTCCATTCTGCTGTGGTGTATAGTTGGCTGTGAGCTCTTTCTTTATGCCATGTTTCTTGCAAAAGTTTACAAAAGAATTGGAGGTATACTCCCCTCCTCTATCTGATCTTAGGGCCTTGATATAGTGTCCACATTCTCTTTCAGCCTAGGCCTTAAATTCTAAAATTTCATCAAATGCTTCAGATTTGTTATTTAAGAAATACACCCATGTCCTATGACTGAAATCATCAATGAATGTCATGAAATAAGTACTCCCCCCAATGGAAGTAACTTGCATAGGACCGACTAGGTCAGTATGCACTAATTCTAATGGATATCTAGCCCTCCTAGAATTTCCAGAATTAAAGGGAAGCCTATGTTGCTTACCCAAAATACAAGCCTCACACTTGTCACAAGAATTTCCTACATGTGGCAAACCTTCTACCATTCTTTTATTTGACAATAAATTTAAACCAGCATAGCCAAGATGACCATACCTGAGGTGCCATAACCGTGAAGGGTCTTCAATCACACTCCTTAGAGCTGATTGTGTGTGAGGTGCAGCACTAACTTGAGATGAGAAACATGTCTCAATCCTTAAGGGAAACATTCTGTTCTTTGTCATTTGAACTGTTGCAAGTAGGTTCTTGCTCCCATCCTTTTCTTGAATGACACACATGTCATTCTCCATCAGCACTTTATATCCATTTTGAATGAGCTGACCAATGCTCATCAAATTTTGCTTCACACCAGGGGTGAAATACACATTTTGTGTTTCCCTTTTCTCACCTTTCTTGGTGTGGACCATAATAGATCCTTTGCCCACAACTGGTAGGGTTCCATTGTTACCCATTTTAATTTTAGATTTGAAACTCTTGTCAATGAATGAAAACAAGGTTTCATTACCACTCATGTGGTTGCTACATCCACTGTCAAGGTACCGAACCTCAGGACTTCCTTCTTCACCAACATTACACATGATGAAGGCAGCAGCATTGGGTCCACTTCCCATATTCACATCAGCCACATTTTCTTGTCCTGACTGATCATTATGCTTCTTCCAGCATTCATTTGCATAATGCCCATATTTATGATAGTAGTAGCATTCTACATTACTCTTATTTGAGTTGTAGTTTTTCTTACCTCCTCTTGAAGTATTTTGTGAGCTACTTGCTCCATCTGCTCTTCCTAAGCTTTCTGCTGCAACATTCCTTTTTCCTCCATTACCTCGACCTCTACCTCTGGATTTTCTACCTGAGCCATTTCTTCCTCTCCCCCTTCCTCTTAGATTTGACTAAGCCTTGAATGCTTGGTCTTGGGTAGAAGAAGATGTGGATCTATTGATCCTATACTCATGGGTTTGAAGAGAACCCATCAACTCATCCATTGTCAAAGTAGTGAGGTCTTTTGCCTCTTCTATGGTCATGACCAAATGGTCATATTTATGAGGTAAAATCCTCAATATCTTCTCCACTATCCTTTGCTCTTGATAGTCTTCTCCATTTGACTTCAATTGATTAATCACATTGGAGGTCCTTGAACTGAAGTCTGCAACTGATTCATTCTTCTTCATCTGAAGGTTCTCAAATTCCCTCCTTATGTTTTGTAGCTTTATAGTATGAAATTTATCAGTTCCCTTGAAGTTTGTCACAAGGATATCCCATGCTTCCTTTGCATAATTTGCTGCTGCAATCTTAGAAAATATAGACTCTATCATTGCTGCTTCAATCAAACTTAGTGCTTTTGCATCTTTTCTTCTTGACTTTTTCAAATGAGTCTTCTGTTTGTTTGTGAGAGCAGCATACTGAGTTGGGTCTATTACATCATTGAACCCATTAACTATGAACTCCTAAAAATCATTTGCAACCATTATGGTCTTCATCTTCTTTGCAAATGTATCATAATTCTATCCATTAAATGATGGTGGTTGCTGCCATATCTTTCCTGCATCTCCTACCATGATAAATATCCCAAGAAAAAACAAATGCCCTAACTCAGTTTGGATGTGGGGCCTCAAAGCTCTGATACCATGTGAGAAATACAAATGTAAATTTAAATTTCAACTCACAAACTCACAACCCTAAAAATCTTGCTCGGCACTCACAATTGCCAAGTGCCAATTTTTCTCGGGACGTGAATGTGTCGAGTGGCAGGTTGCTCGGCAATTGAAAAAAAGTGCTTGGCACAGGAAGGTGTTGAGTGCCAAAAATTGCTCAGCACAGGAAGGTGCTGAGTGCCAGACAATAGGTGCCGAGTGAACTCGGCACAAAGAGGAGCTCGACAGCAAATGCCGAGTATGCTCGGCTCACAAAGGAAATTCTCGGCAACAATAGATGCTGAGTGAGCTCAGCTCCAACTGAGAAATTATAATTTAAGAGATTTCAACGTGAATGCATTCACTATTAAAATCAGAGAGCCAAAGCTTTAAGCTTTCAAACAAATTTTTCAAATGCCACATACAAGGGAAGATCAATAGATTCAAGTATGCTTGCTTGCTTTTTGTTCAATCTTTCACTAAATTATTACAAAATCTGGGAGCATTCGGCTTCAACCAGAAAAATCCTAAAATAACCCTAAATTGATAATACCTTAAACTTCAATAAACTTTTAAACTTGCAACTCTAATGGCTGCATACAATGGTGCCTGGAGCAATCACTGCTTCAACAGGACAAATCCAAACAACAAACTTATAGAGTGAACAAGGAACCACGTGCAATTGCAGGCACAAACTTCCTTCCTTCTTCCTTCTCTGCTCAGCTCTGCAACTTCTCTTTGATCTGCTTGATCTGCAAATTCTACAGAATGAATGAAATAATCATTCCTTTTCTCTCATTCCATTTTCCCCCTCTTTTCTATTTTCAAAAATTGCACCCACCGTATTTATGTTTATGTCTGTTCTGGACGTCAGAGGTGGTAGGTGAGCGTTTGGCTCAAAGGGCAAACGTATACTGCCATAATATATATTCCAACAACAACTGTTGCCTTGTGCTTGTCTTTTGTAAATGGCTCTACAAAGCCCTCACATATTTATGATGTCGGTTTGGCTTTTGTTTTGGATTATATTGTTGATTTTTTTGGGTTTTCTATGCATGACTAATTTTATTTGTTCTTTCTTTCACTGTGAGATCTTTTAGGACTGGATTCGATTGTTCAAGGCCCTATAGAAATAAATTTGAAGTTGGTCTTCAGGCACTGAGTGGATTTCAGTGAAGTTGGTGGAAAACCAAATCTCTGAGAAGTTTTTAATCCACTAGCTATTCTTTATAGTGAAGTTTAGAATCCATTGTCTATTTTATGGAGTGAGAAATTTAGAATCCATTAGCTGATCTTGCGTAAGTTGGTGATCTCAAATTGTCACCGCTTAGGAATTTTTCTATAAAGTAGTTACCAGCCGAAGTTCAAATCTGAATCAAACCTCGCCAAAGCTGATCGTCTAAGGTTCAATCCTACATTCAATCACTACATTTTGTTTGTTCATATTAAGAAAATCAGATCCTAACATCCTGGTAAGATTATCCTGCATTTTCATTAGCAAATTTGATGATGTAATATTGCAGTTTTAGGGTA
This sequence comes from Cupressus sempervirens, assembly GCA_028749045.1. Lineage (NCBI taxonomy): Eukaryota > Viridiplantae > Streptophyta > Pinopsida > Cupressales > Cupressaceae > Cupressus > Cupressus sempervirens. The sequence goes on along the minus strand of CM053784.1, from coordinate 271,351,714 downwards.
TCAGTAATCAAGAACTCAAATCCTAAAGTTCAAGACTCTTAAGAGTCTAGTTATTAGTCCTATCCAGCCATATGTTAAAATCCCCTATTTGGATGGTCCACTAGTCTCAACCCCTTTAAAAATGAATATAAAGACTTAGTATTGATTATTTTGAGGATAAAATTGTCATTTTGTCTTTACTAATCATCGTAATTCAGTCCTATTTTTTTTGTTGTCTTATATTACTTTTTAAAAAAGTGTTCAGGTAGTCTATTTTCATAGATTCTTTCTTTTTATTTCCTCTGCAATTAGTAGACATCTATTTCTTAAAGAAGTATACCAACGATGCCATTGTTTGATCTACATACTGGGTTTTTTTTTTATTAGCTTATTTCATGTTCTTCTTTTTTTCAAAAAAGATGGTTGCTTTCGGCTGTACTTTTTCTTCTGCAAAATTCAAAGCATTGTGACTATCATACTATATCATTTCCAGCTAAGTTTGCTCATCTAACGTCTGCTAAGTTTTACTAAAATATACCTATGCCAATATTTGAATATGCTTCGATGGTAGATGTATGAATGGTCTTATGGTCATATTTTTACTGACATGGTGTCATGCATTGATTGCAGGCCAAGATGAAGGTACGACAGTGGAACTTCATCTAGACGAGTTTTACTTGTTGATGGTTTTGGAATTTTTGGTTTGGAGTTTCAAAGATGTGATATCCCATAAGTAAATTTTTAAATTTGTTTCAAGATGGACATTCGACCTATGGTTAAGAGCCTTCATTGTGAAGAACTTCTCCAGTGATTACTGACACATGTATATTGGTTATTAGTGGTTTTTTTTAACTGATAAAGTGTTACGTTTCCAACCATTATAAAATGCAGGATTTTTCATTGGCAATGCAGTCAAATTCACTCCAGCTGGAGATAGGCTAGAGCTCAAAGTAGGGTGTGAAGAGGCTGTGGAAAGTGCATCAATTAACATGTGGCAGCAGACGTGTAGAGTCAGTAGCATCTTCACTTGGGGTGTTGCATTTTACAATGCCGTGTCAGGATGATGTTGCTAATGTTCTCCTTTCTATCAAAGACTTCGTTATAGGTAAGGGGAAATATTGAATTCCTGAAATATTTACTGACCATTTTACTCAAATGATATTTGTCAAGCTTTTTTAATTGAATTGAAATTTTCCCTAAATTTAGGTGATGGTGGTCATTTTCTTCATGCTATATAATAGATGGATAAGAGTGTTCTAATAAGAAGTATTGAACTTCAATCAGATGGGTTTATGAATTCACAATTGTTTTTAATGAACATGCTCTATTTAGTGCCTGTACTCTATTTCATCACCAAATTTTATTATGTACTGCTAAATTTGGGATCGATTTGGGTTTGTAAAGTGGCTTATTGTCAAGCTAAAACTCAACTAGATGGGTGTATGAATACATATTCCCAATGTATGTTTCAATAGAATCTATTCTATGTCTAGGCCATTAGTCTATTACTCTATCCATGGGCTATAAGGTGATTATTTTGTTAGGTTCTGCTAAAAATTGAGATGGATTTGGATTTGTAAATTAGCTAATTCTCCAATTGAACTTCAATAAAAAAAAGTTTTCTGAATACACATTCAAAATGTGCTTTTTAATGAAACATATTTTGTTTCAAGGCTATTACTTTGTTTCATTAAACTTTTAGGCCACCAAATTTGTTAGGTAATGTTAAAATTGAGATTAATTTGGGTTTGTAAATTAGCTGAACTTCAATCAGATGGGTCTATGAGTACATGTTCACAATGGGTTTTCCAATGGAATCTACTAATGGTTTATAGATTGAGGACTCATGTTATCAGAAAGAGCCTGAATAATGTAGTAGTGCTTATGATTTTGAGTTTTCATACAAGAAGCTTCCTTACAAAACTTTTGTGATTTCCTAGAATAGTAAATATATCGTAATAAACATGGTCATAGTCAACAAATGGCTAATGGATGAGAAATAATCGTACATCTCTTGAAAATATGATCCAATTAAATTTTATATATTACTTCAACTAAATTTTATTTATTACTTCAGCGATCTAGCATTTGCATATATATTATTTCTACATATATTATATCTACATTGTTATAATATTAATGTTATCTTCTGGTATTCAAAATGGCATAGGAGATTTCCATGTATGATCTAGCATTTGCATCTTTGGTCAATGTTGATAAGATTTTTATTGATATTATTTTTACATTGATCATATCTACATTGTTATAATATTAGTGTTATCCTCTGATATTCAAAATGGCATAGGGAACTTCAATGTACAATAACAATTCAGCATATCCAATCTTCCCATCTTTCACGAACTGCTAATGCTTTCCAGAAAGCTCTTGGATTTTTCCTCTAGCTCTATATTCCAAAACCATTCTGCCAAGTCTTGGCAGGAACTATGCTGCACTGCAGCTCTTGTTCACTTTCGCCAATGTCTTTTTTCTCATTCTTCAGCAGTGGGTATGCTTAAATACAGTCTGGGTTATACATGTACTTCACGATTGAAATCAAATTGTATTTTTTATGCCATCGCCATGTACATAGTATTTTTTTTTGTGTTGGCCTGCTTCAGCGTTGGAGCTTTGAATCTCAACTTCATTTGTTTCCAAAGAGCTCTGCGCCCATGCACCAAGGAGACAAATTCAATGGAGCAATTAGGTAATAACAATTGGCGTGATTAGGGTTATCATAATTATCATATTATCTTTTGTGAACCTGCTTTATGCAACTATAACTTAACCAAATGCTTGCATTGTAATTTTGTTACACAAAGACTACATTTTTGCAACACGGATGGAAAAGAATGAATCTCTACTCTACCCAACTTTACCTGCTCAAATTTACTTGTTTCTTGCTCCTATAAGTGTCCCAAGTGAATTTCATTATACTGCACCTCTTTGTCATACAAAGACTCGTATCGATTCCAAGGAAATAAACACGTACCAAAATCCATGCCTTGGGCTTGCACTGCCATGTATCAATCCTTAACATCTCCTTTCCATATTCCCATGGGTTAATTTTCACAGAATGATTTGAATACACAGACGGCTAGATGTAGAACCCTTAATGGTGCTTTTTAGTCATAATTACAAGAGAAAATTTTACATTTTTTTTGCCACCTTCACCCATTGATTTGCATCAAGCCCATTTGAATTGAATGATTGAGGATTCTCTTTCCCTATTAGTGATTGTATTTATAACGAAATGCAAAAACATAACCATTTCTCAATTCTGTCATTGGAGCTACTTTGCAGTGGGAAGAGGCTCTAGAGGCAAGGGATGTGGAAATACAAGTTTGAAGAGCCCCAAATTAAAAATACAAAATGAAACACACTCACACATGTGATAATTATCCGCATGTCACAGTGCCCCACTAAGGATTGAATGAAAATTCTTCTTGCATTGAAACAACACATTAAGATCAAGCTCACCTTGTGTAGTACAAATATAGCAATAATTAATGCATTTTCCGACAAAGAGGTTCAAAATTTTTATGAGGAATCACATGTATGTGAGAGAAGAATGAGTATCAAAATCAAGCAACACAAATCTTGCAAGTTGAATATGGAGTCTAAATATGAGCACAAAACACAAAACTATCTCGTAGGGGGAAGTTGCTTTTGCCTTATGCCATCGGTGCTCCAAAAAAAAGTAAGGCATCTATGAACAATACCAAAAATACCTTGCAGGTGTTTTATATATCTATTTGACAACCAATGCAAGAAATCATACCAACAAAATAGAAAGGGCCTCAAATAAACTATTTTTGGGAGGAGAATTAAGAGATTTCCCAAAATCCAAACAACAAGAATATGCTTTTGAATATCACTGCTTCATCTTCGTCGGCATCTTCCTGCAATTTTTGTTATCATAAAAGCCCATGATAAGGGATTTTAGCAATGAAAGAATAAATGATTTTGAGAAGCATCCCCAATTTATGCTAGCTAGTCCTTCTAGAACTATATTTGGATAACAAAAAGGCAAAAAATAATGTAATCATTTCATTTAGAGAAGAAATCATGTTTAGACAGTTGAAAGATAATTACATTCCTTTACAATGTTCAATGCATTCTAGGACAACGAGCAAATATTGCTATATTAAGGGAACTCTTTGTGGAAACATCATAACTCATCAATGCAAAGTCTAAAGGGGTTGGAGAATTGGGTACCTAACATTAATCCCTAATTATTGTGAATATCCTCTTACAAATTCATTTTATGTATGGAAACAATCATAGACTCTCTAATGGAACCATGTAATAACCAAGACTGGAAAATCAGACATACCGAGATCTTGAACCATCTCAATGATTAGTCATCTAAGGAACATCATGAAGATCTCTTTCAAAGTTTAGAAAAAAAAAATATTTTGCAGATGTTTGTCAATATTTGTCAGTGTTAGTGCAAAGATAGAAATTATAGTGGAAAACAATCCTTAGCTAATGGAATATATGGAAAATATTGAAAGAATAATGATGGGATCCACTGCCATTGAATTTTTCCTAAAGTTGCTTCTATGACTTTGCTTCTTCCTCATTCTTTCCAATTGTCATCATGTTGTCATTTGATCTTTGTTTTAATCCACTTTTCATCCATACATTTAGTACCTTAGACCAACGACTCTTCACCCTTCTGTTAGTTTTATTTATTCTCTTATTCTTTTTCCTTACAGAGTGATAGAGTTTTATAAGTACTTGATATCTTGGCCAACATTGTGGTTGTCATATCATCATTGGAATATCATCATAAAAGACTACTTCATTACTTGTTTGATTAGCTTAGTATTATGTTCTTTGATTCATAATACAATGTTGCTTTCAATGCAAAAAAAAATAATTGACTTATAGATTAAACTCATTCCACAAAATTAATGAATTTTTTGAGTTAGAGATATTATTTTTGGGTTGATCACATTAATTTATAATGTCTTTGGTTTTGGTTATTCTTACTAATGTGTCCCATTTGTTACTACATGAATCTAGAAGGTTATTTTTTAAAGAAATGTGTCGTCACTCATTATTGCTTTAATTCGTGCTTAGATTATTGCACACATGTTGCATTAAGTTGCAATTTTCTTCATTCCTATCAAATGCCTAACCTAACTTATTTACAGGTCTTTTGAAGAAGATTTTTTTGTGTGAATGACATCTTATCTTCTTATGCATATTGTGTAGGTTAGTGGAGTGACTCCCAAAAAAGGGGGAACTAAACACTTGGGTCTTCCATTTTTTTAAAGTGTTGCAGAAGAAAAGGCTAAAACCAAGGGAAATACCTTTGTAATTTATGTTTCCCTCCATCTTTTGTTGCTGCTATTTTGGAAGCAATGTAAGCTGCTATTATTTTGGAAGCAATAGAAGCTGAGTTGGATTTGGTTATTTGCAATACTAAAGGCATTCCTCAACATAATATGGTTAAAAACTCAGATATTTCATTAGTTATGTGACATTTTCTTAATTCACCTTGGTTTGTGAGATTCTGGTTTAAGTTACTTCATATTCAAAAATGTTTTCTTGTGACACCACTAAAGGAAAAAGTGTTAGGATGCTCCCAACTCTAGCATTTGTGGTCAATTATATCCTACTACTTTAATGTCAGTAAATGGGGGTATTTGGTTATACATTTTAGTCTGATTGTTATTAATTATCAAGAACATAAATTCTTTCTTTTTTTATTGGTGCATTTTAAATAAAATATAGATTTGTATGATCATCTTCTAGAACTATTTGCAATGTTTTTAAAATGGTATATTAATTATACTTCTTTCTGACTAAGACTGGGCATAATGTAACATTATAATAGTCTCTCTTTCTCATCTATAATGATTTCAAAACAATATGATTCAATCCCTTTCTTTTATGCTCTCATTTTCATTTGTGTAAGTGGTTGATATTCATGATTGTAAACTTGAGCCCATTAGTTGATTGTTGGTAATTGTCTTATGCATTCACTTGCTTGTTTTTTTTTTTTTTGTGTGTGTCATAGTTCATACCATAAAGGGGACTCCTTAGTACATTTTTGTGGTTGTCTGGGCATGTTCGGGATGAAGGAAAGAAATATCAAGGTCCATAGATGATAAAAAGTAGTAAGTCAAGTATGACTCAAAAAATAAACTAAACAACATGATAAATATCATGACAAAACTACTCTCTCCAGGCACTAAAAGGCAAGTAGAATTTAACTAATAAAGAAAATCAAGCATAATCAATGTGTTGATTATTTTGACTCCTTGACCAATTCTTTGAAATGAACTTATATTTATTAAGCACAAAAAATAATAACACATGTATGTATTTGGAGTTCCTCGTTGAACATATGGATTAGTTAATTCTATGTTGTAAAGAGTAAATACTAATTGGTGGTAAAGTATATAGTTTTAAGGCCTGCCCTTTTTGGTTCTTCAACTTGCTATTTTCAACAAGGACACAATCTTTTGATACTTAAAAGTAGGGTACATTTAGAAGTAACATGTATTTTAGCTTCATTATATATTAATTGGGGGACTTTTAAATTATGTCCAATATAATGCATTTTGTCCTCATTTCTCAGCTCTTCTCTCTTGTTTTGAATTTGAATGTAAATACAATTCTTTGAGAAACTTTCCTAGGATTTAGTCTTGAATAATTTCTAGATAATAGTGCATTAAAATTTGAAACTCAATAATTAGCAACTCAGATGTGGAATGTGTACCATATCAGTAAAAAAAATTAATATTTAAAAAAAGATACAATTGTTGGCATATGAAAATATTTCTACATTTTTTTCTTGTTAATAGATTTAATTTTATTCATAAAAAAGAAATGCAAATCAATGACTTCTTTGCAAATTTCCCACCCCTGCTAGTAGCTAGCCCTTCACAGCTATAACATTATCACTTTCAAATTTTATAATTTTTTTATAAACATAAAAAATTAGCAATCTCCCATGTTGCCTTTCCTAGACATAATTAGATTCTTTACAAAAAATTAGACCCTTAAGAAACAATTAACTCAACTTCAAAAGAAATAAACCCAACACCTAGAGAAGAAATTGATCACTAGAACCCTTGTAATCATCCTCCTCAGATTGTTGGTGCTTCCATGTGCTAGTTCATTTTGCCATTGCGTTCATGCTAACACTCCTTCACTTTTACCTCACTAAATTTGGATCCTCCAACACAATTATTTTTACTTCTCGCTTCTTTGCACATTTGAAGCCATTTGTTCTTCTTCACCTTATCCTTTGTTGTTCACCCCACTTCCCATTTCATTTTCCAATGTTTTTGTCTAGTAGATGAATCATCACAACCAACTTAATTTCTAACCAACCTTTACAATCCTCCTTGATATATGGAAACTTGGCAACAAAGAATATAACCATTTCCACATAACCCATAATAGATCTAAAATAAATACAGAATTAAAATCCACATACAAGAGAATAGACAACATACCCACAAAATGTGACACAAGATATACCCTAGGAAACCCTCATTGAGGGAAAAACCCAGCCTCCAAAAGCATCCATCACCATGTATTATTCAAAAAAAAAATACCATTACCATACAACCATGGAAGCCTTCATGGCCATAGCCACAACCGAGCAAACTATGTGAACAAGCATGAATTCACACATCCCATGCCATGCTTCCAACCTTCACAAATGCTCCCTTGGCTATCTTGTCAAGCCTTTTCGTGCTCGACTTTTTCCTTTTTTCACTCTCACTCTACAACAACTACCCTTGTGGCTGCTTATATGGTAGCAAGTTCCACAAAACTACTAAGTGGTATTACATAAGCCATGTGCTACCTAACCCATTGACCCCACATTTAATATTGAGCATTTAATTATTTTTCCCAATATTAAATAATTACATGAAATATTATTACAATGTTACAATACAACTCATCAAGAATATTCCATGAGAATCTTTACATGTTGCACGTCTATCTAAGTGAAACATTATATGATAAAATAAAATAATAAAATATAACAATATTATGCAATGTGTCCAACACCCATTATCTCAACAATCTCCCACTTGTTGTATACATTTCATAGGGTCAATCCATAGCCACATAAATGAACAAAGGAACAATCCCTCCCAGCACATCCACCATCACGGATCAAAAATACACCAAGTGCTCCATCCTGGTACCCACAACAAAATCAAAGCATCTAGCATCTCAAACATGAATGATCTCACCTCCTATTATGCCATTGCCACTGGACATACATAGAAGCCATCCAAAGAGAAAGCCACCCAACCTATCACATTAGAAGATCATAAAATCCTATACCAACTGAAATGCCAAGCACAAAAAACCTGATCCAAAGGTAATCACATGTATCTGTAGTTGTCAAAATATCCATAGTTGAAATAGCACCCATAGCAAATGCCAAACCCATCCAACTATCCATACCTCAAAGGTATAACAAGTGAATCTCATATCACTGACATATCCAATCTATAACCTGCAATCACAAGCCTCAAGAGCAATACCTACCACATATATACCAAGAAGCTCCCACTACAAAATATAATGTCAAATTTATAACCAATCCACTCACAACATCTCAAAGAAGTGAATCCATGTAGTATCAAGGACATCTGCAAGACATAAACTGATATTTTGCAAGAACAACTCTCATAACAAGTCTCCAATGCTCTCCCAAGTTCTCCACAACCAACAGAGGAAAGAAATAAAGTAATAAACATGTCATCTCTCACATGACATACATGAGCACAAACCAGTGATCACAATCTCTAACCAATCTCAAATCCAATGTAAGCAAAACTGAACATCTAGGAAGATAACCAAGACTGGAGAAACCATGCAAATCATAGCCTGTATCATGTCCTTCTACACACACCTCTAGATGTAAACTGTGCAAGTATGATCTCCTCCATAAAACCCCAACAAGAAGCATCAACATCACCCAAACCATATCATATAACCAATCATGGATGTACGCCTCTCACTAGAAGATCAAACTCATAAAACCATTCCTAAACCAAAGAATAACCATTCCTAATCCAAGGAATATGCCCAATCTAAAACCATCTCCTAAACTCAACCAACATAAAAACATATGCACATGGAGATAACCAATGCTAAACCATCTCTCAAATGAACCCTCCAGAACTAACTCATGTACCATAGCTCAAGATTCATTTCCATGAAAGACAAGCATAAATATAATGTAACTGAGACAAACAATGGGCTATACCTCTCAAGTAGCAAACTACCGAGTAGACCAAGAGTGGAGAATGAGAATGCTCATCAAGATACCCAAGTCTCCAACCAAGACTCATCTAAGAACAATCTCCTCTCAAGTCCATATCAGGGGACTGCCTCTCAGACTTCCTATTAAAACCATCAACTGTCTCAACAAATACTTCTCTAATCCAAGAGAAATCAGCATCACCACCATCTCTAAGTATCTATGAGCACCTGTAACCAATCAATCCATGCCAACTCCAAATGCAACATAGCAATATCATGAAGTATCCAGCTTATGATTAGTGTACTCAATACCAAGAAACTAAATCAAGATCAATGTCAAAGTTCCAACCATGGCCTTAGGAACATAAACATGACAACATGATCTTACCATCTCAACCAAAGAGATAACATGCTCCACATGAACATACTATAACATGTCACAACTCTAAATGCATATCAAGAGTATACCATGATATAATAATAAAACCATCCTCACACCAAAGATAACATGCCAAATGAAAGCATAAATCGTACCTTTGCCAAGAACCCTATGAGTCCTCAAGATGCAACCATCTCCACACACCATGAAGAAAAAACATCTCTACATACCAGGAAGAACCATCTCCACACACCATGAAGATAACCAAGAACTCCATGAGTCCTTAAGATCTAACCATCTTCATACACCATGAAGATAACAAGTGCACCATGCAAATGTCAAAGACACTTCTGTAGCAACAAGATCTAAGACAAACATTTAACATCTGTAAACACTCAATAAATATATCAATGCCAACAACTCCCACTCAACCGTGGTACCAAGTCACTGATGGCATCATAAAATCCATCTCCTACATAAAGATCCTAAACCAAACCAGGAACTAATCCGGTACTGTCACCCCATCACTGTCACAAGCTCCCACTAAACTATGTATCCAAGTTATCCATGACATAATGATGAAAAAACCATCCTCTAACCACGAGAATCAACCAAGGCATCAAACCATCAAAGAACTCAAAGTGCACATCATGAGCTCCTCAAAAGAAACCAAATAACCATGATCCTCAAATCGAGAAGATATACCACCATAACCAAATCAAAAATCCAAGCTAATGAACATCAACAATGTACCTGTATAACCAATCATGTCATGCCAAAATCCATGACACCATGATCACATCCATGAACCGAGCATCTGACTCACAATATGTCCAACCTGTCAGCATAAAATAGTCAACCACAATCCTCCACCATGACTGTACCTAGTAACAACATCTCATCCCTTCTACATAAAGAAAAAATTATCAAATCATGTGACTTAGGGCATAGACAACCCAAATCCAAGCCACCAATCTAAATATGCATCAATAATGAAAGATCAATGAGCAAAGACAACCCATAACCAAGCCATAAATGCAACCTGTAAGTATAGACCACTTACAACACTGCACAACTTGTAGACCCAACAAGTCATCATACATATCCAAACCAAACACTAATAACCATATCATCATGAGACCAATCTGAAATATCAACTGAGTACACAATGACATCAAATCTGAAATCTCCAATGGCATAAACTCACAATGTTACCATAGTCAAAATATACCTATAAACTCTCATATAAATATATCACCAAATAAATCATGCAAAACTTACACCAAATCTGAACCAATATGTAGAGCTCTCCAAGAGCTTTCCGTTGACTACTTGAAGTCCAAAATTTGACTCTGTATGCCCAAGTTGTGCCCTAATCTGTGCTCAAAATAAATAACATCTGGCTTTAGGGCTCTTAAAACCTGACGAAATCTCAAAATCATAGAACCAAACCTATACCATGTCGTAGTGCTCTGAATTAGCTTTCCAACGCTCTATAAGAACTCTGAAATTTGATATTCTGAGAGAAAGTTATGGTCATTTTACTAAGACAATCTTTTTACTAGTTTCACTGCGATTTTTCATTTTTTTTTTTTCTGTGACAAAAATTTCGACAGGATTAAATTTGACGGCCATCATGGGCTAAAAACCAAAAAACTCTTCCATTTCTTCTAAACATGGCCAAACTAGGGCATATTATATATCAAAATTTATGAAAATATCGACTCGGATCCAATGGCGAGCTCTGTTTTTACCCAAGAGGTCATTTCTCAATGCTACCCCCCAAAACCCTCATTTTAAATGAAACATCCAAAAAATCCTTTTGTCCAAAAAATTTCACATGCCCAAATCTTTTAACATCCCATCATAACAGCAAACCCAAAAACCCTCAGATTTGCAATAAACAACTCATATATCTTGCCCTTTCTTTTATCCTCTCATGCATTCCCATGGATTCAATCTAGGGTTACAATTTAATGAAACCATAGCTTTGATACCACTTGTAAGGAAACTTGGCAACAAAGAATATAACCATTTCCACATAACCCATAATAGATCTGAAATAAATACAGAATTAAAATCCACATGCAAGAGAATAGACAACATACCCACAAAATGTGACACAAGATATACCCTAGTAAACCCTCATTGAGGGAAAAACCCAGCCTCCAAAAGCATCCATCACCATGTATTATTCAGAAAAAAAATACCATTGCCATACAACCATGGAAGCCTTCATGGCCATAGCCACAACCGAGCAAACTATGTGAACAAGCATGAACTCACACATCCCATGCCATGCTTCCAACCTTCACAAATGTTCCCTTGGCTAACCTGTCAAGCCTTGTCCCGCTCGACTTTTGCCTTTTTTCACTCCCACTCTACAACAACTACCCTTGTGGCTACTTATATAATAGCAAGTCCCACAAAACTACTAAGTGGTATTACATAAACCATGTGCTACCTAACCCACTGACCCCACATTTAATATTGGGCATTTAATTCTTTTTTCCAATATTAAATAATTACATGAAATATTATCACAATGTTACAATACAACTCATCAAGAATATTCCATGGGAATCTTTACATGTTGCACATCCATCTAGGTGGAACATTACATGATAAAATAAAATAATAAAATATAACAATATTATGCAATGTGTGCAACACCCATTATCTCAACACTTGAATCTTTTCCTCTCATGGTTTTCATGAAACCTCCACAAAAATGGGGTGTACTTGGTTCCTTGAATCTTCTCAAGTCCACTTTGTTTTCCACCTAAGTTTATCTCCAAACTAGAATTGACTTCATAAGAATTTCATCCTTTCCCTTAAGGAATTTCTCTTAGAATAATTGTCTCCATTACCACTTTGATAATTTCATTATCTCCTAGCTATAACATCATCACCATAATCATTGAGAACACATCTGTATCCCTTTTGTGGTGATTATCCACTTGATTGAAGTTTGAACATCTCTCCCAAAAATGATCATCATACAATATGTTAATTTCTTATCTTCAAATATGAACATCTTGTCAATCTTCTTATGTGTTATCTATCCATACAAAGGCTTTTGTTGCTTGGAGGAGTTGAAAGTGAAAATTCTCTCTATCCTTTCACTCTCAAATGAGAACACACTTTATAAGTTAATCAAAAGCCTATGAGATAAATTACTATCTACAATATTTTAAAGGTGAAACTTCAGCCTACCCCCACAAGAAATGTAACATCCTTCAAGGGATGCATGTTAATTCATCTTTCATTGACAATCACTTCACCATCCATGTATGCCACCACTATCCTTGCATGCCATCTTAAAAACTAAAAATCTCTTTTATTACTTTTTTTTTCTTGAGGGTGATGAGAAGGTAACAATTATTGAATTCAGCCTTCCTCATCCATTACTATGTTTTGAAATTCCTCAATTATACTCTCTTCTATTTTAAACGTCAAAGCCATATTTTCCTTCGAACATGTGTTATTTTATAGTCTTCTAGGGGTGTCAATTCTTCATTGACTCGAACTATGTAATTTTGAAGACACTAAAAAAATGCATGTCTCACTTAATCATTGTATTCATAATTATAATTTGTGAATCTCCTTCTACATGAAGTTTTCAAACTTCTAAATTTTTTGCTTCCATGATGGAGAATAATGCTTCTTTGACATCGGCTACATTTTTTGTACCATCTACTAGACTTTTTCCCCCATGCACAATTAGATTACCATCCCAATCTCAAATCATAAATTGTGTTGTTGATGGCCTTGGGTTTCCTTTAGAAGCAAGTGCTATCATATTCCTACATAAGATCTTAAACATTATTTGTTGGTTTATCAAGTGAGATGAATTGAAAGTGAAATGGTATATAGTTGCATTAATCTTGTTAGGTTCCTAGGCAATTAATGGCCAGAGTAGTGGTTATTGTTTTAAGAGATTAGGAAGCTAAGTGTCCTCTTGTTTGATGCCTTTCCTGAGAACTTCTAACATGTGCTAATATGTAGTTAGGAATTTTACAAGCCCAAGGGTGGCTTCAGCTAACATGTCACCTTTATGTTAGCTTTGGGGATGTTAAAATAAAAAATTATATTGATTAACTTGAAATCCATTCTAATTTTTTATGTTTGGTTTGGTAGATGAAACAAGTGATAAGCTCAAAGAGGGTTATGCTTTCGAAGATAGCAATATGTTTAACCAATTTTTTCAATTATTAGGATTATTATAATTTTTTGATGCCTTGTCTGAGAACTTCTAACAAGCACCAATATGTAGTCAGTCGGGAATTTTACAAACCCAAGGTTAGCTTCAAATAATATGTCACCTTTATGTTAGCTTTGGGGATGTTAAAATAAAAGGTTCTATTGATTAACTTTTTTAGGAGACATATACAAGACGGGTAAAAATTTGTTGCCTATGAACTTGTAGCTGTAATAGTGGTAACCATGTTATTTATTCCACATACGTTGTGCCCCCTATAGATCTTGTAGTAGAGGATTGAAGGATAGGACACATAAGTAGAGGAGGTCCAATGTTCATCTTCGAAAACTATTGGGAGTGGTAGCCCGCTACTGCGTGTAACTCTTGTGGGGCCTCATAGATTGGATGTACTTAGGAGGGGACACAAGCAACTGCTTAGTACCTTGGGCATGAGAGATCACAGATAAAAAGGAAACCTGATGATTCAATCCTCGAGTTTACTTCATTTTCTCATATTTACCTCTTCGTCTTCTATTGAAGATTGTTGTATAAATATAAGGGCAAAGCCCTACATATGTAAGTTGCGATGATTGAATGACATGCTCTACCTAGTGGATGCAGCCACATTGGTGAACCATGTTTAATTTTGTTGAGATAGTTTATGTTTGGAGGTTTTAGCATAAGTCTAATGAGTGTACACTTGTGGGTGGTATCAAGTTCATTATGGATCTAGAGGAAATTATTCTTGGAGAAGAGTCATCATGACTTCTTGTATTTTAGAGGAGCACTCTTACTCCCCACTCTTGGTCTACTTCGTAGATTTATTTCTTTGTATATTTGAGTTTAGGAGATGGTTCCTAGTTTTGGAATGTTTGGAGTTTGATCTTCTTGTTTAAAGGGGCTTTCTTCCACGGTGTTTGAGTGTTGTAAATGCTCTCATATTGGGAGGTAAAGAAGATCATAATTGACATAGTTGGTGTTAGAATGGTTTGGGTCGTTGTTGCACCAAAAGATCAACCTGTTGATTTGTGATACAACCACTAGACTTATAGAAGACACAAAAGGTAGTTAAATTATGTCACGAATCATGTGAGGAACGTGGCCCACTGCCCACAATTCTCGTTCGAGTGTCACTCACTGTGACTTTGTTAATTTGTGCTTATGACAAAGCTCTAATACCACTTGTTAGAATGGTCATGGTTGTCATTGTGCTAAAAGATCGACTTGTTAATGCCCGAACAACCACTAGACTTATAGAAGCCATGTCACTAACCCCACTAGGGACATTGACCCACCACCAACAGTGGGCACTTAGTGGTGATGGTAGATGGATGAGTTGTGGTTTCTATAGTTATTACTTCTATAAGTTTGGAAGATTTCATGTTAGATTGTACTACAGGTTGCTTGCAATTTTTAGATCATTTCAAGTTATTGCCACACCTTTTATATGTTGATTGGTAGATTGAATAAAAAATTTGTTGACATTACTCATACAATTTGGATTTCTCTATAAGTGTCTTCTAGTTTTAGCACATCAATGGTTTTTAGTGTTATTTTTTGGAAGATGCTATATTTATTACATGGTGAGTTGTTGTATGGGTTGGAAATATGTTTATAAATCTACTGATATTATATGGTTAGTTGGATGTGATTAACTACTAGTTGTGGTTGGTATTCTAGCTATTGTGATTACCTATTGACAATTTATTATCAAGGATTTGGTAAAGAAAAATAGAGTTTAAGTGGGAGGTTGTCCAAATGTGAGGTTGCAACATGAGTTTAACTTTAAGTGAGAGATTGTTGGGTGTGATGTCCAAACATTCATTCTATATCCCTAACTTTTCACTTCATAGTCTCATCTTTGACTTTTTGTCTTTTGTTGAAGGCTAATATAAAAATATAAGGGCAAAGCCTTGTATGCATTTAAGTTGCTATAATTGATTAAAAGACATGCTTGACCTAGTGGATTTAGCCAAATTGGTGAACCGTGTTGAATTTTGTGTCTCTATTTGTGAATAATTTGCATTCCCAATTTGTTTATTAATTTTAGAATTACTCTAGTCCTCAAGCTACGTTTACATTATCATCATTTTCTTTGGAAACAACAAAGAAACAACATATGTGTATAGAGAAAACCTCCATTAAGAAGAGAGTACTAAGCAACACCATCTTGATGATTGCAACAACTAGATCAAATTGTGTTCATTGATGTTTTTGGCAATGTTACTGATGATTGTAACAACTAGATCCACCACTCATCCTCCAGTTTGCAGTAGTTTAAATTTGAGATCTGATTATGCATAGTTCTTCCTTATTAATCAATACATGAATAATAGTAGTTCTTAGTAGTTTAGCAATTGTTTGTTGTATTCCTCAATTTTCATAATAACTTAGACTTCATTCTTAAATATTGTTATAAGCAGTGTACTCTAAGTTTCCCCATAGTAGATTCAAAGTCTTGATGTCTTTTTCATTCTATGGAGTTATTGTATTTTTTTTTATTGTGTCTTTGATATATGCTACAATAAAAAAGTAAAGTTTTATGTTCTAAAAAAAAGAGTGTCCTCTATACAAAGTGTTGTGAAGCTTTTTTTTCATGTATTCTTTCTTGTTTTATGTTGCTAGTGCTCAAGTTTGCATTCAAGATTTGGTATCATAGATTCCAGAGTGTCAATGTTTCATCATGGCCAATGCTTTGCCAATTCCAGAACTCAATGGGGTTGATTATCGATATTGCTCGATCAAGATGAAGAGCTTTTTGATAGGTAAAGATTATTGGGACATCATTGAATCAAGGTATGAGGAGCCCAAGAATCGAGATGATCTTTAAGCTAATGAAAGAGAACTAAGAAGGAAGCTGAAAAGAACAACACAATGACTCTATTTCACATTTGGATGGCTCTTGATAAGAGCTTGTTTCCTAAAATTGTTGATGACCAACCAATAGAGGAGGCTTAGAAGACTCTAAAAGATACTTACAATGGTAATGATCAAGTTAAGGTTGTCAAGCTATAGACCTTAAAAAGGGAATATGAGAATTTGATAATGAGAGAAACTGAGAATGTGGGAGAGTTTTGTGTGTGAGTCAAGGATGTCATTAAGAAAATGATCGCTTTAGGTGAAGATGTTAGCCAAGAACATGTGATATAGAAGGTGTTGAGATCTTTAACCCCGAAATGGAACAATGTAGCAATCATTATGGAAGACAACAAATATTTGTCCAACTTGGAGTATGATCAGTTGGTTGGACCTCTCATCTCACATGAGGATAGATTGGTGTATACCTCTATAGAAATTAATGCGAAGACTTCTACTTCCCAATTACAAATTTCAAAGAATGATGGTGCTAGCACCAAAAATAACAACAATAAAGGCCAAGGAAGGGGTCAAAATCAGAATTAATCAAGGTGAAACAAAGGAAGAAGAGGTTGTCAAGAAGGAAGAGGCAAAGGTAGATATGATAAAATTAGCATTCATTAATATCACTGTAATAGGTATGGACATTTTAAGAAAGATTATATACTGAAATCAGGTAATATTAATCATATCAATCATGCTCAACAAAATGAAGATCTTCTTCATTTAATTTATTTTTGTGTTTTCACAAACCTGAAAATAATGTAAATGATGATTGGTATTTGGACTCAAAGTGCTCTAATCAAATGTTTGGTAACAATGAGACATTTTCAAAACTTGATGATGGCTTTCAATCCAATATTAGACTCGATAATAACAAAACAATGGAGGTTGCAACTAAAGCAGCCATAGATGTCTAGATAATAGAAGATATGAAAAGTGTTAAAAGATATTTATTATACTCCAAAGTTAAAGCATAATTTAGTAAGTATTTGGCAGCTATGTGAAAAGAATTATAGAATGGTATCTTAGAATATGAAATGGACTATCTATGATAAGAATCAAGGCAATAAAGTGATTATAGTTGTTCCCAAGACAAAGAATATTGCATTTCCTTTGAAGTTTGGTGAAGATAAAAATTTGGCTTGTCAATATGGCTTACAAGGATAAAAATTTGGTTGTGGCATCTTAGTTATGGCCATTTGAATTTAATATTTTGAAGCTTCTTATATCAAATGCTTTGGTTCTTAGGTTGCCTAAGTTTGAAGAACATAAAAAGATTTGTGAAGGATGTGCAAAAGGGAAACATGCAAGGGAATCATTTTCAAAAGTTAATGAATGAAGGGCTCATCACCCCTTCATCTTATCCATTCAAATATATGTGGTCCTATGCAAACACAAAGTTGTGGTAAGTCATCATATTTTATTACTTTTATTGATGATTTCTCACAAATGTGTTGGGTGTATTTTTTGAAGACAATAGATGTAGCCCTTAATACTTTCAAGAGGTTCCAAGAATCATACCATGATTAAGATTCAAATTTTGAAATAGAAAGTACATATTGATCACTATCACTATCACAAACAAATTGAGTTGCTCCTAAAATTTTATCAATTGAAGGTTTGTCGTCAATATAAACTTTGATTTTCTTAAAAGATTTTTCTTTAAAACTTTTTATCTTATCCCTAGAGAACTTGCTTTCTTGTAATTCATCATTGCCTTCTCTACCACATCTTTTACAATATACAATTGTATATCATTTTGATTATAATTTTTATTCCATCAACCTTCACCTTTCCCTCTATCATTATAACCACCTCTTGAAGAGATCATATTTACAAGTTTCTCTTGATGAGACATACACACATTTCACTAGTATTAGCTACTTTTCTTTCAAATGCTTTCTCATGCTTTGTTAACATTTCAACCAATACATCAAAAGTAATGGTTTTATTTGCTTGCTTGCTTGAAAATACTCTAGATATGGGGAATGTGTTGGAAGAAACATTGTAATAAAATTTGTGAGATATATATCAACTTTCCCACCAACTACATAAACATCTTGTTTAATGGATCTAATTTTAGAAGCTAGACTCATAACATTATCATTTTTCAACTCAAGATTAAATAGTTTTAATTGTAACTATATGAACTCTATTTTGGAATGAGAATCAAATAACCTTTTTAATATATGAAGGGCATCCCAAACAAATGTGCATCCTTGTATATGTCAATGCACTTCTCCATTAACAAAAGATCGTATCATAGCCTTTATTTACTATTTTCCTCTTCTACATTTATTTTAGTTTTATATTTCAAATTAACAACATTTAATTTATTTGTTTGAACTTTAAGTTTCCTTTTAGATTAATTAAATTTCTAACAAAAATAAATATATGTGTGCAATCATCTTATAGACTTGTACCTTTTTCAACTATCGGTGTGCCCCTTGCTCCATCAGGTGCAAGTGCTAGTATAGCTAATATCTAAATGTGATGGGGACAATTCCAAAAATTAAATATTGGTGCAACTTATTATGTAGTGAAGGCAACAATAATTCAAATAACTTAGAAAATAATTTAGAGTATTCAAACAATTAATTTAAATCTCATCTTACTGCAATGGATAACACATGATAGTGACAAATATAAAGCTCGGATTCAATTTTCTCCATTGTTTCAGTACAAAGATGGGGCCCACAAGGAACATATTTAATATTTCCACTTCGTCAATGATTCAGCCCAATTATTCAAGAACAACTACCAACATGGACCCAAAACAATTGTACATTCAGGGTATTGTAGTGTCTGATGTAAAACAATTGAACATCTCTACTAGTTCAACTTACTCTAACCCACCACACCTTTAGACAACACAAAATAAATGAAGAAAAACAATCAGAACTATTGTAAAAAACACGACATATGAACAAGACGAACATCATATTATGACCTTACATATTTACCATACACATGTAGCTATGTTCCAAATAAATAAAACTACAAACCACTTCCATTTTTTCATTTCTAAAACACTGGTACACTTCGGCGTAGCCGTTGCGCCCCACGGCGCGATAGCTAGTTTTAAATATATATTGAAGTCATTTAGATTGTATTAAAAAAATCGTCCTCCTTGCGAAAATTGAAATAGAATATCTTTTTGAACGCACTTTACACTTTTCCACTGCCATTGGAGAAGGCTGTTTTGAGCAGGCTGAAAATGGCGAGAATCCGTAGACTGACTGAAGGAAGCTGTGCAGAGCAGGTGGAATGCCTTGATGAGCTGCTTACAAACATACTTTTGAGGCTTCCCACAAGAGATTTGTTCAAAATGTCCACAGTGCAAAAAAGATGGCGCACCCTCATTTTTGACCCAGGTTTTGTTTATATCCAGTTCAAGAATTGCCCAAAAGAGTCGATATTTTGTTTCACGGACATAGAAGCACCACGGATGCCAGAACAACACCAGTTCCTCTGCTATGATTACCAAACGGGTAATCTTTCCACTGCTGCTTTTTCTTGGGAGGGCTTAGACAGTTCTTTTCTAAACGGGAGTCTTGATCTATTAACGGCATCAAATGGGCTTATGTGCTTTTATTCACATGATCCTGTCCCTGTTTTGTGGGTTTACAATCCTGTGACAAAGTTTTTGAAAAAATTGCCAATGCCTTTTAAACTGAATTCAGAGATGGTATTTTTTGTTCAAATTTGCTACACCCAGAATACTCTAAAATTTGTGATGGCAGGCTTGACCACGGTTGACGAGCATTTACGACATATCCCATATACCCTGGTATTTGATTCTCATTTGAAGTCGTGGTACATGGGGCAACCTTTAACTCTGTTGAACATTATTGATATATCTGAGTACGATTCTGTAGCGACTCAACTTTTTTATAATGGTGTCATCTATTTCGTTGTTCGAGTCGAACACAGAGATGCCAAGGAACTGGAAGAATTTAGAGATGTAGATGACTTGTATGAAGATGAGGATGAACTTTTACATTTGATTATAGGTTATGATGTGAATCGTGATCAATGGGGTTTTTATCTTCTCGTTCCTGACTCAGTAGGGTATATACTTTGCCTCATTGAATGGGAGGGAAATCTGTTAGTTTGTGCATCTAATTCATGGAAAGAATCGATTGGGGGTGATGGGCATTTTGTGTTGTGGATATTGGATACAGAACATAAGCTGTGGATTCGAGAGCGGGAAATAGATTTATCACATGAGCCTCACTTTTCCATATGGGGGATATCTGCAAGCGCTGGTGTAGTATACTTTGTATGTGGTGACGTTTCTGTCATAGTTTACCATATGAAGAACAGAAATTGGTCACCTCGTCTACTAGATGATGATGACGCTTCCAACATTACAGAATATGTTACTTTTGAGCCTACCCTTTTGTCTTTCTGAAATGTTTTTGTGTTAGCGGGAGTTGAATTAAAATTTAGGTGCTGCTTGCTTGTAAACTTTTGTCTGTGCGAGAGAAACAAATAATTTGACTTGAAGATTTTGCTGGGCTTAGCAGATGATGATCTAATTTGGTTGAGCATAGTTTTCAGTACTGTCGAAGTGTAACAGAGGATAGCTTCTTGTCTATCTTTCCACCAATAGCACCTGCCGTGTTTTTGCCGTAAGGCTTAAACAATTTGCTATTTCAAGTTTTTGCCCTCGCTCACTGGTTTATGAACTTTTTTCTTAGTTCCGCAGCATGAATTTAGACTTATGCAGACAAAAGCAAACCTCTTATCCAACAATATTGAGCCATAAGTAGTGTGTTGATATTTTGGGCATGTTATCTACGGATTGGTTTCAAACGATTGGTCCTGTGGGATAAGATCAACATTGAATGTAAATTGGAATACAATAATATTCATGCAATCTTGGTTTGATATATTCATGCAATCTTGGCCTGATATCTAGTTCAGATTTTAATGATTGGAACTTTCAAGTTATAGAGGAACAACACTGGTCACTGTTATTCCTAAGCTCCTAGATTGCAATTTGACCTTTTTTTTATTATTGTTTTCAAATGCTGTAATGTACTGATCACTTTTAGTTCAGAATCTTGCTGCATATTAATTTGAGTTTTGGACTTTTTTAATACTATCAACTTCTTGTGTAACAACATTTAAGTGTTGAATTTTTACTCGCTATTTCTATACTCTTCCTAAAGAATTAATGTAGTGAGATTTTTTCATTTTTTTTTAAACAGAAATGTTTGCCAGCATTCCATATAACAAACTTGAGTTCGTTTCTTGAAATTTTATAGCTTCTACTATATGTAAATGTTTATTGTGCTTCTCATTATTTATTATATTAGTATTATTTATATAAATCTCTTCAACATCATTTATTCTATGATCATCAAATCTTTTCTTTTGACTCAGATTTTGAATTTGTATAACTATTTTGAGCATTAATACTTTTGAACATGATCAAAGGACAACAGAGGAGAGAATAAAATAAATCATTTTTAATTGTCATAAAGGTGGATCAAATTGTCCATTAAGATTAGTGTCTTAATTTTTTTCATCAAAATATTCTTCAATTCCTTGTTACTATCATTTGTTACAGTGGAACCCCTAAGTAGACAAGCAAAAATGCATACCCAGTTAGTGCACCTATGTTGACATCTCATGGTCAAAAATCTATTTCTTAAGGTCCTCCTTTCTGGCTTGCCCTTCATTCAGAATCTGAAGTACATTTACAATGAGGTTAACTTTAGTAAGCTTCATAAATTTCTATTTTCCACATGGACATTCTCCATAAAGTATAGTAAGGCCTGAAGTTGGCCTTGACAAGGGTCAGCAGGGCATCGTGGAGTGATGACTGCTTCCTCATACAAGTTTAAAAGCAATCTATTGAGGAACCATTTATGGAATGCTAACAAAATTCTGTAGCCACATTTGACCTATTCCTCAATTCCAGTCCAAAAAATTCTGAGAACCCTCAACAACCCCAACAATTTTCTACACATTTTATGCACTTATTTCACATACTCTGTTTCAGATTGTTCAACAAGGACCTCGTTCAGGGAGATGTCTTTGAGAAAAAATGTATATGTATTATTATGATTTAAAGTTCAAGCCATGTTTGATTAGAGCAAGGCCCATATAGACAATTTCTTCTCAATCCTTCTTTATCAACCCAATGCAATACTATATCTCCGTGTATCAACCCTATCTGCATTGCTCTCTTCTGAAGAATTCAATCTTGCAAATATTCTTATGCAACTCATCGACTAGCTTGAATTGTAACCCAATCCTTACATCAGATCTGTGGAAACTTAAAACATTTTGTACATTTCAAATATTGATAATGTTACAGGCTTGATGGGCTTATTTGAGGTCAGTGGACGCATTCAGTCCCGTAAGATGTTCCTAAGGATCTTCATTAAGGGAATTCCACTTGTATTCTTTCGTTGATATCTGGATTGTTTAATAGAATCTTTTCTCTAATTAGATTTTTCTTAGGTGTACGTTTCATGTTTATATTTTTTTATGTGATATTGCTTTCCAGTAATTATTTATTTATTTATTTTGAATTGCAAATTCATAAAAAGTTGTATTATTTCTTTGGATTGCAAGTGACATTTCATAACAAGTAAATAAAATTGGCTGCATGCAAAGTCTAACAACAGTTGTATGACTCATGCTCTTCATTGAATCGTAGATTTGTAGATTGGTTACTGAGATCTATAGATTTCCATAATCCATGCTAATGTACTTTCAATTTCTGGATTTGATTGTCTACAATTTTTTTATCATCAACGTTTCGGATCATACTACATGGTCCATCGTCAGATTACTGTTAAACATTTGTGTCTATGTTAGCATAATCTAATAAATAGAGAAAACGATTCATGATGACAAATTTTACTATAGAATATCTATGTTGATTATGTATAAGATAATGTAATTAAGCTGATAGGCTTTTCATTGTGGGCATCGCCCCCTGACGGAAACTTGTCAAAAACTGGGATATTGTCTTATGAGATACCGGGAAATTGTCTTATGTCGGAAAAGGATTACTCAGTAAATATTTCCCATTATTAAAAATAAAAAATTTGGGAGAGGATTTCCTTCTGCATAGGGAGCACCCTGTCGTTACAAACACTTAACACAGAGATGCTGGTGGTGGTTTGTTCTCATCAGGCCAAAACTCAGTTTTATAAAATTCTGCCTGAGACATGGAGGTGTTTTCTAGCGTCTGTCACCGCTTCAGGAACTACTGTCATTGCACATTTCATATACTCTGCAATATCACGGGATGATGGCGGTTCACCTCACATCGATAATTTTTGGTAAGAATTGTATCTCGGAAAAGTATTGAAGCTCGGAAGAGGCTGATAAATTCGAATTTGAAGTCCACCAGAACAGGTGCGCTTATCACCTTACTCTTTCTTAATACCTTATATGTGGCCATTCTAAGGAGATAGTGGCGATGTAGGCTATTAATTTGGTAGGTTTCTTATGCCTGTGGCATCATTTCAATTTCTATGAATTGGGAAGCATATTATAATCTATTTTTTCTTACCATATTTGGAAGTTACATCTGGTATTTCCTCTTTCGAATCTATGGAAAATAGACATTATGCAGTGCTAGAGCATGTGGGGATTAGTATCTATTGCAATTTCAAATCAGTTGTGATGTTTCCTTGAATGAATGTTTTGAACTTTGATAGATGTCTTCTGATATTTTGGGATAGGATGATTAGTTTCACTGTGGCACCCCTTGTTAGCTTTATAAATTTTGCACTTCTAGCCTGCTCAGCAGTGTTTTGGGGATTTTGTGATGGCAGGGGATGGGTTCCCAGGATTGATGTTTTTGTTGTTTTACTATACAAACTGTGCTGCAGACGTGTGACATATCTTCTATTGGCAATATTGTCAATTCACATGGAAAAGATAATCTGCGTTATATAAAAAGAGTAGAAAAGTTGTTTTTAAGGTCTCAGTCAAGGCGGATGCCAATTTCATATAAATAACAAAAGCCTACGAGGGGATTTTGTTTCCATTCACCTTATACAGTACAAATCTTTTATTCCTTGGTTCAAATATTGTTCAGCACATGAAATCGTGTAGCTACTCTATGAAGTAGGAAGTCTTCTATTTAACATATTTCTTTAAAAAAATACATCTTTAATACCATTTTGAAGTACCTGAAACTTGAAAATTGAATGTTCTTCAAACTTGTTGCAAAATTATTTTCCATCACCTCAGAAATTATTGAATGTTTGTTTCATTGTCTTTCTTGGATAATTACTCTATTATATCATCTTTCCTTAGTTAACATTGTTGATTTTAGCAACAAAGCACCATTAGTCAATATTTAGAATTAAGGATTATTGTTCTCGGGATGTAAATAATCACGAACCCTCTGTTTTATTTTTTCAATCAATAACCAACTACGATATTTATGCTGCTGTTAATATCAGAAATTAGATCATTGTGACAACAATCATTTACTATTTATGATACACTGATCACTCATCCCTTTCTTGCATTTAAGTACTTGATTGCAATGATATTTTATCAGAATACAAATTATTTTAGGATTACAAATTGTAATTCACAAGTTTTTACCACAGGTATAAATAGCAAACACTAATTATCACAATATCCATTACATTAACTGCATGAGTGTGACAGAAGTTGAGGGTTGTTTGAATGAAGCAGTCGATATGACTAGGTGTACTTTCAAACATGACAAAAACGGTTTCAAAGCAACCAAACAAGCCATTCAAAATAATGTGTGTCAACTTGGACAGTATGAAGGTATTGCGTTTGAACATACTAGCCGCCTTCATCAACAAACTATATAGAAAAGAACCAAAATGAACAAATCTGAAGAAATATAGTCATGGATCTGACGTGGATAATGTTGGTCATAGTCCTTGCCTCTTGCATAATTCGTACCACTATTTTCAGATCAGGGAGAACAAATATGTCCAAATGCGAAAAAATGACAATTTAGTATTGAGGTTGAAATCGCTACGTTTGTTCAAAACATGAAAAACAAATGAATCTTTTTCACTTTAAATGATTGCTAAATTCATTGTGTTTGAAGTTTAGCTTTACTTATGAAACTTAACTCTTTCACATCTAGAGAGCTGTGTGCTGGGCCACAGAGGTGCTTGCCGGATGGGTAGGTCTAACACAATGGGAAATCATATTATCGCACCATCGACAAAGAAGGAGAAAAATCAGGTTCACGAGCAGTAAAGAATGACAACCTTGAATTGTATGGATAGAAAAATTTCAGGACTGACTGTGCATAGTGCTATACTGGCGACAACATTGCTGGCCACAAACAAGGTATTATTTTGGTATATGTTTTTGTTGCTTATTTTTGCGCTTCCGCCAAAAATTGAATTTTAAATGCTTGCCTGCCAATGGTCACTTCCCCGTTTAATATTATTTTAAACGTCCCAAAAATATCAAAAAATTGTTGAATGATCAAACTTTACGTCAAATCTTTCCCAGATCAACGGTTGGCGCTTTGTCGCTATGGAAAGATGCACGTTGTTTTGCGTTAGCGACATAGCGCCCTTTTGCCGCGTGTTCGGTGGGTCCTCCCTTTCCTCATTGTTCTCCAATGCCAAGTTTTGTTCCCTCTACGGTGGGTGCCATGGTGCTATCGAAAACTCTCTGCTCTTGCCGATAGCGACATAGCGCCCAGACGGAAAGTGTTACTACGGCGACGTCAGTTGCTAGGTGGGTCCCAAGTATGCCCTGTCAGATATCAACGAAGATTTGTCAGACACGTTGGCGGTTGATCAATCTTTTCATTGGCTAAAGTATGATTGCGTGGAATGTGGGTCCTGCTTCACTTGGTGGGCCGCAAACGAGGGTTGTTAGACAGGTTGGCACGTAGCCAGTTCTCATTGGTTGGTACACTGATAGGCGAAATCCATCTTGCTCGCCATCAGATCAGTCTAGATCAACGATGGGCGCTATCTCGCTATGGGAAGCTGCGAGAATTTTAATGATAGCGACATAGTGCCTTGGCGATGCATGGCACAGATGACGTAATAGGCCCGCCCTTCTCCAAAGTGATAGTACGGCTCGTCCTCGGTGGCAGTTGTCAGGTGGGTCAAAGTACATGGTGGTTTTCCATTGGTCCTTTCAGCCAACTCAATGTGCAGTTGTACCATTTTTTTGATCATCGTCAGATCTAAGAAGATCAAGGGCTGGCGCTTTCCCGCATTATCAAGATGCAAGGAAATTAAATATTGCGGGGAAGTGGTTTGGTGACACGTGTCCTAGGTGATGTCACGACGGATGTTCTCAGAGGTTCAGAAAGTACAAGTTATGTTCACCGTTCAATGTAGGCAGATCAAGGGCTGACACTTTCTCGAATTATCAAGATGCGAGGAAATTTAAAAATGTGGGAAAGCGGGTAGCTACCACGTGTTTCTGCGGGACCAGTTTCTCTGTGGGTTGCCAGTTGGACACCAGGTTGTGCCAGGTGGTTGCCAAGTGGATTCACGAATCAGAAATTTTATGAAGGCAAGCGCAGATCTTCCACGATCGTTGATCTCGTGGAGATCAATGGTGGGTGCTATCTCACTATGAAAAGCTACGAGAATTTTAACCATAGCACCTTAGCGACACGTAGCAGGGTGGGGCCGAGCGTTATGAAACTGCAGGGATGGTACCAGTTCGAGCTAAGTCAGATGCCAAGTATGCTGAGTTGTTTCGTGGGCCCAGAGGTTCTAAGGAGATAGCGCAGGAAACAACAAGTCTTCACGATCATAAGATTAAGGAAGATCCACGGTGGGCGCTATCTTGCTATGGGAAAGTGCTCAGAAGATATGCATAGCGACATAGCGCCTAGATGACACATGTCCTTGCGGGCTCGGCCAGGATTGACAGATAAGGGTTGGCGGTTATGTTGTAGCCGTTGTGGTCAGGGTTTTAAGAAGATGGCGCGCTTGGTTAGAGAAAGATGTGGTCAAACTCGCAAAGACCTGCAAGGTGGTATAAAGAAATAAGCTCATTGGTCCACGTGGCTCATCTTGCTTGCAGATTTTAGTTGACTCACTGACTCTGCTGATTCATGTGCCAAAAGTGATAGGAGGTCGGGTTTTCTGTGCAATTTGATATTTATGATCAATCCCAACCAACCCAGAATGAATGCTGAATGAGGGAAGAAGACTCCACCTCCGATCCAATCCATCTACTTGGTCAAAGCACAGTTATGGCGTCGTTTCCGTCCTCTCAAGGCATTATTTGACACAGAAGATCAAATTTCTTTAGATCCCCATGATTGTTTTTGACAGAGCCTTGATGGCAGTGGTTGCAAGATAGTTTTGGAGGGAAAATCTCAGTTATGCCTGAACTATAAAGGCAATTTTTGTGAATTTTGTAAGGGTCGATCATTCTCTGTTGTTCTCTGTTGTTGCTCTACAATTCCAGTGTAAATTCCCCTTGCCTCTGAATTGTATAATTTCTACCTTATCTCCTTCAGCCATTGGTATGAAAGTGCAAGAATTCTTTGCCTCTTATTGGTGTTTTGTAGAGATCTCTGATCTACATGACTGTATCTCCTTGGCTTGTGAATGATAATATAAGTGAATCTTTCTTTCTTTGTGTCATTCATCTTGGTCTTCTGATCTGCATGTGATTATTAGATTAAAGCAAGTCTGAATGTGTATATCCTTAGTTTCATTCTGGTTCAAAAGTGCATATATGGGCAGAGATTGGTTTGAACACTCTATTTTGGTGCATCACTTCTTTAGATTAGGTTAGGTAGATTTTTTTTCATGCTTTCCTTCTCCCTTTTCCTCTCCAAGAGTAGTTAGGTGCATCGTGAT
The DNA here is from genome assembly GCA_028749045.1 of Cupressus sempervirens. NCBI lineage: Eukaryota > Viridiplantae > Streptophyta > Pinopsida > Cupressales > Cupressaceae > Cupressus > Cupressus sempervirens. The sequence goes on along the minus strand of CM053784.1, from coordinate 271,323,225 downwards.
AATAAGAGGAAGCCAGCCTTCTTCGGAGACTCAACCTCACAGTTCAAGTCCCATAGCTTGGAGGTTGTTTCCATGTTTCACTAGGTTGTCCTCACGCATAGGCTTTGGACAAGGGTGCAAACCTAAGTGACAACAGTTTTTTTGTTCAAATTCAAGATTTATGTTTTATGTTTTGTTAATTAATAGCAGAGCTTTAAATCATTTGGGTATTATTTTTTTGGTAATATCCACGAAATCTTGTTTTCATAGGCCCAAATTTTAATGGATTATTTGGAAGACATGAATCTAGAACCACTGTTAGCTATTCATATTCTGCTATGAGCTTAAATTTCTATAAGCACATCCAATTTTACATCTCAATCCTTATAGATTGAGTCTGAGAAAATCTACGTGACAGGGGGATCTAAAGGTATGCTTATTTCATGTGATTTTTTTGTTGCAAGTACATTAAAATGATAAACTCAGGGAGGTTGTTTTCTTGTTACTGGTGTTTGCAGATTTAAATTTTATCCAATTCGATTCCTTGGGTTTACAGTTTTGTACGGCTGCAAAAGATACATCATTTGGAAGTATATGGCAACTTAATAATGGGTGGTAATTACCCAGCCACAAAACTATTTGTAGAATGGCCTTATTCACTTCACACAGTCACTTAGTCAGTTCATACTTCAAGGGAAAGAAGAAAGGTAATGAAAAGGACTTTATATGAGTGACAACTTCTTCAACACTATGTTCTATATTCGTTTTTGTTTAGGCCTACCATGTCCTAATTTGGAGATAATACAAAAGAAATTTAAAACAAAGTTTACCCTGTTTGGGTAGGAAATTTGTTTTTTGTCAATCTAGAGATCAACAACATATCTGATGATTGAGATCTTAATGTTTATCCATGAATGAATTTGTGTGGGGCCAATTCAGTATTCGAGGGCCGATTTCCAATTTATGTTGGTAATAAAATAGCCTATTTGATGATTGAGATCTTAACATTTATCCATGAATGGATTTGTGTGGGGCCAATTCAGTTTTGGAGGGCTGATTTCCAATTTATGTTATTGCCTCAACTCAACCTTTATGTTATGTACTTCATTACAAAATCATAACTCAACTTTTCCCTTAGGTGCTTTTGTTACATCTTATTGATTAAATCCTCTTTATCAATCAACTAAGTGATAGTACTTGGATCTTATAAGCAATTGTCATTTCAGCAAATAGCAGGTTTGACATCAGTGACAAAAAAATGATTGAAAACATTCTTTATCAACAATCTCCCTCTTTGCAAACAATCTCTCTTCTTCAATAATGATCTTTTCAATCAGATATCAACAATCTTCCTCTTTGGCATTGATGGTAAACCAAACTGATCAACCAAATTATCAAAATGCTAACTAAATTCAAACAGTAAGTCAAATGCCAAAAATAAAACTTTTGTATCCTTCTGAATTCTTCTGTAAGCGACTCCCTCTTTCAAAATTTGTTGATAAACTATCTTCTCCTTTTTTTGTTTTGCTCCCTCTCTTATTTGTTATCTTGACTAATTCCTTTGCTTCTACTTCTCCCTCTTAGCTGTTGTTTCATTTCTCCTTCCTTTTTGTTGTTTTGCTATTTCTTCCTCTACATATCTGATTAGTTTTTGTATGTCTCCCTATTTTTTGTAGCTTACATTTTTTATCAGTTTTGTTCTTCCTCTTAATTGCTATTTCTCCCTTTACATTTGATTTTGTAGATTTGATTAGTTTTGGCTATTTCTCCCTCTTACATTTTGTTCCTTTAAATTTGCGATTTCTCCCTCTGCGCATTATTTCTCCCTTTGCATGCATTGATCACTTTATGCTATTTCTCCCTCTTTGACAACAATGCCAAAGATATAATATTTCAATCTCTTATCATGCAAGTATAGCATTTGTAGGAACTCTAATTTCTCCCTCTGTCACCTTGCTTGTGATTGATTTGGAATTTCAGTACTTTAATTACTTCAGGCAAAACCTAAAGTAAGTATTATCTGCATCAATTTATATCATTTCAGCAATCAATTCATTTGATGCAGGGCAATATGACTGCTACTCAAACAACCTTGGATAGGGGTATCACCCCTAAAATACCTTTAAGATATTCAAATGCATCTTTAGATAATGCTTTTTGGAAGATGTCAGCAATTTGTTCCTTTGAATTGACATATTCTATCCTTACTTGCTTGTCTTCCATCAATTCTCTTATATAGTGATACTTAATTGCAATGTGCTTTGTTTTGGCATGCATCACAGGATTCTTTGATATGTTGATGGCACTTGTGTTATCACAATAGAGTATCATATGTTTAGTCATCTCTTCCTCCATACCTTGCAATAGATGTTTGATCCATACAATATTGGTGCAGTTGATAGCAGCAGCAACATACTCAACTTTTGTTGTGGACTGTGAGCTACAACTTTTTTTTTTGCTAGTCCAAGTGACTAATCTTTTACCTGAGAAAAGTGCTCTTCCACTGGTGCTTTTTTTGTCATCAATATTACCACCCCAATTCGCATTAGTGTAGGCTTTCAACTCAAACTTTTCACTCCTCTTGTAGTATAATCCACAGTCATTAGTTCCTTTTAGGCACATTATTCTTTTTACTGCCATAAGATGATTTTCTCTTGGGTTTGCAAAAAATCTTGCCACTATTCCAACATCTAATGCAATGTCTGGTCTACTATGCACTACATATTCCTACATGGGTTTGCCTCGTGTTATTGCCAAGGAAATTAACAACAAAGTTATATGGTTTAAATAATTTGTTTCAGCTTTGACAGTTTCCATGTCTCTTAAATTTGTGTAGCTTAGTATGTTGAATTGTGCTACTATGTTAAGACTTCCTTGTATTTCTGAAGTGGATTGCAAAATATAATAGGGAATGTTCAACCAAAGTAATGTAATTTTTCATTCTAAACACAATTGTGCATAATGTAATTATTGTATAACTTACTAATTAATTATACAAAATTACCCATTTATTGTACAAAATTACACATTTAAAAGGATCATGTAAAAAATTTCAATAAAACTATTATTATGGCCCGTTTAGAGGATGATATGAGGGAGGTTGGACTCTAAAGTGACATGAATTGATGAGTCTTGAAACCAAGATGTCATCTCCAAGTGATATTATGAGAAAATGTGTGTCACTACCTGGGTGATACAAACAAATTAAACTTTGATGGTTGGGAAAATGTTATTTTGCTGCCATGAAGAAGCAAAACCCATCAAAGTTTTGTTTAACTAATAGCTAGAAAATGCACCTTGGGTTGTAATGGGTACGTGGAAAATAATGTTTGGAGGAAAACTCAACGTTGGCTGGCATGGAGTAGCCAAAGGAAATCAGAACTCCCAACTTGAAATATCCATGTCGGTTATGAAAGAAGGAATAAGTGCCTCTAAAATAGGGGTTTTAGAAGGCTGTAAAACAAGTTAACAAAATCCACATAGAGATAAAGTTAGTCTTTTTTTCATATCTTCGTGATCTCTCTGAAAATCATGGTTCGTACAAAACTTGTAAAGAACATTTTTGGGTGGTAGGTTTCTTGAACAATAAGATAGATATATCAAATACATAGCGATGTATGTTAAAAAAATTGCTAAAATTGAAATAAAAAACTTATTAGCAAAATTTCATTTTTTGAACCTGATGCTTATATAAAGAATGTAATGTGGATGACTTTCAAACACCTTCAATACATGAAATAAATATGGTGGACAACTCATCTTTGGCTACATGACATATATCGACTTACATGAAATGCCCCGGACAAACATGAATCATTATCATTTGTATTTGTAGTATAAATCTCAAAATACATAAGAACTATGTTTTATGGATGCTTAACTCTTAGGATATTAGACTTTGACTTTCAATTTAATTTCTTTGTCTATATAGATCTCTTTTGACTTTTTAAAAAGAGTTCATTTAAGAATTAAAATGTTAATTGTTTTTACAAGTTCGGTTTACTAATTGAAATAGTGAGCTAAAATAGATTGATTGAAATTTTAGGTGATTAATCTTGTTTTATTTGTATTTGACATTTGCATTTGGTTTCTAAAGGCATGACCATACTTGACAAGAGAATTTCATGCAAATTGGATTCTTATTTTTAATTGATAGTATACAAAGTTCACATTCATAATGAGTGTACTGGCTTTGATTGGCTTGACCCTTGGACTTGCTAGGTACAAGTGCTAGTTATGAAAAAATTAATCTATTGTAGTTTTAGATTGTGCAATTCGACATAAAACAAGTCTAAATTTTTATAACAGCTTCTTTGATTAGTTAATTGCT